>JAMPIV010019349.1:0-135000 GCA_024509875.1 Oreohelix idahoensis
CTTGCTCTTCTATGCGCTGGATACGTGAATGCTGTGAGTCACAAACAACTCAACTGTAGTATGTTTACATGTTATGTTTTTTAGCACTATTTCACATTATTTGAATTTATATGGTTTGAAGTATATACTGCTTAAAAAGACACTTTTCTTGCTTTCATATTTGCAAAAGCAGAAATAAGGTCTGCGTAGTCTAATTTTTGACCGATTTCATGTTCAATTGAAATCATGTCAAGTCCTTCCAATCTAGTTTCGGCCATTGTTGAGCGTCTCTTCTTCTTCTTCCGTCCTTAGCCAAAGACCGACCAAGCAGTCAGAGGCCATCACGCCTTGTGGCGTCTTAAGGGCAACAGCAGATTGATTTTCTCTGTTGTAGTTTCCCATCACGCCTAGCGGCGTCTTTAGGACAACAACAAATAGATCCATCTGCCGTTGTTTCCGTAATCGGTGTTGAGCGTAAATAAGTTTTAATAAGCTTCAGTTTTGAAAAACTACGCTCACCACTTGCTACCGTTACCGGCAAAGTTAGTAATATTCTTAAGGCTATAGCGACATTATGAGCAATGCTATTTTCAATAATGTAACGAAGAACTTCAATTGGTGGAGTATTTTCTGGTACTAATTTGGATACTACTTTCAGTTCATCACATAGCTCAATTGCATCAATGTCTCTATTTTCTTGATGTGCTAAAATGCTTTCTAGGTTTCTACATTTGTTTAAGAGCTCATTTGTCATCTCAGATTTCAATTTAGGGATGTTATATAAAAAGGAAAAATGTGAACTGTGATGTTCCAATTGCTCGAACCTTTCTTCAATAGAATTAGTTGCAACATCAATAATAAAATTAAAAAATTCAATTTTGAATTTAGTTTTGGGATCTAAAATAGGTTCATCTCTTGCTTCATAGTTGTGTTCCTTTTTCTGCCGACGCACTCTAGTACATTCAAACGTTGGTATCAAATCAGGATCAGCTTCAACTTTCTCAGCTAATGTTGTAGCATCAACAAGAAAATTTTGAAATGATTTATCATTTCTGAGATTCTTAAGGCTCTGGAGAACATTTCTCAAAGTTGTTATGGCACTAGTCAATTCCATTTGTATGCTTTGCAACAGTTTACTAGCAACATTAATTTCGTTTAAAACATAGTGCCATATAACCAGACAACATAAAAATTTTAAATCTCTGAGTTTTAGGGCAAGGGTTTCAGCTTCATGTCTCGCCATTTTGTCTATGACTCGTCATCAGCAATTTCTATCAATGCATCATAAAATTCCTCAATATAATATCTTAAAGGACGAATGGCCTCGATCCTAGATTCCCAGCGAGTTGTACTTAGTGGCTTGGGCGTTAGAGTTGCACTATGTTTCTTTAGGATTCCCCAACGCAGTGTTGACGCTGAGAAAAACACATACAATTTCTGAACCGTTTCAAAAAATAAAACCCCATCTCTAGATGACGTCGCGGCATCATTGACCACCAAGTTGAGAGAATGAGAACAACAAGGGATATAAAAAGCTCTCGGGTTCAAGTCCCTAATACGTTGTTGAACTCCTGAATGTTTTCCTTTCATATTTGATCCATTTTCATACCCCTGGCTACGCATGTTTGCGATTGGAATATCCATGTCTGACAATTTTCTTAGAAAACTTTCGGTTAACGCTAAGCCTGTAGTGGCTTCTACAGCAATGAAACCAAGAAAATGCTCATGAATGTTGATACCATCTGGAGTCGTATTAACAAATCTTACGATTAGTGTTAATTGTTCAATGTGACTTACATCGGGAGTACAGTCTGCAACTATGCTAATATAATATTTAGCTTTCTCCACCATAGAAATTATTTCTTTTTTTTTATGGTTCCAGAGAGAAGAGCAATTAATTCATTTTGAATGTTTTTCCCAAGGTAATGTTGGGTCAATCCACGAGCTACTCTCATTAAATGTTCACACATAACACTATCAAATCTGGCAATCAGTTCAAGAAGCTTTAAAAAACTCCCATTGTTAGGGTCATATAATTTATCAGATGTTCCACGAAATGGCAAGCATTGTTGACTCAAGAACTGGACAATAGCAATTAGGCGTTCTATTATGCTCCGCCAGTGTCGAACTTCTGAATTTAATAACTCTTGTTGCATTGAATCAATTGTCTGTACTGATTTAAGCCTGGACGATAATTCAATCCACTTTGTATGGGACTCCAAGTGGTTTTTAGATTTTTCGTGTTCATTAAGATACACATACAAATGACCCCAATCATTATAGCCATCAGTAGGGAGTGACATTTTATTACAGGAAAACAACTTACAGCAGAAACAAAATACAGAATCTTTTTCTTTTGAATACACTAATCATGATCGATTAATATGTTCTCCATTGCTTAGCTCCCTAGTGTAAAAATTTAGGGAAAATGTCCGACCATTAGAGCTGCGCGGAAAAACGAACTCATTTTTTGGTCTCTCTGGCAGGCCTTTTTTTACGATTTTCAGTCTTTCGGTATCGCTTAAAGAAGGACTCCATCTTGCCGGATCAGTGTACCTCTTAAGTTCATCACTTAAATCTCTGGAATTGGAAACAGTCAAATCAGTCTCATTTTTGACATTGTTAGTAATATCTCCGTTACTGGGGTCCGAGTTAGAAGTACTTCCCATGAGCTCAGAATCATTTGTTTCGGCACATTTGCTTATTTTCTTCTGTCCTACCTCAGCTGTTTCAGTTTTTATATATTTAAGTAAAGCCCCGCTATGTTTTTGAATATCGCGTTCTTTTTCCAGTTTCCGTTTCCGATATTCAGCACCTGATAGTTTTTTTCTTTTATCGGACATTATATCTATTTGAATATTAAAACTGTTTTAATAAACCCTACAATAAAGTGTATTATTTAGTAATGAATGGAGGCTGAAGCACTGTACTCATTTCCATAAAACGTTTTAAAAACTTATTTATCACTGTAACTTCTTTGAATGCACACTCCAAAACAACTGACACATTCGAACCGCCAACATAGAACAGTCGATAAAAAAATAAACTCCTGATTCCCACGCCAAGTTAATTAATTCCCGTCTCCCGTTCAGCCATGCCGGAAAATTTATCGTGGCGGTCTTCAGTTGATCACTGAACATTGAAAAATAATCCTCTTGGAACAACTGTGGTTTCGACCAAGCCAATAAATTGTACTGACGTCTCTAAAGAAATACCCTTTACTGCCTTTGTAGGAGGAGAAGCTATCATTAGGATCGTAGGGCAGAACTATTAGTGAAGACTTGAAAAACAGCTAAAGAACAGATCGCAGGTGCAAATATTTCTTAGAGAAAACAGACAAAATGTGAAGGAATAGAAAAGTAAGGAATTTTAAAATAATCTAGACGAAACCTTCAAACACTCCGCGACACCATCCACAGAGGGTTTATTTCAGGGGCCGTTCAGGTTATTCAGTCAAAATCCTGGTCGATGACACTCTTACAAATGCCTGCGCCCGGGCTTGAACACCTGATCGCTAGCGCAGTGTGGTAACCATTACACCAGCGATGCTCCCAGGCGGAATATTTTGGCGGGATTGTAAAAATAAGTAAAAAGATTTTTTGCCGCCCCCCAAAGCTTGCCGCCCCGCGCAAATGCACGTGTTGCGCCGTCGGTAGAGCCGGCCCTGATTAAGAAGGGAAATATCTCTATGGGTGTCACATTCCGGCTAATTTCCTTTCCCATCCATTGAGTATGCCCATTGAGGCATATTGGGAATATGGTGTTAGGCCCATATTTTCTTGACCGTTGGCACACTAGGAGTGATGTGGTCAGCATCACGCCGGCCGCCTTAACCTTCCCAGAGTTGCTCTGGTACCCATTTGTTGCTGGATCGACCCAGGAGCCGTTTGTGGCCTAAAAAAATCCCACCTTATCTGGGGATCGAACCACAGACCACTGCGCTAGGAAGCCAGTGCACTAACCACTGTATATATGTATATTTACATCAACTTCACTCGGTTCTCTGGCATTCCTTGATCATTTTAGCTGTTACGATTGCTGTATTATTAGGGCTATTTTTGATAACTCTTTAGCTTCTTGAGATTTAGGGTTATGTGTGGGTTTCAAATTTTGGCATGTATGGTGTTGTCTGATCTATTTCTGGTGTACTGAGCTAGCAGTTCTTTGAAATACTGTTCTGTGATCTTGCGATCTTCGTATTCAGGCTTTTCAGTTATGTCATTCATAATTTCTGTTATGCTGAAAGTATTGTCTCTTGTTTTTATACGTAATATGTTGTAATACGTTTAGAAATTGTCGTGGGGATTCTATGCTGGGAATAAGTGAGAGCAGATGGACGGAGGCAGGGATAATTAAAGCAGCAGGTGAAACAGTACTTTACTCTGGAATAGAGAATGGGCAGCACAATGACAGCGTAGCTATTATCCTAAAGAAAGGAATATAAAGATCATTACTGGAATGGATGCCCATCAACAACAAACTTATAAGAACAAGACTGAGAGGAAAATTCACCAACACCACAATAAAACAATGCTATGCACCAACTAAAAAAGACAGCGAAAATAGGTCAAGGATGAATTCTATCAACAGCTACAAAAGGAAATGGAAACTGCACTTAGATAAAATCTTATCACTGTAATGGGAGACCTCAAATTGAAAGTTGGAACACACAATACATATGATGAAAGAGTAACGGGGAAATGCGGGAGCAGAACAGTGAACGAAAATGGGAATAAACTAATAAGCTTCTGCAGCATTAACAATTTCGTCATTGGGGGAACGCTTTTTCCACATAAAGAAACTCACAAAATAACACGGGAATCACCAAACGGCCAGGACATAAACCAGATAAACCACGTTATAATCAATGGTAGATGGGGGCATTCATTACAAGATGTGAAAGTAAGAAGAGGTGCAGATGTGGGAAGCGATCACCACTTATAGTAGCAAGATTGAATGTGAAACTCAGAAATGCTGGACCAATTGTAACTAAACAGAAAAGGTATGACATCATCAAACTGTAGAACCCCGTTACCAGAAAAACTTTTGTGGTTGATATAAAGAGATGATATAAAATTGCTAAGAGCCACGAAAAGACAGCGACTGATGATGTTGACAAGAAATTTAACACTATTTCAACAATATATAAGGAAAGCAGCAAATTAAGCTTGGGATTCCATGAAAGGAAGAGGCATGTCGTGATTTGGTCTGTCTTACACCACGGTCATATTTACCGCACGCAATACTATAGGAAAACGGACCGATACAATAACCAATGAAAACGCTCCATTCTCTAGTGTGTATAATGAAACCTTTTAGGCTTAACATAGTGGCCCATTTTGTGTAAATGATAGTAAGAATTTATTTAATTTCTTAAAGACTAAAGATGTTTAAACGGAAAGGTATAGATATTTCAACAACGGGAATGTTACTTGAGAGGTAGGTGCAAAGACTTACTCGAACAGTAGTTCAATTATAGAGAAACATCGTTTAAAATGACATCTATACATCAGGGTAGTCCCCAATTTCGTTAGTTAAAGTCTGCATAGATTTAAATGCATTTTGCTAACTAAACCATTATTAGATAGAAAGGTAGAGATAAATTCACAGTATAATTCTAACTTTAAATGATCAAAATCGGCCCAGAATTAAGAGAGATATTAAATATTTAAAATTTTGCACATTGAACAAGCAAGCAGAAATACGCATCGTTTTAGATTCCTAACACCGGTTTTGGACCATGTTATCCGAGAGGGAGGGTGCGGTACTATAAAAGTCCTTGAACTTGGCTGATTTTAGGCTACAACTTTTTCAAAACACAAGCTGAACAGAAGAGAGCGGCAAAACGTGTGCTGTCAAATACTTTGCCACTGTATCTGCATAGCAGACCTTAGATACCTATTAACAGCCTGTTACAGCTATTGTGTATTGCCTGAGGGTAAGAAAGAATATATAATTATGTAATTTTCCTGTGATTAATCCACTTGTGTTATGAAGTGTGTTGAATGTGTTAAGAAAAAAATTACAGGACGAGTGTGCTGCTGGCTTGAACGCAAGCATGTGTTGACTTTTAGAGACGAAAGCCAGCATTGGGAAATGTGTAGAATAATTGAGAATGATGGCAAAAATACGACTGTAAGTTTAATAATGCATTTGAAGGAGTATTTCGTAAAGGAAAGACACACTGATCAGGAACATAAGAAAGGATGACAGGATTTGTTAACATGTATTAATCAAGGTGTCACTTAGTAGTCTGTATTAAACCAAATCATTGTATGGAAGCAGATCATGGACACATGTATCTAACGTAGGATTTATAAGGAAAGTGTAAACGCATTGAACTGGCTGTGAGTGGTACTGAGGTAAATTGTCCTGTGCAACTGTTAGCACAATGTCTGACACTATTTGTTACGTCCATTGTGTGTGTAGATAGAATAGTGCTGGACCATACAAGGGTTGTGATTATTTGTATTACATGTTTTATCCTGCAACTACCAAGATTGTACGAGACATCCACTTCTGTGGGACTCTGTGGTGCAAACGTTCTCAAGTTACATAGAACTAGACACCCTGTTTTCCCGGCCTGGAGATCCAGACATTGAGTGATCCTGGCTATAGTTGGATGCTTCTCATTTTACCAGATAAGTGGAAACACAATTCCACTGGTCAGCCTATCCAGAACTATTATAAACCAAATAAAATACAAATAACAAAAACAGTTTGAGTTATGACTCATGAAGAACTTTAATAAACTACATTACCAACTTCACAGTTCAGCGAAAGTAATAACTATATGTTAAATAAATTATTGACATTTTAAATATAATTTTATCATATTGAAGTATTGTGGAAATGACATTCCATGTGTATTTATTTTTATTTTGTAAAAACCTTTGAAATTCTTTATCATTTTCCTAACCGAAAAGAGAAACGGTATAGGATCAATAAATTGTAAATATATGTATATAATCAGTCTTGCTTAATTATTACTTTGAGTTAAGGTTCTGGTTGTTATATAGATATATTACATTTTTAGTTAATTAATTAATCCCCTAGCAGAGTCGAATATAAATATAATAACTATTATTCAAGGGCGGATCTTGAGAGGTAGCACTTAGACCTTCAGGAACAAACACTATCATCATCCTTGAAGGTTTATACAGTTTGACCCTACCTTTGATTGTTGATACACCCTTGCTCTTTTCAGAGAAGGGGGTATTTCTTGTAAGACCAGTATCTTATCTGGCACTATCCTGGTATCATCTGATACATCTTTTTGTCCAGGATATCTTTAATTTTAATAACATCTGAACCTCTCGCGACAAGGCAAGATCTGATAACACCAGAAACATTAAACACCATAGCGATGAGAAAAAAAAATAAAAAGAAAGAAAATTAAAGGAAATATATAGCGAACATTACAGTCAACTGGACACGGAAGTAAAACGTCAAATCTGAGCATACCAAAGGAAATTCCTAGACGATCTTGCAAGACAGGCAGAAGAGGCAGCACTGAGAAATGAACAAAGCACAGTATACAAAATAACTAAAACTATCAGCAGCAAACGGGTTGCAAACAATATTACGTTAGTAAGAGACAAGCAAGGAAATCTCATCACCACAGCACATGGGCAGGAAACAAGATGGGCAGAGCACTTCAGAGAAACACTGAATAAGGAACAACCAGAGTCGCAGCCGAATGTTCGTGAGGCTGAAAATGATCTAGACGTAAATATAGACATTCCACAAAGAGAAGAAATCATCACAGCTATCAAAGGGTTAAAGGATGGAAAAGCGTCTGGACACGACAATTTAAATGCTGAGTTATTTAAGACAGACCCTGAACTAGCAGCAGAGCTATTAGAACCACTATTTGCACAAGTCTGTAAAACAGAGACAACACCAATGGAGTGGAATAAAGAAATCATTCTCAAATTGCCCAAATAGGGCGACCTTGCAGACTGCAACAACTGGAGAGGAATTACTCTCCTCATATTCCCAGTAAAATACTAGGCAGGATAATTATCCAGAGATTTTCAACAGTAGCAGACCATAAACTGAGGAAAGAAAAAGCAGGTAAAGTTGGTACACACAATACTTATAATGAAAGAGTAATGGGGAAATGCGGCAGTGGAAAAATAAACGAGAATGGGGACAAACTAATAAGCTTCTGCAGCATCAACAACCTGGTTATTGGAGGAACACTTTTTCCACACAAAGAAGTGCACAAGTTAACGTGGAAATCACCAAACGGACGGGACAGAAACCAGATAGACTACATTATGATCAATGGTAGATGGAGGCATGCACTACAAGACATGAAAGTAAGAAGAAGTGCAAATGTGGGAAGTAATCATCACCTAGTAGTAGCAAGACTGAAGGTGAAACTCAGAGCTGCTGGACCAATTGCAATCAAACAGAAAAGATTTAACATCATGAAACTCAAGGACCCCCTCACCAGACAAGCTTTTGTGGTTGATGTAAAGAGATGATATCAAATTACCAAAAGCCAGGAAAGTACAGCAATTGATGATGTTGACCAGAAATTCAACATCATTTCAACAATATACAAGAAAAGCAGCGAATCATGCTTGGGATTCCAGGAAAGAAAGAGACAAGATTGGATAACACCAGAAACGTTAAACACCATAGCGATGAGAAAAGTAACGAAAAGAAAGAAAACAGAAGCAAAGTCTCCCAGGTTAAAGGAACGTATAGCGAACATTACAGTCAGCTGGACAAAGAAGTAAAACGTCAAACCCGTGCCAACAAAAGGAAATTTCTGGATAACCTTGCAAGACAGGCAGAAGAAGCAGCACCGAGAAATGAAAAAAGCACAGTTTATAAAATAACTAAAACTATCAGCGGAAATTGAGGTGCAAACAATATAAAGTTAGTAAGAGACAAGCAAGGAAATCTCATCACCACAGCACAGGGACAGGAAACAAGATGGGCAGAGCACTTCAGAGAAACACTGAACAAGGAACCACCAGCGACGCAGCAGCATGTTTCTGAGGCTGAAAGTGACCTAGATGTAAATACAGACATTCCATGAAGAGAAGAAATCATCACAGCTATCAAAGGGTTAAAGAATGGAAAAGCGCCTGGTCACGACAATTTAAATGCTGAGTTATTCAAGGCAGACCCTGAACTAGCAGCAGAACTATTAGAACCACTATTTGCACAAGTCTGGAAAACAGAGACAACACCAATGGAGTGGAGTAAAGGATAATTGTCAAATTGCCCAAGAAGGGCAACCTTGGAGACTGCAACAACTGGAGAGGAATTACTCTCCTCTCTTCTTCTTCTTCTTTGATCCATAACCGCCCACCGTCAAAGCAGTCAGCGGCCATCACGCCTGGTGGCGTCTTGTAGGGCAGCAACAAATTGATTCCACTTTGCTCGGTCGGCGGCCATCCTTCGTACAGTGCCCCAACTGTGGTTCATTCTTTGCATCTAAGCTTCAACAGTTCTCCGCCAAGTTGTTTTTGGTCGGCCTCTCTTTCGCTTTCCCTCCGGGGTCCATAGCATAGCTGTTCTTGTGATGGTATCAAGGTCCCTTCTGAGGACATGGCCAACCCAACTCCAGCGTCTGCCAGCTCTCCTCTCAGTTCCCTGTAAAATAATAGGCAGGATAATCATCCAGAGAATTTCAAAAGCAGTAGACCACAAACTGAGGAAAGAACAAGCGGAATTCAGAAAGAACAGAAGATGTGCAGATCATCTATTCACCCTCAGGAACATTATAGAGCAGTGCTCAGAATGGCAGAGACAGCTTATACGACATTAACTTTGTTGATTTTGAAAAGGCTGTTGATAGCATACACAGGGACAGCCTATGGAAAATACTGAGGGCTTATGGAATTCCTAGCTGCATTGTTTCCATTATAAAAAGCCTCTATTCTAATTTTACATGCAGGTTGGGTTGAGGAACCTAACTTTCAAGGTGAATGTAATGATGTACTGTGATTTTATTTTTCAATAGGCTCCATTCGTTCTCCCGGTAATTTGGTCCTGTAATTATTTGAGTTTAGTCTTCTTCTCTTGGTAATTAATTGCGTTTTTTTTTTCATGAGGGATTACGGTAGGTTTATTTTATACTCGCACCAGTTTTCTTTTCTTTAAAGTAATCGCGATCACGCAGTCTCATTTCCTTTGTGTAAATAATCGCGGTCAGGTTATTGTATTAGGCGCTTGTATTATTAGGCTGGGTAAACAGTTTCTGACGTTAACACCACTTACCCTCGTTTAGACAGGGTGGGGGGTAGAGAACGACCCAGGTACGTCGAACTTACGTTAGAGCGAATCAAAGTTGATTCTGCTCACGCGTACCAGCGTAACGTGATCTAACCTGACGTAACGGGGATGCGCGGGCAGTAACAAACATGACTCACGAGTTTGCGTACGATATTATTGGCGGAGGTCACAGTTATTAATTTTTGCAGTGATTCCATTGGTTTAAGAGGGACGCCAAGCGATGACGTAGGAAGGGGGTTATAGCGTGGTTTTTTATGATATATACCCGCGTAGTCAGTTGCGGGTCTCTTTGTCTGCAGAAATATTCAGCCGTGAAATCGAAGTCATATCGCTTGCTCAAGTTGAGATATTCGGTATTGGGTATGTAAATAAATTTAATTAGCGTAGCAGATAGCTCCGTAAGATCTAAGCTCATTAAAGTAATGTTTTCTTCTGAGAAATTAATTAAAGTTAATTTAACGACAGTGCCATCAATTGCTATCTTTGTAGAAATAATAAAACTGTAAGTTGTGCTTATAAATTTCTGTGAATAGTAGAAATATCTAACAGGCGTGTAACGGGTTTGTGAAATTCATTGTATAAGGTTAAGTCCTTAGGCTATATCTAGACTGTAATGGTGAGGTCCGATATATATATAGATAACCTCGATGTGATTATAATATTTGCAGTGTAAAATATGATAGCGTATTGTGTGTAGGCCTATGTTATTTTAATGGGCATTTAATTGTGTGTACATTATTTTATTGGGCATTTAATTGTGGTGTAATCAGAAAGGGTGTAATTAATTTTACGGAGGAGATTTAATTATTTCTAGAGAGGTCTATTTTATTTTGGTTTAAGCGAGGACTCACCACGGTCAGTCTGTAAAATAAAGTAGGGCCAGGAATTTTAGTACAGGAGTTCCCCTAAGTGTATGAATTGTTGTGACTAGCACAAAAAGATTTAGGTCAGCTGCGTCTGGGTTTTCCTAGACAGACAGTGTTGAAGTGTGGGGTAGTTTGACCTGTGGTTAGGAAATATGTATGTATCGTTGTGCATAGCCGGTGAAGGGGAGCGGTATTGATTTAGGGGATAGACGGGAGATGTGTTTGTGAGTTAAGAGATGAGTTTATTTCGAAGTTGTTGTACATTAGCTGCATTTCCTTGTTTACAGCAGTTTCACGGCACAGTGGGAGAGCGTAATCTGTCCCTACAATTTACCAACGGCAAAGTTTGGCATCTCAGGAGCCGAGAGCTCGAGATATCGCCAGAGGCGAAAGAAAATAAAATACGTTCTCATGCAGTGAAGACATTCTTCAGTGGGAACGGGATTTTCCTTAAAATCCAGAGCTCTGGGCTCTTTTTTATAACACATTCAAGTAGGCGCGTTGCCGGTGTTGTTGTAATTTTTTTTTTCTCCACGACTATAATAATGTCGTTGTTCTAAACCCGAAGAGGGGTAACGGGGCAAATAAAAAGAAGTTGTTCAGCAGCAGTGAAGCTTCTACATTCTGAGTCAAGTACCTCATGCTTGATACCCAAGTCATCAGTGCAGAAGTCAGGAATAGGAGAAAGGGTCAACATTCCTTTTTCTGAATGCTAACGAGAGAAGGGGCGTAACGGAGACGCCACATCAGCAGACGTCGAGAGTGTCAGAGAGACACTGAAGCAAGGTGAAGAGGAGAGAGAGAGAGGAAATAGCCGGGACCAGTAGGGTCTTATATTATCATTAGAGGACAAGCCTCTGAGCCATAGATGTAATAAAAGTCTACTAGCGTAGCAGTCCAGTGGTGTTATTTAGTGGCGTGTATATCGACTAAAGAGCTTGGAAGCTGGGTAGACAGTTCGTTTAGGCAGCGTCAACAGAACAGTGACAGTAGTAATATTAGTATAGTCGGGAGTAGTGGCTCAATTTGAGAAACCCCCCCCCCCCACCAATTAGATTGTGGTAAATTCATTAATCCTTATATTTTTCCCCAGCAGGGTGGATGAAAGGGTGAAAGTGGTTGTTTTAGTGTCTATCAATTTAATTGTTTCTGTGTTTTGTTCAGGTCTGTGCAGCATTGCACGATATTTATTTGACTGTGTTATTTGATTATGTTGATCTGTTTTTTTAATAAAACTATAAAAATGTTCACTGGATCAGGTTCTATCTAAACTATACTGTACGTATATATATTGTCTGTATAGTGTGTCTGTGGTCTTTATTTAAACCTTATCTCCTTAGGGTAGTAAGAGGTGGTGAGTCTATAGCTATCAAAGGCGTCAGGAGTGGCGATGGAGAGTCAATCTCGGTTCTCACCCACGAAGCAAATAGTCTCATCTTTCCACATTCACGGTCATACACACCTTGGATGGGAATTCTGAGATCAAATTTGTGTCTAGATTCACAATTTTTTTTTCTGTCTAACAGGAAGGTTTTTTCTTAACAGGGTTAATTCGGGGTTTTGGGTAGCTGTATGACCCATTTTTTTCCAGGTGATTACTCAGATTAGGCGAATCTGAGGACGGGTTTTTTTTAGGTGACAGAGGATATAGAGGGAGTATTTCCTAGTAGGTAACAGGTAGTTCCGTCTTTCTTTTTTTTCTGTCATTCTTTGTAATTTTGTGAGCTTACTGCAGTTTCACAGAGAAGATGGCGGAATTGGTCATTAGGGCGAGACCCTTACGTAAGGCCCTACATAAAAAAATTAGAGGCTTTTAAAGGTTGGGGGAAGGGAAACAGGAGAGGACCGGCACGACCGAGAGCGTTGCGGGGGAGGGGGGGGGGGGGGGTGCGAGATCTTAGGAAACGGGAAGGCAGGGAAGGGGGGGGGGGGGGGGGGGGGGGGGGGAGGGGAGGGGGGGGGGGGGAGTGGGGGGGGGGGGGTGTGGGGGGGGAAAATGAGAGGGAAAATCCGAAAACAAAAATTTAGCAATGGATAAAGAGGAGAGGGCGCCCGGCTGGCCCCCGTGATGGAAACTGGTTGTGTGGAACTTCGAACAAAAAGGAAGGCAGAGGGTAAAAGGCAAAGGGGCAGCAGCCGTCCGACCCCGTGTTTACCTCCTGAGTGTTTATTTAAAAAATATAAGGGAAAAAGGCAGAGATGGGACAGCACGAACTTGCATTGTGCGTTCTTTAGAACTGGGGGGGGCCGGGTGGCAAAAAGTTGAGATCGTCGGAGGGCAGTTCGGCAAATGGAGACTTGCGTTCCCACAGGATGCAGGTAGCGGGCCCAGACGCCCTCCAGGGACAGGGAGTGCCCCCGGATGGAGCCGTGGAAACCCTGTCACTGTGACTCCTTTTGTTTGCTAGGCGGAGCATGAGGCAAATTGATGTGTTCTTGGAAAAAAAAAACTCGAAATCGGATGGCAACGGGGGCATAGGTGGGGGGGGATGGGATGGGCTGGGGGTCGAAGGGTCTGAGGGGGGGGGGGGGGGGGACGGGGGGGGGCCCCGGTGGTCCGGGGGGGTGGGGGGATGGGGGCGGGGGGGGTATTGGCCGGGGGGGGGGGGGGGGGGGGGGGGGGGGGGGGGGGGGGGGGGTGGCGGGTGGCGGGGGGGGGGGGAGGGGGGGCTTAGTCGGGGGGGGGGGGGGGGGGGGGGGGGGGGGGGGGGGGGGGGGTGGGGGGGGGTGGGGTGGGGGAGGGGGGTGTGGGGGGGGTGGAGCGGGTGGGGGGGGGGTGGGGGGGGGGTGGGGGGGGGGGGGGTGGTGGGGGGGGCGGGGTGCCGGGGGGTGTGGGGGTGGGGGTGTGGGGGCGGGGGGGGGGGGGGGGGGGGGGGGGGGGGGGGGGGGGGGGGGGGGGGAGGGGGGTTTTGGTGTTGTGGGGGGGTGGGGGAGGGGGTGGGGGGGGGATCATATCGTCCGGGGGGGGGGCGATCGTGGTTTTTTTGTGTTTTTTTTGTTTTTTGGTTGACCTTGTAGGTTTTTGTTGGGAAAATTTTGTGTTTTTTTCTTTTTATTTTGTTTTTTATTTTAATCGCAGTCGCTTTGTTTTGAAATCTCGGGGGGGGGCATGCTTAGAATTTACAGCCAAGATGCTCCATTGACGGACCAAAAGATAAACTTTGAGAGGCCCTAGTAAGGCGTATTGGTAAAATTGTACAAGATTTCAGTGGACTCCACGTAAGTGCCCCCCAAATTATGGTCAGGGGAGAGAACCGGGCCGGAGAAGGGCGAGTAAAGTAGTTAAGTTGTTTTCGCCCCAGGTTGCAGAAAGAGGTGAGGGAAAATTACCTTACTCGCTGTTGGGAGTAGTCCGGACTGGCAAAAAAATTCCTTTTTGAAGAACTCTCGAGAAATAGCAGTTTTTAGTAATGTCGGATAACAATTAATGACAACCATAATCTTCCCAATTTGAGGAGGTACTCTGGTAGAGCAGGGCGCCCAGCAACTAGGACCCAGATTTATTCTTTTTTTCTGAAATGGTTCCAGATGGCCAACAGGCCAAAGTTCTGGCGCTAAAAAACTGGAAACACCCAGTACCTGCCAGCTCCCGCCCCTCCGGGAAAAAAAAAAAATAATGGGAGCATCATCGTCCACAGTCGTTTTTTTTTTTTTTCCTTCTCCTGTCACTAGCAGCAGGGGCTTCTCTCAAGGAGCACCCCCATTCGGGGCATAACATGTTGTAGTGCGCCCCAAGCCTCATAACAGATCACAGGGAGTGACCTCCTCAGTGAACCGCTAGAAAACCAGGGGAGGAGGAGGAGAAGATTATGGAATTAGTACGATATTGTAGGGTGGTTATTACGGCACCCTAAGTTGTGCTTTTCTGTCGCAACTACTTCCATTTGGAATGCCCGGTGTGGGTGGAATTAAACCACCCCTGCTCATCCACGCTGCTTGTTTAAAGCGCCCGTGTGAGAGCGGACTAAAGGGGAAACACTTGGGGGAAACCCTTTCTAAGTTTTCCTCAAGAGGGACGTTGTTTCTCCAAACAGTGGACCAGGCCATGATGAGGTGAATGGAACGGGCCACTACTTCCTTGTTTATTTGGGGACAGGGCTGAAGCTTATTTACCCCAGTATAGTCGCTCGCATTTGGTGGAAAGCCAGGGCAGATGACCCAGAAGAATAAAAAAGGTAAATAAAGGTTGATATTTTGGTGATGTGTTTTGAAGGGCTGGGGGGAGGGGGACCTGTCGTGGCGCGCCGTCCCATCGCATAACATTGAGAGGTGAAAGAAAAAAAAAAAAAAAAAAGAAAAAAAATTAAAAAAAAAAAAAAAATAAAAAAAGCAAGTTTGTGTGTCGTTTTGGTGGTGGTATTACAAACTCCGTCAAAGCTGCTGTTGTTTTTTTTTTTTTTTTTTGTTTTTTTTTTTTATTTTTTTTTGTTTTTTTTTTTAATTTTTTTTTTTTTTTGTTTTTTTTTTTATAATTGGCCACAGCAAGTTTATTTGACTTTCATCCTCGGGAGCCCTTTTACCTAGTTTTGGGAAACCCACCGCCTCGATCCTTGCTAATGCAAGGGGGCGGGGTTTTCGGGGGGCCTACTGCAGGCCCGAAAAATATAGTGAAAAAGGGAGAAGCCCCTCTATCTCCTTTTCTTCTTTTTCCTCTTGCTCTCCTCCACTCTTCCTCCCTATCTCTTATTGGGCCTAAGTCATCGGAGCCCAAAAAGGGGGGGGGAAAAAGAGAGGAAGTGGATTGATGATTAGGAGAAAGAAGGGAAAAAAAAAGAAAAGTGGGGGGAAAAGAAAGGGGAAAAAAGCTCAAACATTTTGTCTTGCGGTAAGGTAGAGGGGAGGTTGTTGATACCGTCCTCAAAAAAGACAGGGGAACGTTACTCGCAGGCGCTGTAATTCGTTTTCCGAAAGCCTTTCTTGTTTGCAGCTAAACGGCCAAACAGTGGTTTATTGATCGCCTTTTGAATTTTTTGGAAAAAAAAAAAAAAAAACCTGGCTTTCTGTTGGTGTTCGGGAGATTTTAGGTTTTTCCCGACGGGTTTTCTTTTGTTTGATTACCTCCATCAGCTGAAGGGCGGGGGAGAATGAAAATACTAACAAGAACAGTTCTCCCACCGCACCGTAGGTACCTACGACCAGCGCCACTCTTCTATTAGGGCAGAAGATAGCGGACCTGTGATGGACCCAGCCCTGGAGCATCCCCCCCCCCCATACTGACCCTCCCCACCCCGCCTTCCAGACTTTTACGTCAGACGGAAGTATGGAAACAGTGGTCTCTGAGCGACGTAATCAAGTGCCTGCTCTTGCCCTATTAGCCGGTGCCCCCCGTATAAACCTACGCTCTCCGGTCATAGCCCACGCCAAACCCGTTTGCCGAAATTAAACCCACCGGAGATTGGTCCACCACCACTACTAGCTCGCTTACAGAAAGGAAAAGCGACTCTTTGCCTCGAGGCGAGAAAGAGATAGCAAAAGAAAACAAATAAAAGGACAACCCAGGAGGCGTCTTGTTAGTAGGGGGAATAACAAAAACAGATGTGCGCTGTGGTAGGGCTGGCGCAACCCGTGTGGTACCCTGGAGAATGGGTTTTTAATTTTGTGTGGGCAAGGGGAAAACATTGTCGTAGGCAAGTCCGTTAACCGGAGCGAACCAGAGGGCAGTGATTTGCTGGCCTACCCTTGCCCCCCCCCTAAATTTCGTCCCGAAGGGGAGTGTGAACGCGCTTTTACCCAACCAAAAATTTGGGGATGTATAGGCAATAAGAGAGGACCGGGGAGTGAGAGGAGGCGGGGAGAAGGAGGGAAGGGGGGGGAGGGAGAGTGAGGAGGAAGCGGGACGGAAGGGGGAATCGGAGGAGGAGGGAGGGTTGTGTGAGGGGGGAGCGGGGGAGGGGGACTGGAGAGAGAGGGATCGGTGAAGGGGGGGGATGGAATTGTATTAAATATTTGATTTCTAGACCACCAGGGGAAGTTATTGTTGAAAATTATTTTTTTTTTTCATCATGACGGGTCGGGAGATTTATTAAAGCTTTGGGGAGTGAAGAAGCTTTTCTGAAGTGTGAGGGAGAGAGGAAAATGGGGGGAGGGGGTGGGTAAGACCAGGTTATTGTTTATGGTTTGTTATCTTTTTACTTGGCTCCCTAAATAAAAAGATTGCAACGGCCCCCTATGTGTTAACTTGGCTCTTAGGGTCTGTACCTTCTTGGATTCGAGGGGGAGCCGATAATTCGAGGCTCAGAAAAGGGGTGACGAGGGGGGAGAAGATTCCCCACTCGGGTTTTTGTCTATTACAGTAGATAGCCAATCCGGCCAATTGGGGCCTAAAACCAACATGGGAGAAATATCTCGGAAGAACCACTCTTCCCTGTTATTGATGGAAGATACGCCAATCGCTGGGGCAGCAGAACACATAATTTTCACCACCGCCACTGTAGATAAGGAGAGAAAGAAGAAGAAACATGTGCACATTTTCTTCGGCCAGCGGTGAACAGCTATGCACTGTTACGGCGACTTCTGACCAAGCCAGCCAGTTGTATACAGGTCACTGTGGGGCCAACAATACACGCGGTAATCATAGGTTACAGCGCACGGCAGGGAAATTGCTTGAGAGGAACCACAGGAAAGGATTAGTATATTCAAGGTTAAATGTCTAGAGGGGAATGAGGTAGGGGGGGGGGGGGGAGTCCGGGTTGTAAGGCTCCCTCGCCCTCCGCCCCCACCCCACCATCCCCCCCCCGGCCCCCCCCCCCCCTATTCACCCGACCCGTTGTGTGTTTTGCACAGTTCTTTTCGGCCAGGTTGGGATAGGAACCACCTCCAGTGGTGGTCACCTCAAAGTTAGTGTTTAGTGGGGCGCTCAGATAGCTCCTGCGGGCTAGTTATATAGGGACCTAGGTTGTATAAGACAATGAGTTCAGTAATTTGATGGGGGGCCCCGGAACGGCGTGGTTGGGTTTTTCGGCCGTGGGGATTATGCGAAAGGGGGTATAAATTTGTTGCTAACGGTTTAGGGGATGGGGATGGTGTGGGGGTCAGGGGTAGGGTAGGGGGCACTTGTGGGGGTGGGGGGGGGGGGGGGGGTGGAGGGGTGGGGGGGGGTGCGGGCCCGCGCGTGCGGGTCGGGGGGGGCCTCGGGATTTTCCGGGGGCGTCGGGGGGGCGGGGTTGCTGCGCTTTTGGTGGGCGGCGGCGCGGGGTAGACTCGATTCGGGGGCGTCACGGGGGTATTTTGGGCGCGGAAGGGGGTGCGGGTTTTAGTTTCGGGCTTGTGTTAGGCGGGCCTGGTAAATGTGCCTGTGGGTTTCAATGCGCGCGGGGGCGGGGGGTGGGGCGGGTGCGGTGGGGTCGGGCGTGCGGGCACGGGGGGGGGGGGCCGGGGGCGAGGGCTAGGGTTTTTGGCAGGGTGAATATATCGTGGGGCCGCGGGGTACGCTGGGGGTGGCGGGGCATTCTGTGTGGGGGTCCGGTGGCGAGTGGGCGTAGCGGGGTCAGTGCTTGCTGTCGCGATTGAGCCGGCGATCGGTGTGGTGGGGCTTTAGGGGGGGGGGGGCCGTTTCGGGCGTCTGGGCGCGGTGGGGTCGGACGCGGCGTTTTTCTGGGGAGGCTGGGTAGACAGGGGGTGGGAGTTTTTAGATGAACGGTTTCCAGCTTCGTCCGGCGGTGCTGGTCCGTCGAACTGGGTTTTGCGTTAAGCTAGCGAATCAAAAGTATAAAGCGAAAGAGAGGTCGGGGGTGCTCTGGGGGTGGGAGAGGGCCCTGATTCTGTAGGGGGGTCGGCGGGTTAACCGGGCTATGTCCGCTTCGGGGATGCGTAAAACGGTCGGGTCTCGGGGGGGTGTTGGCGTACGATATTATCGGCGCTGAGGTCGCAGCTGTTCGTCTAATTTTTGTAGAGATGGGTATGTCGGGGTGTAAGAGGCGGGGCAAGCGGGGGTGTCGTGCATGGGACGGGTGGGGCGGCGGCGGCTGGGGGGGCGGGTATTGGTCGCCGGGGCGGGGGTGGGTACGATGGGGGGTGGTACCCTCGTTGGGAGTTGGGGTCTCCTTTGTCGTTGCAGAAAATCGTTCCCCCCGTGGAAAATCGCGGTTGCCTGTAATGGGGGTGCTCAAGTGTGGGCGTGAGTCGGTATTGGGGTAGGCTCGGCGGGGGTTGGAGGGAGCGTAGGGGGTGGGCTCCGTAAGGGCGGGGGCGGGTTAAAGTACATGTTTTCTTCTGCGACAATTAATTTTTAAGGGAGAGGGTGTATCGAGGGGGGGCGGCATTTCAAATTGACTGGGGGGGGGCGGGATTGGGGGGGTGTAGGTGGGGGGCTTATAAATTTCTGGGGGGGGGGTACGCGGTGAAGTGGGGGAGGGTGCTTGCCTGGACGTTGGTTGGTAATGTCAGTAACGAGTTTGGGGGGAGTATGTTATTAAGGTTGGGGCGTCGCGGTGCTGCTATATCTAGACTCGTTGAGTGGGAGTGCGGGTGGTTTGCCGGGCTTGGGGTGGATCGTAAATGGGTAGATTTCGGCGAGGTGGGTTGGGGGGTGAATCTATGCGGTGGTGTGTGGCGGGTCCCGTATAAGGTGGGCAGTATAAAATTCGATTGCGTAGTTGTGGCTGGTGCTCTGGGGGTTGGATGGTGGGGGATTCGGTGGAGCTGCCGGGGGGGGATTGCGGGCGGTGGGAGCGTGGGGGGGGGTGCGGGGGTGAGGGGGGACGGTGAGGAGCGCCAGGGGTCATTATTCCTGGTACTGTTGTCGGGGGGCCGGGCGGATGGGGGTCGGGGTGCTAGGGGGGGGGGGGGGGGCAAAACGAAACGGGGGGGCGCGGGGGTCGGGGTGCGCCAGCGAGTTGGCGTTCGGGTGGGGGGAGGGTTGGGGGGGGGGCCTGTAAGGGGGGGGGGGGCGGGGGGGAAGGGAGGGGGGGGGGGGCCAGGGGCTTGCATTACGGGGGCGCGTGACAGGGGCCGTGGGGGGCACGGGGTACAATATTATAAGGGGGGGGGCGGCGTGAGATCCGGGGTTGGGTGGGGAACGGAGGTGGGCGCGCTGGGGCCGGGGGCGGCGGGGGGGGGGGGTGGGTGAGGGCATGCCGAGCGGGGGGAGGGCGCTGGCGGGGGGGGGGGGGTACATGGGGTGGGGGGGGGTGTGGAGTGAGGCGTAAGCGGGGTGCGAGGGGGGGACTCTCCGGAGCATAACACGCCACATAGGTCGGCTTCAAAGGGGGGCGGGTGTTTGGGCTCCCATAGGGGCTGGGTGCGGGCGGGGGGGGGGGGGGGGGTATACGCCACCTCGGCGGGGCGCCAGGCGGACCCTGGGCGCCCCTTGGGCGGGGGAGAGGGGGGGGGTGGAGGGCGTGCGCGGGGGCCGGGGGGGGGTGGGTGCGGCAGGGGGGGTTCGTGTGGTGGTAGCCGATCTGGGGGGGGGGGTGCAGACATGGGGGGGCATTTAGTGGGGCGGCCCCCCGCGCGCGGGAGTCGGGTGGGGCAGCGCGGAGTGGGAAATGTCTTGGCCGGGTCGGGCCCCGTCGGCGGGGTGGTGGGCGGGGGGGCGTGTGTTTTGGTTTAGCGTGGGCGGGTCCTTAGTGCAGATGGGTGAGTGGGTCATGTCGGAAGGTGGGGATCGGGGGTTAGGGGGGCGTGTCATGGGCAAGGGTGGGGCAGCCTGTGGTCACAGACGGGGACCATGGGGGTGCGGTGGGGAGGGGGGGGGCGGGGGGGGGGGGGGGGTGGGGGGGGGGGTGGGGGGGGGGGAGCGGTGGGCGCGAGGGGGACTGGGGTCGGTAGGGGGGGGGGGGCGGAGGGTTGGGGGTGTGAGCGCGCAGCGGCAGTGGATGTGACATGAAGGTGGACGTAGATTTTGTGCCGGCCCAACGTGGGGGGACGACTACATCTTTGGGATATGTATGTTGGTAGACCATACGGGGATGTGACTTGCCCCAGGCAGCGTTGCCGTGGGACTCGACTTACCTCAATGATATAGTGTTTGTCTGGGTTCTGTTGTTGTTTTGAGACTGTCCATTCACCATCCCACCGTTAGTACTTCGGTCTGAGTTGGTTTTGTATACCTTTGGGCCACCTCATAGCCCTTGAAGTTTCAAGGTGGAATACGACAAGTTCGCCGGTTTTCACACTGTTTATTTTTTCTGATTCCTTCCGTATTAATCGCTCCGGCCTTCCTTTTGTAAATTTAATAACATACATCCATACCTATCACCCTCCTTCTCATATACTGCACAGGGCACAACGGCCAGTTTTTGCGGCCACCCGCACCGACAGCGTACACAGTGGCTCTTTTTTCTATTTTCATATTTGGTTTATTAAGACAGCCCATCTTCAGTCCTTATCTTACCAACCTCTTGACTTGCCGGCCCCCATCCTTAATTAGGTGTTATGGCCGCGGGATCTCGTGGACACCTGATGTTTGTCTGCTGTCCTTAACTTCGTAGTGGCATCAGACTTCTAATCAGTGGTACGCGCACTGTGCCACGGTCGATAATGTGGGCTCCGATATATTGCGAAGGCTACCAAGCGTACTTCAACCTAATCCGGGCACCTGTTCGTCCCCGCTTATATCGGTTGTCCTGAGCCCTATAACAATCTCGTGGGGATGACCTGTTGCTCAGTCATGGATTTTTTCTGTCAATGTGCGCTTTCGTTGACCGGAACAACAATCATAGATTCTCCAATCTCTCTCCTTCCGAATTTTGCCAGGTATCGTTTGATCGGGGAGATGTGCCACGGATGTTCGCCCCCCCACCCCATCATCATATAGTTATTAATTGTCAGCGCGTCCTGATATTTCTCTAACCATGCTGCTCGGATTTGAATTACAGTACCCCACTGTTATTTACTAAGTGTTGGTCTGTCCTTGTGTTGACTTGCTTAACAGCATCTGCTTTTTTATGCGCAGGTTTGATGTAAATAGTCACAGAAAAGGTGATAGGCCTGATAATTTGTCTTCCTTTACATTAGTGATATTTGTATGGATGTGGATCTATACGGACCCTAATTTTGCTACATCTAGTCCGAATAATTTGTGATAGGTACTCCTTGAGAGTGTCTGTTGTTCCGACTACAAGTTGCAAGCATTCTTCTGTGGTGTACGCATGTTTACCACTCGCTAGGCGGCCTATATTGGTGCTCAGCTTCTTCTAACCCCGGGACCCGAAGGCAGATTACGACAACTTTTTGGTATTGGCCATGCTGCAGTCAGCTAACTTGTTGAGACTGTGTATGTGGATCATTAAGCACCTGTTCGAGCCAGGAGGGAAGATGAGTGTTACCCGGTATGATAAGAGTATTGTCGAGAGGTAGTTTAAGAGTTAGTAGATATGTGAGATGGAGTAGATGCCCAGAGTGAACGAATAGCATATTGTGAAGTAAGAGTGGGAGTACGGTGAGTTATGAGAAGGAGAAGTTGTGTGAAAACCCTAGAGAAAGTGGTCCAATAGGTAGGAGAATTTCGCTGAAAGGGGTCTATAGAATTATTATATTATCGCTTTAGTAACCATGTTTGATATGACGGTGTAGCGGCTAGTACCCTTTGGGCCGGATATTAGTGTAGTATAATACTATAGTATGATTTCTTATATCTTACTCTATGTACGGTTATATATTGAGAGAATATATGTCTGATAGGATAGATATTGAGTGGGATTTTATAGTGGTTAGTATAGATTATAGGGAGAGAATTGATCCCTTGTATGTATATAGATATTGTTAGTTGAGAATTTATGATATATATTATCTATGTGTTGTTTTATTAGTATTATAGTCTGAGTTGCGTGTTCAATGATCTCATTAGTAGTACGTCAGAACAGTTAGTTAGACCCATTTTTGTTCGAGTGCTACCGTGATAGATGGCCAGTAAACAGTGGGTGGGGGGGTGACGTGGGTGGGGGGTTCGAGCATGGGGGCAACTTTTAAGAGTTACCGGTCACATGGTCGAACACCAGATAACTTCGGAGTGAGAGTGTAGTAACAGAGCATTGGGACATCTTCTTGCTATTGCATACTGGTGGTGAGTATCATGGCGCTCTCATCCTTTCCGGATAGCACGGGCATGCTCAGGCAGATAGCAGATTCGGTTAGTAATTTATTATATTAGATTCATGGTTAGCTTTTATATATATCTGTTAGGGAAGTGAATTTATTTCTGAGGACTTCTCCTAGTAATTTATTCAGTGATAAGGTAGCGCTGTCTACGGCCTATTAAGTGGTGCTTAAACTGTTACGGTTTATCATGGGTTAAATGTAAACTTACAATAACAGATATTAGGCGTAGAATCAGTCCACGAATGCTTACCATTGGGTTAAGAGTCAGCAAAATTAACTGTCATTTCTGTAAGATAATGTCAGGTGTGGATTGTTCACTTTAAAACTGAATAGTGAGATGCAGGTAATAACTCTGGATTATAGGAGATTGTCACTTATTCCTTTTGATTGATATTTTTAGTGGCAAGGGAGTGTCTTTTTGTGCTTGCTTGTGTGACTAGGCACTAGTCTATAACTTTCACGGAAAGCAGTCACCAGGGCATAGAGATATAATTATATCTTATGATTCAGCCACAATTGTATTATTATAGCAAGAACATTGCATTCTCTTTGTACTCATTGTGTGGAATATTAATATATTTTCCCAAAGGGACATATTACTTATTTTGTAATGTCACATGCTGTAATCTGTTTATGTATAAATTCATTTAATGTTGTAAGATGGTTTTTTGAATAAGCATATCCATTTAACTGTAACTACTAATGGTTAGGTTTTCCTGTATATTGAGATTGGGAGAAGAGGAGTGGATTGTTGCTGTCAGAACAGTTACTGACAGGTACCTGGGTGTGCAAAAGATATTAAGTCTATGCGGGTGCGTGTTGATAATTGATATTTTTAAGGAACAGGAGACATGGTTAAAGACAGCCCTAAACTATCATAGCAATAACTACAATAAATTTAATCCCATAGTGGAGCGAAACTTTCTGTATAAAGTTAGTGTGATTTATTATTTGCTTGATGTAAAAGGGTGTCTCTTTTCGGTCTCAGTTTCAGGGGGATACCGAATTGCTAGTCTAGTTTCCAGTCAGACGAAGAATGTCACCGTCTCTTCGTCTAGAGGGATTCTGAGGATATCTAGCCCCACGANTGTCCCCCCCCGTTCCTGAATCAAAACCCCTTTTGTCAACGCCAAGTTAAGCTCACGCAGTGCAACGGAGCCAACGCTAAATCTGGAATCACCAAATGCAGTAGTAGTTCTCTACTCGCCTCTTGGGTTACCAGCCAGAGCATTGCGGCTTCCAGAATATCAAAACCGCCCAGCATGCCTATAGCAGAATTCCATATCACCCGCCTTTTTTGTGCCTAACGGGGCATTCAGCCAAGCCACAGTCAACCAGCCAAAACCGGATTTAAAGCCAATTCTAGCGCCGGATAAACATGCCTTGGGATCAATTGTCCTCAAGTGACTTCGTCCCATGGTTTATTTCTGGGTCTATGTAGAACTTCGCACGTATGAGCAGCCATCTATGGACAGAGTTCCAGCCCCACTCGCGCCAGTAGGGAGAAGACACCAACGATAGCGCCTATACAGTGATTTTATTCAGGTTAATTCCATCACCGATGGCGGATATATACGAAGAAACCACTTACTGGAGCTATTCCATTGGTCCCCGAAAGCGGACAGGCTGTCGCTAAGTTCATTCAGTTGGTCAGCAGGAGATAAACAGCGTCCCCCAGCCCACCTCGCGCCAGTAGGGAGGAGTCACCAATGATAGTACCAACAAGGACAGTTTTGTAGGCATAGTCCCTCACGAAGGATCTACAAGTAACACACTGTCCGGACTATTTCATCTGGTCCCGAAAGCGGACGGACTGAATCGCAGTTTATTCATTTTGGTAAACAGAAGGTAACTAGAGTCTTCCAGCCCACCTCGCGCCAGTAGGGAGGAATCACCAATGATAGTACCAACAAGGACAGTTTTGTAGGCATAGTCCCTCACGAAGGATCTACAAGTAACACACTGTCCGGACTATTTCATCTGGTCCCGAAAACGGACGGGCTGACACTCAGTTATTTCATCTCTCTGTGTTCTACATGTTTTATGAATGGTGATCTGTGTGTGTGGTTTTTGGTGTATATGATTATTGATGAATATTTTGAGTATTGATGTAATTTTATGTTGTTGTGATGATATGCATTAATTCCATGCTTTTTCTTCTTTAATAAATTTTACACATTTATTAATGCGCTGTTCACGACCTTTCCATCCATATTTGTATTTTTAGCTCTTTACTATAATCTCTATGTATGATAAGAGAAGAGAGAGAGAGCAGGAGGTGCTCAGACAGACATAAGTGAGTTGAGGCTTGGAGAGAGAGATCATTTTGGTAAATCTTCTTCCAGGTTGTCTCAAGTCCATCTCCTATTTACACCTTTCTGTGTGTGTAATCTATAACTCTGTCAGTCCACTATCCCTTGTCGATTTCACTACAGTTGTCCAACTCGACAAATACTCTACACTCTAACTCAACCACGACAGATATCACCTTGTCTTATACCAGTGATGGTCCTGAACTCTTCTGACTTATGGTTTGCTGTCTTCACATAATTTCTGCAAGACTTGTAGAAGCTCTGTATAGCTTGAATCAGAGGTGCTGGAATGTTCTTCCTTGCCAAACAGTCCCAAAATTTGCTCCAGGGGACCCTGTCAAATGCTTTTCCAGATCTATGAAACAAAGATGGGTCTCACTCTTATACTCAAGGGCCTTTTCACTCAGCTGTCTGAGTGTGAAGATTAGGTCTTGAGTACTTCGGTTTGCTCGGAATCCGCACTGGACCTCATCCAATTGTGGCTCAGCTAGGCGTCGGAGTCTCTGCTCTAGGATTCTAGAGTAGATTTTACCAGGGACACTGAGAAGAGATATGCCTCTATGGTTTCCACATTGTCGATTGTCACCCAGTCCTTTGGTATGGTCTTTTTGCACCACGCTGCCTGTAGCACCCTTAAGAGTAATAGGTCGCCTGATGCTCCCATGCACTTAACCATTTCTGGTGTTATACCATCATGCCCTGCTGCTTTGCCCATCTTGATTTTCTCCAGTGCTGCCTTCAGTTGTTCCATCTTTATGTCATCTTCATCACCATTTGTTTCCTCTTCTGTGCTAGTGGTTATCATTTCGGATGCTTGACCTTGCTCACCATCAAGGAGTTCTGAGAAATATTCTTTCCATCTTTCCATTACTTCTTTCGGGGCAGTAAGCAATTTGCCTTGCTTGTCCTTTATAAATTTGAGAGGGCATTGTTTTTCCTTCCTCGTGTTCTTTAAGGTCTTATAGAACAATTTCTGGTTTTCTTGCGCATCTTTTTCTAGCTTTTCTCCAAATTCTTCTCAGGACTTCTGTTTTGCTGCTAGCACCTTGTTCTTTGCTTCTGTTCTGAGTATCACATATTCTCTATATATCTCTGTTTGTCCTGCTGTGTTTTTAGCTCCTAAGTATTGTTTCCATGCCATTTTCTTCTCTCTTATTTTCTCTTTGACTTCCTCTGTCCACCAAGGTGTCATCTTTCTCTTGTTCCCAAGTCGGACTTCACCACATGCTTCTAAAGCAGCTGTCTTTATGATGTCCTTGAATTTAAGCCAGAGGGTTTCCAAGTCATCAAGTTGTTCTTCTGTATTTCTCACCGCTGTAGCAATAAGCCCCTGATATCTGGTCTTAATTTCTGGCTCTCTCAGCTTGTAGGTCTTAATGCTCATTTCTTCCGTTCGTTTACTTGGTTTCTTGCGTGATTCTGGGCAGTTCCTAGGCTGAGCAACTCTATTAGTTGTTCTTTTGATTGTAAGCAGGTAGTGATCACTTCCAATCTCTGGCCCCCTCCAGACTCTGGCATCCCGGACATATTTGAATGAGCTCCTCCTAACAATGGCGTAGTCGATCACTGACTTCTCATTCTTTGTTGGTTTTTTAATGGTATTTTAATGGGCATTTAAATGTGTGTACATTATTTTATTGGGCATTTAATTGTGGTGTAATCAGAAAGGGTGTAATTAACTTTACGGAGGAGATTTAATTATTTCTAGAGAGGTCTATTTTATTTTGGTTTAAGCGAGGACTCACCACGGTCAGTCTGTAAAATAAAGTAGGGCCAGGAATTTTAGTACAGGAGTTCCCCTAAGTGTATGAATTGTTGTGACTAGCACAAAAAGATTTAGGTCAGCTGCGTCTGGGTTTTCCTAGACAGACAGTGTTGAAGTGTGGGGTAGTTTGACCTGTGGTTAGGAAATATGTATGTATCGCTGTGCATAGCAGGTGAAGGAGAGCGGTATTGATTTAGGGGATAGACGGGTGATGTGTTTGTGAGTTAAGAGATGAGTTTATTTTGAAGTTGTTGTACATTAGTTGCATTTCTTTGTTTACAGCAGTTTACCAACGGCGCATCTCAGGACAGCTGGATATCGCCAGAGGCGAAAGACAATAAAATACGTTCTCATGCAGTGAAGACATTCTTCAGCGGGAACGGGATTTTCCTTAAAATCCAGAGCTCTGAGCTCTTTTTTATAACACACTCAAGTAGGCGCGTTGCCGGTGTTGTTGTAATTTTTTTTCTCCACGACCATAATAATGTAGTTGTTCTAAACCCGAAGAGGGGTAACGGGGCAAATAAAAAGAAGTTGTTCAGCAGCAGTGAAGCTTCTACATTCTGAGTCAAGTACCTCGTGCTTGATACCCAAGTCATCAGTGCAGAAGTCAGGAATAGGAGAAAGGTCAACATTCCTTTTTATGAATGCTAACGAGAGAAGGGGCGTAACGGAGACGCCACATCAGCAGACGTCGAGAGTGTCAGAGAGACACTGAAGCAAGGCGGAGAGAGAGAGAGGAAATAACCGGGACCAGTAGGGTCTTATATTATCCTTAGAGGACAAGCCTCTGAGCTATAGATGTAATAAAAGTCTACTAGCGTAGAAGTCCAGTGGTGTTATTTAGTGACGTGTATATCGACTAAAGAGCTTGGAAGCTGGGTAGACAGTTCGTTTAGGCAGCGTCAACAGAACAGTAACAGTAGTAATATTAGTATAGTCGGGCCCACCAATTAGATTGTGGTAAATTCATTAATCCTTATATTTTTCCCCAGCAGGGTGGACGAAAGGGTGAAAGTGGTTGTGTTTAGTGTCTATCAATTTAATTGTTTCTTTGTTTTTTCAGGTCTGTGCAGCATTGCACGATATTTATTTGACTGTGTTTTTTTTATTATGTTGATCTGTTTTTTTAATAAAACTATAAAAATGTTCACTGGATCAGGTTCTATCTAAACTATACTGTACGTATATATATATATATATATATATTGTCTGTATAGTGTGTCTGTGGTCTTTATTTAAACCTTATCTCCTTAGGGTAGTAAGAGGTGGTGAGTCTATAGCTATCAAAGGCGTCAGGAGTGGCGAGGGAGAGTCAATCTCGGTTCTCACCCTCGAAGCCAATAGTCTCATCTTTCCACATTCACTGTCATTCTCACCTTAAATCTATCTTCTCAGTCTTTCTCATACTAGGGTCTTGTCTATACACTCAGACACACTCTAAACGTAAATCCACTTCGTGACAGTGAAGACGGGAGTACGACAGGGATGCCCCTTATCAACAACTTTATTTTTGACAGTCAGACTGGGTGATGAACCAGACAACACAGGGCAGTCCAAGAGGAATTAGATGGACAACATTTTCTACACTGGAAGACCTGGAATATGCAGATGACATTGCACTTCTCGCACATTCACGTCAATACATCCAAGAAAAAACCGATAGACTGAATAAGTATAGCCAGCAGGTGGGTCTGAACATCAATCTGCTGAAGAAGACAAAGGTCATGACAGTCAATGTGGGTAATCATGAGCCAATAACAATAAGGAACCAGAAGGTAGAACAGACAGGTTCATTTATATTCTTAGGATGCATAGTAACACCAGACGGCGGAACAAGCAAGGACATCAACAACAGAATGAATAAAGCGAGAACAGCCTTTGCTAGTCTCAGCAACATCTGGAAGTCTTCCCAGTTCAGCACAAACACCAAATTAAGATTATATGAGAGCTGTGTACTTTCTATGGTGCAGAATGCTGGAGAGTAACAGAGAAGGAAAACTGTCCTCTTTCCACACAATGTGCCTAAGGAAATTTCACCGAATCTTTTGGCCAAATACCATCACCAACCAAGAACTACTTATTCAGAGTAACCAAGAGGACATGCACACCATCATAACTGGCAGACGCTGGAATTGGGTTGGCCACGTCCTCAGAAGTGACACTGATGCCATTGCAAGAACAGCTATGCTATGGAGCCAAGAAGGAAAGCGAAAGAGAGGCCGACTAAAAACATCTTAGAGGAGAACTGTGTAGGTCGAGATGCAAAGAATGAACCAGAGTTGGGGTACTGTACGAAGGATGGCCACCGACCAAACAAAGTGGAAGCAATTTGTTGCTGCCCTACAAGATGCCATGTGGCGTGATGGCCACTGACAGCTTTGACTGCCGGCGGCTAAGGATCAAAGAAAAAGAGGGACTCCAGTATTGGTTAAGATTAGTATAAATAAACTAATATTTAAATAATAAACAAAGCTGTTAGTGTTATGAAATAAAAATATATACTGTGATTAGATTTAAAAAAAAACAGTTAGGGATACGACGAAGTTAAGTATCATTAGGACTCACTGGTTCTGGAAAAAAAAAAAATCAAATATATTCCCAGTATTGTGAACTGAACACGGTTACCTGAAGATCTACAGGGGAACATCATACCTCTTTGCCACTACAACCCCAACTGTTTTATTGCTAAATCTGAACATATATAACGACATATTTAAAGAACAAGTAAAACTGCTGCACATGCATATAATTTCGTTAAAAATGGAACCAGAAATGGTAGATCATCCATTAAAAAATATACCTATTGGTACGAGATTGGGTAATATAATATATAAGTGAATTAAATGAGCCAAAAAAATACAAAGAATATATAGAATTTTCCAGTTGACTGCTTAAACTTTTCACCACGCCACCTATAAAAATCTAGGGGAGGTAATTTAAGGAAAACGACTCATTACTTACTTAGTCATTTATCTCTACCCTGGGGTGTAGAAGTTTGCCAGAGAGAGCGCCATACTATCCCATCAGCTGTCTTCCTCCTGACCTGGTTCCACTCTAGTCCTCGCTCTTTCAGAGATTGTCTAATGTTGTCCTTCCAATGAACTTTAGGTCGTCCTGGATCCCTGGCTTTTAGTTTCTAATATTTGTCGTGGTAGCCGATCTTCTATTCTGCAGAGATGGCGAAACCATCGTAATTGGGACTGTTCTACTTGGGTCTGCAGGGGCTTGGTTTTGATGCCATGACATATCGTCTGGTTGCGGGCCATGTCTCTTCTTGTTACTTCAACCAACTTCCTCAGATACCTCAATTATTATGTTTGGAGCTGGCTTTTGTGGGTTGTAGTCATTGCCCATGACTCGCATCCATAAGTTAAGACTGGAACATATGTGGAGTGGTATACAGCCATGGAACATAGGTGAAGCGATGTACAGCCTTGGAACATAGGCAGATTGTGCTTCAATAAGAGTAACACAGCAGAACATTTTCGTCAAATTATTTCTGTCACTGGATTACCTGTTTACAGGGGGTTAACTCCCTCATGGCCAAGACAATTCCAAGGAGTTCAGAGATAAGTTTACTTAACACCCACAGGAACTGTTCACTGTGATGCAGTACTGTAATTCTGTTTTTCAAGAGGCCCAGTTTTCTTTTCTTTCTCAATTAATTTTGTGTTTGGTCTTTCTCTCTAGGTATTTTATTGCGTTTTATGACGGTAGGTTTAGTTTATACTCGCACCAGTTTTCTTTTTCATTAAATTTATCGCGATCACGTAGTCCCTGTTTCTTTGTTAAATATAACGGTCATTTCTATGTTTATCAGCGCGAGGATAAATTGGGCTGGGTGGAAATTTTCCGTTGTTTGGCACACGCAATATGACGCAAGTAGAAACGAGCGCATAAACAGGACTCACGTCTTGCTTTCAAATCTATTGGCAGAAGACCCGTTATAAATTTTGTAGGAATCCCATTGGTTTAGTTAGACGCTAGCCTATAGCCATGGCGTAGGCAGTTAGTTGAGCGGGGGTTTTCTGGTATATAAACCCGCGCAGTCTTCTAGCGGGCCGCTTTGTCTGATGAAATCCACGGCCGTGAATCTGGCTTTATTGTTCTGCTGCACGCGGAAGAAAATGCGATAAACTGGTATGTTCATATTTTATTAGAGCCGTAATATTAGAGGGTTCTTATATAGAGTCGTAGCCTGATTAATGAATGGTTCTTCGGGAAGTTAACTATATTTTATAAACGTAGTGCCAACCATTGCTATCTTTGTAGAAACGATGTAAATGTAAATTGTGCATAATTCTTTCTAGGATAATTGGTAGTATATAGGAATGTGTGAAGTTTTGAGATATTCACTGTGTGAGGGTTAGCTATTAAATACATGGGCGCTATGTAGTATGTAGAACGTTGTGTGAAACCACCATGTAATTCTGAATATTTACAAGTGTAATACGATAGGCATTTTAATTGTGTGTACGTTGTTTTATTGTGCCTTAAATATGGGTAATGCAGTTGGAGGGTATAGATGTAATGTATACGTGAAGAGGAGTAAATTATTCCTAGAGAGAGGTTTAATTTAATGTTGGGTTAAGTGAGAAAACCTCACGAGGCATTGTTAAAAGTAGGCCAGGAATTTTCCCAGGGTTGAAATGTTGTGACACGAGGCGAGATTAAAGTAACAAAAGATTAAGGTCAGACAGTGTCTGGGGTTTTGTTTAATTACCAGTAAGATTTTAAGTTGAGCGGGGGGGGGGGGGGTAGAAGGAGTGTGAGATAGAGTGACACGTGGATAGAAATATTTTATGTATCGTGGTGCATAGCGGGAGAAGGGGAGTTAGATGTTAGAGATGTGTTTCTGGTTGAAGTTGGTGTACATAAGTTGTATTTTTATGTCTCCAGCAGTTCACGGTACAGTGGAAGAGTGTAGTTTGTCCCATACAAATTACCAACGGCAAAGTTGGCATCACAGGAGCCGAGAGATCGATATCGCCAGAGTCGAAAGAAAATAACCTTCTATCTCAATGAGGGAAGACATTCTTCATCTGGGAACGGGATTTTGCTTAAAAAAACCTAGAGCACATAGCTCATTATACCACTCCAACAACGGCACGTGTCCGGGAGATTGGTCTAGTTTATACAGCCAGAAATAAATGCTGTGTTCCTCTAAACCTTGAGCGGGTTATCGGAGGAAAGTGTTCAGCAGCAGAGCAGCTTCTATATTTTAGTCAAGTATCTCATGCTTGATAATCAAGTCATCAGTGCAGTCGTCAGAATCCAGGAGAGAGGGTGAACATTCCTGGTTCTGATAAAGTCAATGAGAGAAGGCGTAACGGAGACGCCACCTCAGCAGATGTCGAGTGTCAGAGAGACACTGAAGCAAAGAGAGAGAGAGAGAGAGAGAGAGAGGGAATAGCTGTGACCAGTAGGGTCTGATGATATCCTTAGAGGATAGCCTTTGAGTAATAGATGTTATAAAAGTCTACGAGTGTAGCAGCCCAGTGTTTTAGTTAGCGGCGCATATCGTCTAACGAGTTGGAAGCTGTGTAAACATTCGTTTAGGCAGAGTCAGCAGGAAAGAGACAGTAGCAAATATTATAGTAGTAGAAAGTGGTGGCTAAAGTTGATGCCCCACCAGTTAGAGTGTGGTTTAAATCACTAATCATTCTATTTTTCCCCAGCAGGGTGACTGACAGAGTGAATGTGGTTGTGGTTTTATGTGGCTATCTATTTAATTGGTTCTTTGCTTTTTCAGGTCTGTGCAACAGTGCACGATATTTATTTCTTTGCTGTGTGATGAATTTTACCTCTTGATTGTGTAAATAAACTATACATATATTGCAAACTGGATCAGGCTCTATACTGTACTGTACGTATATATATCGTCTGTACCAACGGGCTGATCACCCGTTTGCCAGTCACTTCGATTACGGAAACAACAGCAAATGGATTGATTTGCCGTTGCCCTAAAGACGCCAATAGGCGTGATGGGAAACAATGGCAAAGAAAACCTATCTGCTGTTGCCCTAAGACGCCACTAGGCGTAATGGCCACTGACTGCTTTGACGGCCGGTGGCTAAGGACGGAAGAAGAAGAATATATCGTCTGTATAGTGTGTCTGTGGTCTTTGATAAACCTTATCTCCTTTTGTTTAAAGGTAGTCAGAGGGGGTGAGGCTATACCGAGTTGTTGTAGTCACGAGTGGCAAGGGAGAGTCAATCCAGGTTCTTCCCCTCAAGCCAATAGTCTCATCTGTCCACAGTCACTGTTATCAAAATTCTATCTTCTCAGACTTTCTTACCACTAGGGTCTTGTCTCTATCTTAAGACAACCTCTAGACGTAAATCCACTTCATGACATTCACAGTATCTATCTATATAAATACTAAGAGACTATTTCTCTGGTCAGTGAAGAAAACGACATCGAGACTATTTCTAATTATTTCATTACTGTTATAAATTTTTTTTTCTTATTCATTTTTTTTTTTTTTTTTGGTCTGATAATTGGTGTGACATTTTTTATTATTAAAATCAATTTATTTAAATTTCTAAATTAAAAACCATACTGAGAAAGACTTGGTTGATTTTAATTCAGTTCAGACTGTACATTTTCCACCCAGCCTTCACTTTAGACTTGCTATTCATTTTTCTTCTTCTTTGTTCGTCCTGAAAAGGACGTTGGTTGCATTGTGTCCGTTTACAGCAAAGCTGCGATATTTGTGCCTTTCGGCCGACACATCCGACTTCAGCTCAGCATTTTTGGGACCGGGTTAGCCTTCCCTCTTCGATCCCTACTCACTCAGCCAGACTGCAGTGATGCAGCATGTTTCCAGGACCACCACTTGGAGGTGGAGTAGGGTCTTGGTCAACTCTGGTTCGCTGACCCTGATGCAAGCAGTCTAGCCGTGGGTCGCTAACAGCATTCCTCACTGTTGACATTTGAACGACAGACTGAGTGATTGCATAGCGAGAGTATACTGTCGCCAGAGAATACAAGAGCTGAGTGTATTTTAAAGTGAGGAAATCACTTTCATTTCTCATCCATATCTTTCTCAATATTTTCATTAGGGTTTCCAGTTATTTTCTTCACTGAGTTTTTCACCTTCATCTGCTTCTTTTACCCTGGGGATACCAGAAAAGGACTGCCTTGTAATGCTATCAACAGGTTTTCTCAATGTGTGTCCTATCAATTACCGGTGTGAGCTAATTCAGTTACCGTATATTCAATGATTGATTCATCTTTCATAATCTGGTCTCTTGTCTGGTTCTGAGGGCAGAGGTAAAACATTGTGCTAGTAGGTACCACAAAGTGCCCGCTTCGAGCTGTTGAAAGTGGAGAAAACTGAGGGAAATTCGTCAAGTTTAAGTCGTCACTGTCCCTTTGCTATTAAGCGGATTGTAATAAAATTTATATCACGATACTCTTTATCTTCTTCTCTTTTGAAGCGTATTAATTAAAAAAAAATAAAAGCTATTGAAGTATTTTTTTACTAATAAAAACAAACAGCAGCGTTACGCGTAGTTTGCTACGGACTCCGAACCTTTTCGTCTCACCCCGCTTCATTCAAATGAGGGTCGCTTGACCGCCAAACCACTAATTTGCACACTGTTTTCACAACTTTTAGGGGGAAAAGTGTATCTTTAGTTTCATATATTGCAAACTGTAGAAAACAAAGTGTAAAACGTTGATATCTCGAAGTGAAGTTGAAATTTTACCAAATTTGACATTTTAAATGGTGTTATAATTGTTTGCAATGTATGAGAAGATTTGGGAGCCATTTTCCTTTATTCATGTGAAATTTTAAAGACTTCTGATATTTGGCGGTCGAGCTAATTGACTTTGAGTAAGTTCTGTATCGCTCAAGTTAGGCCTAGAAATTTTAGCGAAGGATGCAGAGCGAGACTGTTCCATGGGGCGTGATAACTCCCGATGTCGATCAAGATCGGGACGCCACTTATATTGGCTCTTGTTCAAACATCATCACATCTTCTGATTTGAGGTTGACTATACGTAAGTATATCACTTATTAACAATGTTTTGAACTTCAAATGTAAAATTTACAATAGTTTTAATATTATTTAGCAATTTAACACGATCGCACAGTTTTTGTGTAACAGCGTGGATTAAATTGTTATCACCACTTCAGACATTCACGCATCAATCTAATTATTTCACGAGCTTGAAAAGCTAAGAAAGTTACCAATCTGAATAAAAAATGCATGTTTTTATTAATGTGTAAATGAATGAAGGTTTATTTTGCAACATAATAGGGTGAATTATGATCTCAAAAGCGAAGGATATCGCAAGGCCAAAAGCCAATTGCCGACATATCGAGTCAAGGCTAGGAGACCGGACAATGTCATAATTAAAGTAGCTGATGCTGTACTGAAATGTCCGGACTCGCAGCCAATAGTTGATAGTCTTAAAATTCCCCGAAAAGAAGATATATATATATATATATATATATATATATATATATATATATATATATATATATATATATATTGTTTTAAAAAAAATTAAGGATGAAAAATATCCCGTTCAACCTCTGATGGGTTATAATTAGGACATATATTGTTTTCAATTCCAAATAATATGAAAAAAAAAAAAAATCAAGAAGAAACTCTGAACAAGAACAAGCCAGTAATAGTAATAGTACATGTAATTCTCTATACATGTAAAAAAAAAAATAACTTCTGGAATTTTATTGTTCCAAATGACTCCTACTACGATGCTATGAAAAACCATTTTTAATGACTGGGAAGGGTTGCCGTCCAAAGGTGCCAGCTGTCAATCTGACAAACAAGGTCCTTGTACAACTTTATTATCTGAAGGAGGATGGGAATGCAGCATGGCTTGAGGTAAACTGCTTGTAGTTTTTTTTTTTTTTTTCATAAAGCTACAGACCACAAAGTAACACACTACAAACAGATAAAAAGTGAAATGGAGAAGAGGAAGGAGCAGATAAAATGAAAGTAGAGAATGCAAGAGTGACGACGAAGAACCCAAAACATAGACTGGAATGGAAAAAACGGAGTAAAGAGTCAGAGAGGGCAGTCAAAGAAAAAAATTAAACAGCGAATAACTGACAACAATAGGAGGAAAAAAGAGAAAGATATTAAAAATGCAGAGAAGTTAGAGTTATATAACACAATCATAAGTCTGTGCACCACAATGGAGGATGTAGATAAAATTTGTAAAGGACAAAATGCCCTTAGAAATCTTAAGGCTCAGTTAAGATACTTACTTACTTAGTCGTTCCCCTTCTACCGTGAGGTGTAGAGGTAAGATACAGATAATTAATATTGAATGATAAGGACATTAATATTGAATGATAAGGACATTAAACTATCAGGAAATATCAAAGAATTCTATTTTGGACTTCTGATGCATTTAGGTTTTGAGGCTTCATTGCCCTCTAGCAGGGAAAGAGTGCGCCATGATCATTCTTCTCCAGTTAAAAAATGTCTTTTTAAAAACTAATAACCAGTTGTTTTAAAAAAATATAGCGTTTAGATGTTGCTAATTATTGTTAATTATTGACTACACATTTTTTTAAATGAAATATGGACAGTATCTTTAAAAAAAAAAAATGTTTCTTTATTTTAACATTTTTTTCTTCCCCTGCGACAAATTGGCCTCTGGACACATTTTAAAAAATTATACAAGAACAAATAGATGTTTAAATCCTCTGAAAAAAATTGAGATATATTTGTGTAGTATGCAGATTAATATGTACAAATTTAAAGCTTGTACCTTTTATACTTTTTGAAATATGATGTTGTGAATATTGACTTTCATTCAACAAACTATATTTTTCGGTAATGTGTTTTGCAGATTTGCAATTTTTGGTCTCAAATATATTGATAATTATTCATGATGTAGCCCTATAGTTTTCTTTGTGTGATCAGTATATTCCAGACTATATGCTGTTTGTCAGAGAAAGTTGTAAGATTATATTTAAGAAGACGGCAGTGTTCTGAAGTTGGTGTGATGTAACTTTTTCAATGTTGCGAAGTCCCCACACTTTTTAAAATGCTATAACTTTTTTATTTGTTGTCCTATTTTAAAAAATAAAGTACCAAATTTCATGATTTACCAAGGGCTTCAAAACTACATTGTTTTCTCTGGTGTTTCTGTGCAAACAAAAATCACTTTGTGGTACCTAGAGCTAGTCATTCCATCTTTCTTAAACTAGCTCTAGCAGCAGTTGCCCTAAATTAGCCCACTCTAATCTTTCTGCAGAAAGTACACTCTTAGTCAATGCCTCACCTGAATTGTTAGGTCAAGAAATAAATTAAGATTACCTGTAACGTGCTCCTAGGCTGAAAGAGGAGCAAAGAATGTTTACACACAAGTTGTTGAGAGACGACTAAGAAGGGTTAGGTATGGAGCTGGCTACCCCATCCATACAAAATTTAAGCTATAAAAACTTATATAAACAATATGGATAAGTCAATTAAGGAAACACATTAACAAAACCTGTTGATAGAATTACAAGGCAGTCCTTGTTCTGGAATCCCCAGGGAAAGAAAAGTAGAGGAAGACCAAAGAAGAACACATGGAGAAGAGAACTGGAGACAGACATAAAGGGGATGTAGAAGACATGAAAAAACCTTGAGCTGATGTCATGTGACAGGAAGACTTGGCAGAAGTTTGTTTGAAGGTCTATGCTCCCTGGGAAGTTGAAAGGTGAAGAAAAAGAATTAAGCAAAATAAAACTCAGCTATCCAAGACAGAAGAAGGTTCACTGCTAGTGAGGCATATGTGTTGGTCCAGAGAAAGCAGAAAGGAGTCTGGGCTGCTGTCTCACCTTTTTACATCTAGGAAAATTTTCTAATTTGGCACCTGGAATGTCCCTACATTGAACAAACAGGGGAAAACAGCAAAGGTAGCAGCAGAAATGTCAGACTTACAAGACCGATATCCTGGACTGTGTGAAACAAGGTGCAATACTTACATATACACTGTTACAGAGCCCTGTTTTTAAGACAGTTTTTGTTAAAAGACAAAAGGTACAGCTTCATACTGCTACAGAAACAAATGTAAAAAACGCACAAAACTGAGCTTTTCTGCATTCTATTTTATTGCAGTTAAGTTGAAGCATTAACACCAAGGAAAACTCAAGCCTGAGTCACTGGACAATGTGATAATAAAACTCATATACCACATCCTTACAACATTCACTCACATATGCTTAAACAATCAACAATGATCAGATGATTAACTGGCGACACATCATTGGTATTTTGAACGCAGAGTCTTTATTTTCTTGACCTCTCTGAACAGAACTCTCTGTTGAACTGTGAATGTTTACAAATGTAACAAGTTAATAATTATATTAATAATGAACAATGTATTTAACAAGTGATTACAAGGTTGGACTTATTTCTAGTGCACAATTTAATATGTATGACAATCATTGTATTACAGTATGAGAAGCATGTACATATGTTCTAGGCTTTTCATTCCCTGTGACACATGGAGCCACAGTAGCCTGCCACTTTGCAGGAAGAAAGTAACAAAGCATCACAAGCTCTTCCAGTTGTGGTTTCTAAATTTTTTTTTTTTAACATGCTGACGTTGCCAGCCCCATGCACAATCACATACAAATCATCTCTTGCAATAAGCATCAGGAAGTGGTAGTCCCGTTCTCTCTGGACAATTGTATGACTTTTGTCTTCTTCTTCTTCTCTGATCCTTAGCCGCCGACCATCAAAGCAGTCAGTGGCCATCACCCCTAGTGGTGTCTTGTAGGGTAGCAACAAATTGATTCCACTTTGCTCGGTCGGTGGCCATCCTTCGTACAGTGCCCCAACTCTGGTTCATTCTTTGCATCTCGACCTCCACAGTCTTCCGCCAAGTTGTTTTTGGTCGGCCTCTCTTTCATTTTCCTTCAGGGGTCCATAGCATAGCTGTTCTTGTGATGGCATCGGGGTCTCTTCTGAAGACATGGCCAACCCAACTCCAGCATCTGCCAGCTATGATGGTGTGCACGTCCTCTTGCTTGTTCTGAGTAAGCAGATCTTGGTTGGTGATGGTATTCAGCCAAAAGATTCGGAGAATTTTTCTTAGGCAGGTTGTGTGGAAAGAGGACAATTTCGACATTTGCTTCTCTGTAACTCTCCAGCATTTCGCACCATAGAGAAGCACAGAAAGCACACAGCTCTGATATAATCTTAATTTTGTGCTTGTGCTGTACTGAGAGGACTTCCAGATGTTGTTTAGAATAAAAAAGGCTGTTCTTGCTTTGTTCATTCTGTTGTTGATGTCTTTGCTTGCTCCGCTATCTGGTGTTACTATGCATCCTAGGTATGTGAAGGTGTCTGTCTGTTCCAGTTGTTAATTCCTTACTGTTATGGGCTCAGGGTTGCTCACATTGAGTGTCATGACTTCTGTCTCCTTTAGATTGATGTTCAGGCCCACCTGCTGGCTATACTTATTAAGTCTATCCGTTTTTTCCTGGATGTGTTGATGTGAATGTGCTAGTAGTGCAATGTCATGTGCATATTCCAGATCTTCCAATGTAGAAAACGTAGTCCATCTTATTCCTCTTGGACTGCTCTCTGTTGTCTGCAGCATCACCCAGTCTATGACTGTTAAAAATAGAGTGGTTGATAAGGGGCATCCCTGTCGTACTCCTGGTTCTAATAGTTTAGGGTCTGTCTTAAATAGCTCTGCATTTAAGTTATCATGGCCAGGAGCTTTTCCATTTTTTAACCCTTTGATTGCTGTGATGTTTTCTTCTTTTCGTGGAATGTCTGTATTAACATCTAGATCATTTTCAGCCTCAGGAACATTCAATTGTGTCTCTGGTGGTTCCTTGTTCAGAGTTTCTCTGAAATGCTCTGCCCATTTTGTTTCCTGTCCCTCTGCTGTCGTGATGAGATTTCCTTGCTTATCTCTTACTAATGTAATATTGTTTGCACCTCGTTTTCCGCTGATGATTTTAGTTATTTTGTATACTGTGCTATGTTCATTTCTCAGTGCTGCCTCTTCTGCCTGTCTTGCAAGATCGTCTAGGAAATTCCTTTTGTTGGCTCGGGTTTGGCATTTAACTTCCTTGTCCAGCTGACTGTACTGTTCGCTATATAGTTGCTTTAACCTGGGGGACTTCGCTTCTGTTTTCTTTCTTTTCATTTCCTTTCTCATCGCTATGGTGTTTAATGTTTCTGGTGTTATCCAGTCTTGCTTCTTCCTTATACTGCAAGTCTGGAAGGAAGAGCTGGAGAAGAGAGGGATGGTCATAAGCAGCTCTAAAACAAAATCCATGGTGATATCACGAGAAGAAAGAAGACATCAGATTAAGCTGGGAGAACAGATCCTGGAGCAGGTCGACCACTTTAAATACCTCTGAGCTATCATAGACCGAAAGGGAGGCATCAAAGAAGAGTTGGCCACTCGAAAAGCAGCAGCTGGGAGACTTTTTCAGGCCATAAATCAAGGATTCCTCAGCAAGAAAGAGGTTGCTAAGAAAACGAAGATGGCTGTATACTGCTCCACCTATGTCCCAGTCTTGACATATGGATGCGAGTCATGGGCAATGACTACAACCCACAAAAGCCAGATCCAAACCTCAGAAATGAGGTATCTGATGAAGGTGGCTGAAGTAACAAGAAGAGACATGGTCCTCAACCAGACGATATGTCAAGGCCTAAAATCCCACCCCCTGCAGACCCAAGTAGAACAGTCCATCTAAGATGGTTTGGCCATGTCTGCAGAATGGGAGAAGATCGGCTACCACGACAAGCATGGAAAACAAAGAGCCAGAGATCCAGACCCCCAGAGTCCGCTGGGAGGACAACATTAGACAATCTTTAAAGGACCGAGGACTAGAATGGAACCAGGACAGGAGGAAGACAGCCAATAGGATAGTCTGGCGCTCTCTCTTCCAAACCTCTACACCTCACGGGGGAAGGGGAACGACTAAGTGAGCTTCTTCCTTATATATTGTTGAAATTGTGTTTCTGGTTTATATCATCAAGTATTCCTCCAATGACCAGGTTGTTAACGCTACAGAAACTGATTAATTTATCCCCATTTTCGTTTGCTGTTCCGCTGCCGCATTTCCCCATTAATCTTTCATTATATGTATTGTGTGTTTCAACGTTCACATTGAGGTCTCCCATTACTACGATAAGATCGTATCTAGGTGTGTCTTCCATTTCTTTTTGCAGCTGTTGATAGAATTAATCCCTGACCTCTTCATCAGTCATTTATTAGTGCGATGACTATTGTACAACTACTTTATTATGAAAATGAACAACCCAATCCTGTTAAGTGGTACTCAGACAGAAGAGATGAATACACTGGGAAACCTGGTTGGTGTTTGAGATTCCACAAAAAAGCTCTGATATAGGTATAAATGAAAGACTAGGAATGGGATGACGATTTTTTTTCTGACTGAGAAACAACTGAAAGTCAAGATAGATCATGCAAAAATATTTTTTCATTAATATGACCAATGCTTTAATATATGGAGCAGAGGCACTGAAATCAACGAGAATCACAAAACACTATCACCGTCTTCAGTTTTCTAAGTCCCTACAGCTCTTTGCCAACAAAAACATGTCTCTTTCCATTCTATTTTTGTCCTTGGTGGTCTCTCACAAATTTACAATTTCCTTTACTGTCAGGTCAATTATTATGTTGTCTATTCAAATTTTTCTTGGACACCTCCTTGGTCTTGTGTGGGGCAAAGTCTTTTACAGACAGGGGGTATGATGTGCTGGTGTTGTGGGTAGTGGGTTTCCCCCCTTGCTTCACCCTAGGCCTAGTGAATTCTTGTTCATGAAAGGAGCGACCATTGCGGTGTTAGTCTCTTGGCCTAGCAAAACCTCTCATACCCCAAGATCGTTGTGCGTGGTGAAGAGCCACACCCTCCTCGAGGTAGTCCTGGTAACTGAGGGTGCGAATCCTCAGGCTAAACACAACGGATCTAGAGGAGCAAACCTCGATAATAAAACCGGTGCACTACACCGTACACGCCCTCTGTGGGTGGGAAGGAGCCAGATGGATACTGAACAAGTCTTGGGAGTGGTAACGAGTGTGGACTTCTCCCTGAAGATCGGAACCCATCGTACAGGCACAGAGACTCAGGACGTGACGATCCTATTGCCTTCAACTCTTGGTCACATGCCTAGAGCCTCGGAGAACTCGGCGTAACCAGCAGGCAATCTGGTGGCGGGGAATGAGCACTGTGAGCCCTACCTTGGCTACGTATCAGAAGGAGATGCAGAAACACCCCCTTTATCTCCCCCAGAGCTGGCACAGTACACTTCTGGCTTCTACCCGGGGCGGTAGGAAATCCACAGGCACCCCAATGCCATGAAGATGACAAAGTTGGAATTTACTAACTCAAACCTGGCAGAGCAAGTCCTCCATCAGATGCGGCCGATGCTGGGCCCACTGGCGCGTGGACACGTCCCGATCCCCATTGAGACTTGCCCGGGGAGCCCACCCCGGCTCAAAAAAGCAGAGAAGGCCACTCTCCAAACCTCCGATGTCTTGCGGGCAGTGTTAGGATGTGCAAGAACATGGACAGGAAGACTCCACAACTTCCCCACTGAAGACACGCCCACGGCGACCGTTGCCTCAATTGGCTGTGTGTGGTGTACCCGGAAACGGGGCCTCCCAGGACTGAGGCACAGTTAAGTCCCCGATGTCACTTATCGGTGCAGAGTTGAGAGAGATGGCTAAGCATCACAATCCCCCCTGTGTTGCAGCATGATGAGAACCAAGTATTGCACACTGAGCTTGGGGGGATCACTTGGGCACCAGACTTAATACTGGCTCTTGACTGGATGGCCGCATGCAGGAGATTTCTACAATGGAGGGTTGGCAGGTGGTGGGTATCTGGAAGTGGCTCTGTGCAGGACGTGAGGATTCCTTGGGAGAGCCCAGAACCAGAGCACAGCATTGTGCAAGCTCTGCATAGTTGGAGAGCCCCCTGGATGACGGAGAATGCACAGTGTGCTACCCCACCTATCCCCAACTGCTAACTTAGAACCAGAAGTGGGGTCCTCTGTATGCGTGCCAGGCCAGGATAAAATGCCTGGGAAAGAGACTGGAGCTCAGAACTCCCTAACTCAAAGTTGCAGGATGGCAGAAAAGCCACGGGAAAGACAGGGCTATTTTGAAGATAAAGCAACCATATTTTTACCATACGAGCTCGGACGCCGCCTCGGTAAACAAGGTCCGCGCAGAGCAGTGACCCCCCCAGGCTGCTTGCGAATAGTCTACTACTGGGAACATAAACAGATTAGGGATGAGCCCACTCTCCCGTTGAACAGGTGCTAAAGTCGTAGATACTGGGCCAGAAGGCGCACCGGAAACCACAGTATCACGCAACTCGCTTTTTTTTTCTATGGAGAGTACACCGTCAAATAAATCTCGTACTGGTGCTCGCCCTGTGGAGCTCCACCAGGCAGGTGCAGTGCCGGGCTCTGAGCCTCGACAGAGCCCATCCTCAGCTACTGGAGGACCCTCTAGACCGTCTTGTGGAGTCAGCAGACGGCAGAGGAGAACTACTGACCAAAACAAAACAGAAAAAGAGAAACCCAGAGTGCCACTTGTCATGATGCACTGGAATGCAGAGGGAGTGAACAGCAAGCAGGCTGGATACAGCAAAAAGACAGAGCTGGAAAACATCTTGTATGAGAAGCAAGTCAGTGTTTGCTGTATCCAAGAGACTCACTTGAAAGCAGATCAAACCTTTAAAATAAGGGGATATCAATGCTTCAGATCCGACAGACAAGATAGACGAAAAGGAGGAGTACTTACTCTTGTAAGGAATAACATTCCTGCACACGAAAGGAAAACCTTCATGGATGGAGCAGAATATCAGCTGTTGCAGCTAAAGGTAGACAAGATGGAAATAGAACTCCTGAACTATTACTGTCCGAACAACAAACCCCTGAGTCTCAGCACTATACAGGTACCAGCCACCAACTTTATAGCAGTTGGAGACTTTAATAGCCACTCCCAGAGCTGGGGCTATAACCATCTGGATCACAGAGGTGAAGAGGTTGAAACTTGGCAAGATGATCACTCCCTAATCCTAGTCAATAATGCCACAGATACTCCTACCTTCTACTCCAGAGGATGGCACACAACTTCAACACCAGATCTTGCCTTCTCCACACCAGATACAGCTGGATCTATTAGTAGAGAAGTAGGAGACCAACTAGGAGGAAGCGACCATCGCCCAATCTTTCTTACTGTCCAGAGTGCAACTCTCAGTACAGGCCCAGCCATTACAAGATGGAACTACAAAAAAGCCAACTGGGGTTTATTCAGGCATCAGGTGAACACGCTGCTGTCTACCCTCAAGGTACAGAACAGAGACATTAATGAAGTGGTAAAAGACTTCAACAGATGCATACTACAAGCTGCAAAAGAAACCATTCCCAAAGGATGCCGGCGTAACTACATACCATACTGGTCCAGCACACTCCAAGAACGTCAGGAAGCTATGGACAGGGCTAGAAAGGACGCAGAGTCTCAGCCTTCACTTGAAACTCACAACAAATGGAAAAAGGCTGTAGCAGAGTTTCAGAGAACAAAGCTAGAAGAAAAACGGAAAAGCTGGAGAACTAAAACGGCATCGCTGAACCTTGAGAAAGACGGCAGGAAACTTTGGAGATTAGTCAAGTCTCTAAATGAAGAGCGTTCCTCACCAAGGCAGACTATCACATTGGATGAAGGTGGCAAACTTTTCAGAGGAAAACAAGCTGCAGACTTGTTTGCTAGAAGATACAGTTCAGAAAGCAACTTACCCATTAACATAGACCATCAGAGAGAGATAAGAAAAGAAATACTGGCAACCATGGGACAGACAGATACTCCTGCCCCAATGAGGGAACCCATCACACTAGGAGAACTACAGAAGGCTATTTCCAAGCTTAAGTTTCAAAAGTCACCCGGCCCAGACAAATTCAGCAACGAAATGCTAGTAAATCTGAGCTCAGCAGCAAAGACAAAACTGCTTGAGATATTCAACCACAGCTGGTTGAAAGGAACGGTACCCCAAGTATGGAGAGAAGCCATCACAATACCCATACTAAAGAAAGGGAAATGTAAGACCGAGGCTGCAAGTTACCGGCCAATCAGTCTCACAAGCTGTGTTGGGAAGACTATGGAGCGAATAGTCAACCACAGATTGAAATGGTATTTAGAGTCTGAGCAGATCCTGGTGCCGGAACAAGCTGGATTTAGAGAATGCTACAGTATAGAAGACCAAGTTACTTACTTGTCTCAAGCAATAGAAGATGCCTTCCAGGAGAAGAAAAAGGTCCTAACGATCTGGGTCGACTTCAAGCAGGCCTTTGACAAGGTGTGGAAAGATGGCCTCATTGCAAAACTTAGGAGAAGTGGAATCCAAGGCAACATGATGAAATGGATCCAGTCATACTTGCATAACAGGAGAACTAGAGTCACTCTTGACGGTCTGCAGCGCAGAAAAGTGTTGCTCCATCAGGGGGTACCTCAAGGAGGAGTAATTTCCCCAACACTCTTCCTTGTTTACATCAATGACCTGGTGAAAGATCTCCCTGCAGGAGTGAAAGCTGCCTTATATGCAGATGACCTAGTACTCTGGTGCACTGATGAAAATGTCACCACAGCAAATTATAGAATGCAGCGGGCAGCAGACATGCTAGTGTCATGGGCAGAGAAATGGCTTATCACAATAAACACAGACAAAACCTCCACAACACTGTTCTCCCTCGCCCCCAAGGACAAATCAGCTAACATACACCTAGGGACAACCGTGATCAAGGAAGAAAGCTACCCCACCTATCTTGGGGTGACATTTGACCAAAGGCTTACATGGAATAAGCATATTGAAAATGCAGAAGGAAAGGCCCGAAGACGACTAGGCATACTCAGAAATTAGCAGGTACCAACTGGGGAGCAAATGAACGAAATCTAAAGAAGATTTATAATGGAGTAATAAGACCACACTTAGAGTTTAGCTCAGCAGCATGGTCATCAGCTGCTAACTCACATCTGCAGTCTTTGGACAAGGTGCAAAATCAAGCTCTCAGGCTCATTACAGGAGCCATGAAAACTACACCAATAACAGAGATGCAGAAGGTTGCTGGATTACAGACACTGTCCCATAGAAGAGACACAAAAACCATGATCCAGATGGAAAAGTACAACAGTATGCCAATGCACCCAATGAAGGCAAGACTAGATGATCTGGCATTGGGACGTCTAAAGCGTAGCAGCTTTGTGCATCGGGGAAAAAGACTTATAAGACAGCATCAAGAAGACCTATCCATGAAGACAACACCACTGAAGCCCACCCTATACCCTGTACCATGGGAGCAGGCCAGCAGTGCCCTCCAAATTAATACATCAGTCAGTGGTCTCACAAGTGGATGTGAGTATAATGATCTGCAAAAACGAACTGCTACATTGAGTATGATCCAAGAAAGCTATCCCGATCAATCATGGATACATGCCTATACAGATGGATCAGCAACTAATGCTGTTAGGAATGGAGGTGCCAGTATCTTTATCTCATATCCTGACAACCACTATGAGACTAGGCACATTCCCACTGGTAAATTCTGTTCCAACTATACAGCTGAGGTTCAAGCTCTAGAGCAAGCTGCAAATATGATTTATAACACCAACTCTGACTGCCACCAGGTAGTCATCCTCACAGATGCACTGTCTGTCCTGCAAGCTCTCAAGGGTGGTAAACTCCCGCATATGAGAAATGAACTAAACAAGGTAGCTGCCAAAAAGAGAACCATACTTCAGTGGGTACCATCTCATTGTGGTGTACCCGGAAATGAAAAGGCAGATAAACTTGCAAAAAAGGGAGGAGAATGTGAACAAGAAGAGAATGAAGTCACATACTTTGAGAAAAAGAGAGCTATCCAGACTATCAGAAGAGAACAGAACCAACCCAAAGACGACTATCACACTCTCGACCGGCAGGGACGGATAACTATTTTTCGACTCAGGACAGGGCATAACAAACTGAATAAACACATGCACAAGCTACGACTGTCTGCTTCACCACTGTGCACATGTGGATTAAACGAACAAACTGCTGAGCATGTTCTACAGGACTGTCCACTGTATGACCAGTTAAGAAAGATATACTGGCCCAATGACTCAACACTAAACTCAAAGCTATATGGAGTTAAAGAGGAACTTCAAACAACAGTCGAATTCATCATGAGAACTCGTCTGACGGTGTAATCATCAAAGATGCGATCGCAAGAAGAAGAAGAAGGTCTTGTGTTTTGAATGTGTGCAGTATATGCCTTTATTATCTAACTGTTAGCCTCCTTTCATTTTATGTGTCCCAGCCATCTATGTTCAATTTCACAATGATGATCACTGGTGGGAATCTTTAGCAGCTGCTTGTTTCCTTACTGTTTTGAATTCTCCATTCACTGAAACTGTATCTGAGATTGGCCATACAGCTAGCTCTATTTATTGTTTTCAACATGCCCTGTGTAATTCCCGGGGGCATCTTAGAAGACAAAGAAAGAATAGTACTACTCCTTCAGAAGTATAGTAACAGGCAACTAATATGAGGTTTATGAGGCTGGCAACCTCAGCATGTGCAACTAATTTATAGAAAACACAGATGCAAGAGCACATGAATGCTCAGATGCAGGCGTTCTGCAAGGGAACCCGTTGCAGTTGGGGTTTCTTCATTCACAAAGAGCAAAATAGGGAGAAGAATATTATTGTCTCTCCAATATTTATTCCATAACCTGTAGGTTGAAACAAAAGAATACACGTGTTAACCCTTTACCGTTATGGATGAGTTTTTTTTCTCAGGGGTTATCATTACAGACAAGTCTGGCTTGTCAATTCAATAGCCTCTTTGAACTTGGCTTCCATTTTCACCCTATCACTCAGTAAGATAGTCCATCTTAATAGCTCATTAGAACAATGTCTCATAGCTCATGACCCTTTAAAGATAAACAAAGAGTACTGTCTGGCAGATCAAACGTTAGCATGGGTTTGTGCCAAGAGGGCACAAAATAAACGTTAACGGAATGACATGAGAAAATATTCTAAGCAAAAATGTTAACAGTAATGAGGTTAATAAACAGATAATTAATAATATTCATGAAAAAAACAGGAAGAGCTGATAGAGATGTTATCTGGGATATGATCAAATAAGAAATCATTCATTCCTTGCTCTTCAGCTCACCAAGGAGCACAGACTTTAATAAGTTCACGCTAAGTCTTTCTGCCCTGTGTCAAGTTCAAGGTCTTTCCATGTCTTCATGATCCCTTTCATTTCTGTCTCCAGTTCTCTTTTCCACATGTTTTAAATCTCCTTCTTCCTCTCTTACCTTGAGGATCCCAGAACAAGTACCGCCTTACAATGCTATCAGTATGTTTCCCCAACATGTGTCATCCGTCGACAACATCCTCTTCTAATCTCTTGATCCTTCGTTACTTTTCTGGTTCTTGTCATCAGTTCCACATTGTGATCCTGCCACACAATGCCAATCCCTCCACTCCACATAAGCACCCAGCCATGACAAAAACAAGAACTTACCAAGCAATAATTAAAAAATGTTAAGTAAGTCAATGTCAGCAATTTATTTTATCCTGATGTCAAATAGAAAAGCATGAGTTCAGTATTTGTATGGGAGAGGTGCCAGAGAACAGACACTACTGGTCTGTATCCTTTTATCCGAAATCCTCGGGCATTGATTTGTTTTAGAAAAGGAATTTTTTCGGTTTTCAGATGTTGCCCTAATCTCACTTGAAACGTAGCCCAATTTTGCCCAAACTGTGTTAAGACAAATAGCCCAAAGTCGCCCAGTATAGTCAGAAATTGGCCAAATGTGACAGAAAAGTGGCCTAAATAAACGTTCGATTTTCAGAATATTTCAGTGTTTGGATACATGGATACAGATCTGTAATGTATACTTTGCCCAGATAGCACATTACTTCAGCTATATACTTACCATAGGGATCGAAGTACACAAATTCTAACTTTTCTCCTATTTTGGGCCTTTGTCTAAACACTTTGCAACCTGTCCCTGCAAGGCTCTCCAACATAACTACGACAACCCTGCAATAATGAAACCACTTAAGCTGAATCACATCATTTAAAACACACACATACCACACAAATAAAGATATGTAGTCATGCTAGTAACTCTTAAAGGTTATGGTGGTTTACCCATGTTTGATGCAAGGAATTTTGTTGCTCTGACTTTTCATAAGGTATTCATATTTTATTTTTATATTTAGTCATGTATTTCCATTTTCATCATCTACTCATCATCATTTCCTTTTAGTTCCTGTGAAGCATAGGTCATCAACAAATGTACATCAAGTCTTCCTGTTCTGTGCTGTCTGTTCAAAGTTTTCCCCTGTCTTTGTTATCCATTTTGTATATGCACCCAGTTTAAGAGTAGGCTCTTTCCTAGTTTAAACAAAAGTACAGGAAGGTTATACATAGTTGCAATGACAATGGAGTGAGAATTAATAAAATACAAATATTATTTTGGGACAAAAGGAAGAAAAACTTAGTTCACATATACCAGTCCACGAAAAATGGCCTCTTGTCACTAGTGCCCGGGAAAATCAGCCCCAAGTATCTATATCTCATTCTTCAAGAGGGACCCAAAGATGCAGCAATAGAGAATTCAGTCAGCGACCCATAACTTGACTGCTTGCGTCAGCGAACCAGAGCTGACCAAGACCCTACTCCACCTCCATGTGGTGGTCCTGGAAACAGGCTGCATCACTGCAGTCTGGCTGAGAGAGTACGGATCGAAAAGGGAAGGCAAACCCGGTCTCAAAAAATGCCGTGCGGAAGTCGGATGTGTCGGCCGAAAGGCGTAGATATCGCAGCTCTGGCGTAAACAGACACAAGGCAACCAACGTCCTTTTCAAGATGAACGAGGAAGAAGAAGAGGAAGAGGAATTCTTCAAGAGTTAAACAGGGGGCAGCAGATAATGAATGTGCTTGTGTTACCATGGCCCAAACGGGGGAACAAAGAAAACTAACACTGTACTCTACCAGGCAAGGTATGGAAGGTGGCTACCCCTTCCTATAACAGTGGGCAGTATATTATGAATTTGCACCAGGGTACAAAAGAGGAGCAAAGAATAGTAACACTGTAGTCTACCAGGCATGTTATAGAAGGTAGGTGGCTGAGAAGAATTGGGTGGCTACCCCTTCATGTAGAAACTTAACACATTAACTGCAGAGTTGGAAAACACTCTGTGGCGTAGTTAAATTTTGTTCCCATTTTCACCCTGTAGGTGTATGCACTCGGCTACCACGACAAGCATGGGAAACAAAGAGCCAAGGATCCAGACCCCGAGGACGACCCAGAGTCCGCTGGGAGGACAACATTAGACAATCTTTGAAGGACCGAGGACTAGAATGGAACCAGGCCAAGAGGAAGACAGCCGATAGAATAGTCTGGCGCTCTCTCTTCCAAACCTCTACACCTCACGGTAGAAGGGGAACGACTAAGTAAGTAAGTAAGTAAGGTGTATGCACAAAGTAAGCTGTAGCTTTCAAAATTGTTTACAGATTTTACATCATTTTAAAGATAAATGAATGTACTATTACAATAAGTACCATTTGTTACAATAATCGAGGTGGTTTCACGGCACTCCGATGGACGAGGACTTGCAATATTTTCACTATCATAACTACTTGCGCCCCACCACTATCAAAATCACTATTTTAAATTAATCAATGTGCACACCGTTTTCACTCTTGTCCTCGTCACTAGATGTATCAGTCAATTGTTGAAAGAAGTTTCTAGCCTGTTCAGCCATTAGACGAGATGTACAAGCACTTTTTGTGGTCCTATCACTAGTTGTCACGGTAAACAGTTTTACACAATTTGGTAACTAACCCGAATCGATGAAAAATATGAACATAATATCAATTTTTCCAGTGTTCTACAACAACCATGCTTTGGAAATTTGTTTTCCGGTGGTAAATTAAAATCTCGAACCAGATCGCAATGTGTTTTGGTACATATCTCATTCGTTTTTCTTACTAAACTTAGATCACCATTCTGAGCGGCTCGCGGTCCAAATGTGTTTATTTCATGCGTCGCTCAGAGCGGCTCGCGGTAGTTAATGTGTTAATTACAAAGAAAGCAAAGAGACCCAAAAAAAGTCATTAAGTCATTCTGATAATTCAACTCAGTCATCCAAGACAGAAGAAAGTCTGCCATTATGGAGCTTTATGACGCAGGTCAGAAAAATTAAAAACAAAAAAATGGTGTGATAACATCACCAATGTGGAACTGATAAAAATAACTAAACAATTACCAGTGGAATAAGAGATAGGGAAAAGCTGCTGGCATTGGACAGGACTTACATTGATGAAACCAGCTGATAGCATTACAGAACAGTCCTTTTTCTGGAGAAAGGTCACAGAAACACAAGGAGACACAGAGAAGGAAACTAGATAAAGACACAAAAAGGATAAAGAAGACATGGACAGACCTTGAACTGATGGCACAGGGTAGTGAGGCTTATGTGCATTAGTTGATGACCTCTGCTCCACAAGGAGCTGATGATGATGAGATACTGCTGAATATGAAATACAGAACTAAATAAAGGGAGTCCCAAAAGCTGCACAACATTGGCATTATACCTGTTAACAATATACACTTTTTTTCCCTATTTATATATTTAACATTAATAGAGATCAACAGCTGCTAAAGAATGCACTAAAATCATGCCTGTCATGTGTTAGGACGTGCCTTGAAAACTATGGTGACCAATTTGAACATTTTTTATAATATAATCAATAATTATGATTCAAACAATAATTATAACGACAAGCATGGGAAACAAAGAGCCAAGGATCCAGACCCCCAGGACAACCCAGAGTCCGCTGGGAGGACAACATTAGACAATCTTTGAAGGACCAAGGACTAGAATGGAACCAGGTCAGGAGGAACACAGTCGATAGGATAGTCTGGCGCTCTCTCTTCCAAACCTCTACACCTCACGGTAGAAGGGGAACGGCCGAGTAAGTACAATAATTATATTAAATATTTCCTACAGTGAAAGACTTTTGGGACATCCTGTCTAACAATAAAAGTGGATACACAAAATCTAGACAAACTATCACATTACATTAAGTGTTTTATTTAGTCTGTAACAACTAACTGGCAGTTGGAACAATAATTTTGTTTAAAAAGTGCACGGCATGGATGCAGGCATATGTACCATCTCTGTCTGCCTTCTACCATCATCAGCTTGAGTTATACCACATAAATGTACACAATCTTTGTAAATATTAAAACTGAATGAGACAAATTTTATCTGCAAGATGCTTCTGTAAGGTAATTTAATATGTAATATCAGAATGAGACCTCCATTAATATTTGCTTGCATATAATAGAAGGATCGAAATGGTATGACAAGGACCAGTAAAACAAGAGATGAGAAGAAGATGTTGGTGGCTGATAGGACACACATTGAGGAAACTTTGTTCTGGAATGCCCAGGTAAGAGATACAGAGATAGACTGAAAAGCACATGGAAATGAGAACTGGAGACAGTAATGAAAATGACATGGAAGAGGGGTAATGAATGAATCTCAGAAATTATTAAGATTTAATATAACTATAATAACAACAGATAACCTTACTAACATAAACATAGCTTGGTACAATTGTGAAGCTCCACAGACATGCTTTCCAGATGCCTCAGTTACGACATTAATCCTACCAGTTACCCTAGTATGAAGTGTTTAAAGAGGTAAGTTTTGAAGAGTGAATTATACTTTTAGCATGTCTTGCAAGCCAAGCCAAAAATAGGAGGGAAAAGACACACAAAAAAACCTCTTGTTATTGTAGTTTTAAAATGTATATTTGCCTACAGCACATGCATGGAGTCATCCTTAAATGACCACCAGATAAGCACAATGCTATGCAGATGTGGAAGTGAACCTCTGTCTGTGAGGCTAATTACACCCTTACTGACTCTTGAAATCATCCACACACTTCCAGGGATTCCCCCTGTGGTGAAACATGTCAAGAACCCAGCATTGCACACTAAGCTTGGAGAAGTCACTTGAGCCCCAGATATAACTCTGGCTTTTGTCTGATTGGCTGCATGCAGGAGGATCTCACTATGGACACATGATAGGCAGGGGGAACTGAGACCTGGCTCTGTGTAGGACATGATAATTTCTTGGGAGAGCCCAGAACCAGAGTACAGTATTTTAGCTCTGCATATCTGGAGAGCCCCATTGGTTGGTGAGGAATGCACATGATGTAAAAAAAAAAAGGTAAAGGAACCCGTTACACTTCCATTGAGGCATATTGGGAATATGGTGTTAGGCCCATATTATCTTGACCGTCGGCACACTAGGGGTGATGTGGTCGGCATCACGCCGGCCGCCTTAACCTTCCCAGAGTTGCTCTGGTACCCATTTGGGGCTGGGTCGACCCAGGAGCCGTTTGTGGCCTAAAAAATTCCCACCTCATCTGGGGATCGAACCATAGACCACATCGCTAGGAAGCCAGTGCACTAACCACTATGCTACCGCGGCTCCCATCACATGATTCCAGGCACTTATTCCTCCTATCTTGAGACCAGATGTGATGATCCTTTAAATGCAAGCCAAGCAGAGAAACTGGAGCTCATGACTTAACTCAGCACATTTAGGAATGGCAGAAAAGCCACATGAAAAGCCTAGATCTACAGTGTATATAATACCAATGAGTCTCAACTTGGTACTGGCTGCAAAAGAGCTGGAAGCTCAGCAGCCCTAGTTAAACAACAACAACCTACGGCATCTGATTTGAATTAAATTCTATGTCACTTTTATTAAGAAGTCAATTAAAATATATTTAGAACCTTACTTTCCAGCAGAAGACATTCTGTGTATCAGTTCTGGTCACTTGAAAAGCAACTCACAGAACACTGCCAGATGCTGAACTCTTTTACTTCCCAAATGCTTCTGTTAATAAATATTAATTAAAAGCATATAAATACAAACAAACAAATAAGAGACTAACTATATGCATTTCTTTATTTACTTAGCCATTCATATTCTTCTTTGCACTGCTTCCTCTTTCTTTCATCGATAGTAAAATTTCATCTGCCATCCATCTCTTCTTTGCAGTTCACTTGATTGATGCTATAATTTCTCCTGATGTATTGACTCCTTCAGCATTTCTCATTGTTTATCTGTATTTTTTTCTCCGGCACTGAATCTATTCTGTATTGTACTGTTATATCTCTCACTCATTTTTAAGTTAAGGCTAAATCTAGCTTGATATTTTTTTAAACCCTGTTTATTTCCTGCGGTGCTATTCTTAGTTTTCTTATTACTGGTATATGGTAACTGTGGTAGTCTGCTCCTGGCCTAGTTTTCACACATATCAATCTGTTTCTAAATCTCCTGCATATTGATATGTAGTCAATTTGATTATGAACATTATCTACGATGTTGTCAAAACCAGGTGTTCCCTATTATCTTATCATATATTCTTGCCCACTATATCACAGTCACCACTCTGACCTTTTACTAACAGGCTATAACCACCACTCACATCCTCAACTTTTTCATTGAAGCTTCCAAGTACTATAGTTATCTCATGATTTGTGCTGTGCCATAGCCACTAGTCACGTTCATAAAATAGAATGTGTCAATTTCTTTTTCTGTACTCTCCGCTGCTAGTGCACATATTTGTATAACATTTATGTCTAGTAAATAGTAAAAACACGTTTAGTCACAAAGCTTGCTCCAAATGTTAATATCTCATCTCATAATCGGAACCTCTTCTACCCGGTAAAACAAGGTGTAGAGGTGACCCAAAGAGCACAAGGTTCCTAGGCAAAACATGTAATCAAAATGTTTGGCAAACAGGTGATTAGCCCATTGCGCTCCAAATGTTAATATAACACTACTAAATAGCGCATAGGCCTATACACAAAAAATAAAAATTATCACACATAATAAAAAAATCACATGCTGCGCATATGTATGCTTTAATTGTGAATGGTTAAACTGATCAATGAGCATGGTATCGCCCTCCTTCCGCCAACTAGGTTGTCCTTTGGTCTTTAATTTTTCATTTTTTTTTTTAGGAAGCTCAGAAAGATTGAATCACAGAATAGGGCACACGTGCTGCCGTGTCACCCTACTCGTGATCTATGAGTCTCTAAAGTCGGTCTGCGAATGTAAGCGCTTGTTTGTCTGCAATGATTTTTCGTCATGTTGCATGCAAGCCTTCACCTTTCTTGTGTTATCGATAAAACGTTGCACCTTATTATTTTTTAAAAAGCATGAAACGGAGTGTGACAGAATAACCTAGAATGCCACATTTACCTGTGCCACCATATAATTCATTCTGTGCTCTTCACTTTAGTTTTTCCAATCTCTGATATTGTTTACACTTTCTTCCCTCAATTCTTGTTATGATTAGGGTAATCAATCCCTTTCGTTTTAACCCATATTGACACCTGGGATATGTAGAGAGAAGTGTGGTTTACTAATGTGTAACACATTTTCCTGCCAGACTGTGCATAGGTGTGGCTGATTAATAAGTAAAAAACCTTGGGACGACTGCAGTCTCAACTGGTATGACCAGTTTGTTAATTGTTGGCTAAAGTGGGTAACTGAGATAATCCTTTTGGGACAGACTTGTCGGAAGAATAATTATCCATCTTGAAAGAGATTACCTGTGATAAATTGTGAAGTCGTGAGTGTAAACATGATCGATAATAGATGGAAGCTGGCATACCATATATGGTGATTGTAAACAACACATTTATTTGTGTTTTGTTACGCAGGAATTTTTTTTTGTGAGAGAAAGAAAAATATCTGCATCTTGCATGCTATTGGCTTGGCATTTGAGAAGTGAAAATACATTTCTAATTGGAGCCGTGTCATATGGTAGCAATCTGGATGTGGGCTGAATGTTGCCTTATAATTTAGCACCTCAAGTCATCAAGAAGACAGCCAGAGTAAGGCTTAATCAAGTTGCCATAACTATTTCTCTGAGCCAGAGTACATTTGTTGTACATTTTATAATTCTATATTTTGCATTTATTAACATGTGAAAATTGCTAGTGGATGTTCATGTCATACCAGGCTGGTAACCTCAGCAAATAGAATGATGGTTTCATGAACCACCACTGCAAGAGCTGGTGACTGCTTTTTGCAGGTTTCTCATAGAGAACCAAAAGCAGAGGTAGTCCTAAGTTTCATATGGAGCAGGGAGTGGATGATGATAGATCTGATGTACATACTTATGTAAATGTAAACTTGTTCAATGTAAATGCAATTGATGTTTTCCGCTCACTGGGATTAATATTAATGCTCAGAGAGGGTAAAGTTCTGAGGCAGATGGGATGGTAGAATGAAAGGGGGGGGGGGGGGGCACATCTGATTTTGTGTCAGGAAACCTAATACTCAGCAGGGCATTTGTTTCTCTCTTATTTCATGATACTAGTCAGTGGTACCAATTGATGGTGCTACCTTGGAACAAGTGAGTGGTATAAATGGCCTGCAGTCAGAGCTAGACACCTACAGCAGCTGGGTCTTAACAGACATTGGACCATCTTTGCAATTACTCCATGATACTACGAGGAACGTGCTGCAGCCACCAGACTTGACCAGTGACGAGAGTGAACCAGTCCATAACCTGCAAAGAACAAGTGTCGGCTGGAGCAGAAACCAAACGACATTTTACTGGCAGCTAAGTACCTATTCAAAGCTGCCAATTGAACTCTCTATTTTCAAATCAGACTATCACCTATGAGGAAATTTTAAAGACTATCTAAATTCACCCCACCCTTATTTATTTTACAATTGTTAACAATAATTGACTTTTAATTTTGTTATCTGTAAATTACAAATTTATAGTTGATTTAGTCATTTTGAGTGAACTGCACTCGTATGTCTCAGTCATTACAAATACTTATAACAGAGCTATTTAACACTTTGAGTACCAAGGCTTCTCAGTAGCAATTACCTTCAAGTATCAAGGGTTTTGAGGAAAAATTTCCCATTTGGGGTGATGAAATTTAAAAAATCACTGAGACCGAATGAGTCAACAGATTGACATGAAACTTTCAGGATGATATGGGAAGTGGATAAAGTGTCGCGCAGTGACCTAGTTTTGTGTTCAGGTCATGTGATCATGGCAGCCATTTTGAATATTAATGAGGCAATAGACAAATATTGGCATGCACTATTGAAAAATGTATTTAAAATATTATAATCAACTCAAAAGTCATAAGACTTTCCAAGACATAATATTATTGTACATTCTTTCTAAAAAAAAGCAAGTATAATATGCTCTTAAAATGATATTGGGGTTAAAAAGCTATTTGAAATGGACACAACATTCCAGGGTCTGTAATGACAAAATAGAAATATTCATGAGGTATTGACATGATTTCCTGTAAAAATAATTTTAAAAAAATACATACTTATCAATTTGCTTTAGCTGGGTGTGAAAGTCCAACATAAAATATGGTCACATATGCAATTATTGTTGCTTTTTTATCTGGCCTTGGGGGCCTATTTCCTTCCTGGCAGCAGCATTGTCCTCACACTTATAACAAATTAAAAAGCAGGGCACAACGCAGAGTGGTTTTTCATATCCTTACTTACTTACTTACTTAGTCGTTCCCCTTCTACCGTGAGGTGTAGAGGTTTGGAAGAGAGAGCGCCAGACTATCCTATCGGCTGTCTTCCTCCTGGCCTGGTTCCATTCTAGTCCTCGGTCCTTCAAAGATTGTCTAATGTTGTCCTCCCAGCGGACTCTGGGTCGTCCTCGGGGTCTGGATCCTTGGCTCTTTGTTTCCCATGCTTGTCGTGGTATCCGATCTTCTCCCATTCTGCAGACATGGCCAAACCATCTTAATTGGGACTGTTCTACTTGGGTCTGCAGGGGGTAGGATTTTAGGCCTTGACGTATCATCTGGTTGCGTACCATGTCTCTTCTTGTTACTTCAACCACCTTCCTCAGATACCTCATTTCTGAGGTTTGGATCTGGCTTTTATGGGTTGTAGTCATTGCCCATGACTTGCATCCATATGTCAAGACTGGGACATAGGTGGAGCGGTATACAGCCATCTTCGTGCTCTTACCAACCTCTCTCTTGCTGAGGAATCCTCAATTTATGGCCTGAAAAAGTCTCCCAGCTGCTGCTTTTCGAGTGGCCAACTCTTCTTTGATGCCTCCCTTTCGGTCTATAATAGCTCCGAGGTAATAAAAGTGGTCGACTTGCTCCAGGACCTGTTCTCCCAGCTTAATCTGATGTCTTCTTTCTTCTCGTGATATCACCATGGATTTTGTTTTAGAGCTGCTTATGACCATCCCTCTCTTCTCCAGCTCTTCCTTCCAGACTTGCAGGTTGGATTGGAGATGTGCCTCTGATTTAGCAATCAGGGCAAAATCATCAGCAAATGCCAGCTCCGAAATATAGACCTGTCTCATCTTCCAGTACCCCACTGAATACTTTCTTGTTCTCTCCTTACATGCCTTGATGACATCGTCCATAAGGAGTATGAAGAGGTAAGAAGATAGTTTTTCATATCCAATACAAAAAAATCTTTTCTGGACTCTCAGTCCAGCAGAATTACAAACAATGCATCTTGGTCGCTGTCAATTGTCTTCATACTGCTGTGAGAACTGATTATGTTCTGCTTCCACTGAAGCACAGATAGTCTGCATTTTCTTGTAGTGTCTACTTCTTGCATAATCTGATACCAGAGCTTCAGCAATCTTGAGCCTAAATTACTTTGGTGTAATTGGAGGTTTGGCAGCTTCACAGTACAGAATATATCCATTTCCTAGGGCAACTTCTATGACAAAATGAAGAATATGATGATACCATTTGAGGCAGTGATAAGGATAAAAGTAATTCACCAGTCTTTGATTGAAGTGACCTACACCACTCATATTGTCATTATAAACATCTGCCATGATAGGTTTTTCTACTGTCATAAATCTCCCTCATGGTGTATGGATCTGATACTTTTGTCAGTAACATTGTTTGCGTGGACTGTGCTGAACAAATTCTATAATGCCACGTACAAGCAACCATGTTTCTCGACCTAGCAAAAACAGATGAATGGCCCCGCTTCATGTTATGTTTTGTTTTTCTCAAAATTACAGGAAACCCTTTTCTACTGCCTGTAACAGTATAACCCTAACCATAATACTCACATAGGGGTCATCAAAGCCATACAAGTACCACTGAAACTAATCAGCTGCTTCTCTGCCACACCCCCTCCTAGTAGCAGGTCTTTTTTTATGCCCCTGGTTCTCACTATGGCCCTGAAAATTGCTATCAACACCTCTGACAGCTTCACGAATGCTGGAACTAGGGCTGTTGCTGTCTGTTTCAGTAATTTCAGGCTGCCCTGCATCAAAACTAGACCAACTGTTGTCACTTTCAAAGGTCAGCTGAGAGCGAGAATCCAAATCATTGCAACATTCACTAATTTCACTCATTTTAAAAGAAATTCCCACCTAAAGATTAATCAAAACACGTGAAAAAATTTTCCGGCCGCCACTGACCATTTCTCAATAAATTTGAGTTACTTCCATTGATATGCATGATGTTCAGGCGCTTGCCGTGATAACATTTTATACTGATGCTATATGTATGCCAAACGGCGACATTGGTACTCTATGGAAAATAAGGCTTGCCGCCAAAAGGCCCACATGGTACTCAAAGTATTAAGCAATATTTTACTGAGTTAAATCAGTTGGGGACTCATCAAAACCCTAACTCATAGAAGGTCAGGAAAGATACAAAGTTTACACGGCCTGGATCCTATCAGCCGAAGTACTTGATTTCTTTAAATTCCTATGAGGCTCCCTAGAATTGAAGCACCATTCAATTCACATCTCTGCCAAGAGTAATCTTGAGTGAAAGGTAGACACCTTTGAAGACCCTCAGTAGATACTCTGAATTTTGACCACTGTTGGACCATCACTGCAGAGCAAGGGGAGTAAATCCCATGACACGAGATTAGGGTTAAGGTTAGTCTTAGCAACTATTTTCTGTCTGTGAATCATAAGACTAAGAATAATCATTAAGGTTTACCGCCATCTCAACCTTGTTTCCAGCGTTTTCTTTTCTTTAAATAAGAAAACTGATAAGTGGTTACAAATCTCTGAGCAATAATAATGAACGTTAATCCTAACTCTTACTCTGTGGTGAGCTTTTCCAAAAATATTGACCAAAAAATAAAAACCAACTGGGGTATTATGAATAGCTACTTGTAACTGCTGATGAAAAAATTGTGAGGTGGGCTCATACATGCGCAGACCGACTTCTGGGACTTGTTGATCACTAGTTGGGCGTGCATACCATATACTGTGATTTAACTGCTTGGATATGGTAGCCCTATATGTATGTATGCAAGTGAATAACGGCTTTACTCATTTGATGACATTCAGCTGTATGAATCAGCTAAATACTAACAAAGCATGACATGACTTAACGCATATAAATTACTTTGGAATTTCTCTTATCAGTAAGTACTTACGTGTGTCACTATTACTTCTGTTCAACCTTTGAAGGGTTATAATTAGGATATAGGGCCTATATTGTTTTCAATTCCAAATAATATGAACAACTGTAGATATGGGAAAGTGACATCACACCTGTCAAATCATGGCAATTTCCTATTACTGTGCTTTTTTGCTCCGCACAGAATATGTTTAGTTATAAGTTGTTTCGTAGCATTTACAGTTAACCTTAACCCTAACCGTACGAAACAACACATAACTACAGATATTCTGTGCGGAGCAAAAAAGCACGAGTAATAGGAAATTACCCAAATCATTGTAAATAGGGCAAATCATAATTACCAATTATGCTTGTATGTTTAAAAAAAAACAACAACCCACAAACAAAAACGAGATAAAACCGAACAAAAGCAAAGAATAACATCAAACAAAAATAATATTAAAGGGGAGGGGTGCAAAGGCCTGGTGTTTATGGTTATATAAATTACTATATATTAACTTTTGTTCCTGTTAAATACTGTTTGACTATATTATGCAGTTCCCTAGGTCTGTCTATTCTCAACACCTCTCCTATATTTACAGGTGAATTTGATACCTGCAAATAACACAGCCCTACACACACAAAAATTTTTTTTGGTGCCAAACATTTTACTCTTGATTGTACATAAATGAGACCTGCTCAATCCAAATATCACATTTACGTGTCTGTAGCAACTCTAGTTTTTGAGATACAGACATTTTTGTATTTCATTAATACAGGGTGACATAAAAAAAAACGGGCCCGCACGCGCACAAAAAGTGAGAGCGTGGGCCCGTTTTTTTGGGTCCCCCTGTATTATTTATTACACTTCTAACAGAGAATGGCATCATCTTCAAGAAGAGCATGTTTTCATTCACCGCATTTATTTTGTTATATTTGTGGAGAGTACACTTTCAAAGAAGAACATAGGAAGCATATTACTGTTTTTGAGAAAAAGGCATACTTTGCTTACTTTAAAGCAAAACTAGGTGACCAGGACAAGTCTTGGGCTCCTCATATTGTTTGCAAAACATGTGTTGAAAACCTGCGACAGTGGACTTGTGGGAAAAGAAAGTGTTTAAAATTTAGAATTCCAATGGTTTGGAGAGAGCCCAAGAACCACTATGATGACTGTTATTTCTGTGTTGTGAATATTAAGGGAATTAATGGAAAAAATCACAAAAAGTGGAAATATCCAGATTTAGATTCTGCTAGGCGACCTGTTCCACACGGAGATGACATACCAATTCCAACTTTCAGTCAGATTTCGGATTCCCCGCTAGAAGATGAGACAGCAGTGGCATGTGGAACGACAAGTGACAGTGATAGTGATTTCAAAGATGATTTTTCAGATGCTCAACGCTTCGACCAGCTTGAACTAAATGATCTAATCCGAGATCTATATCTCTCCAAGGAATCTTCAGAACTTTTGGCTTCAAGATTGAAAGAAAAAAAAAATTACTGACTGCTGAAACAAAGGTTACATTTTATCGCAGCAGAGAGCAAGGTTTTATTCCATTCTTTTGTAAAGAAAACAACCTTGTGTTTTGTACTAATGTAGGAGGTCTTGTTAACAAAATGGGTGTAAGTTATACACCAGATGAGTGGCGACTTTTCATTGACAGCTCTAAAAGAAGTTTGAAGGGTGTTCTCTTACACAATGGTAACAAATATGGCTCAATTCCAATTGCTCATTCTACTAAAATTACTGACTGCTGAAACAAAGGTTACATTTTATCGCAGCAGAGAGCAAGGTTTTATTCCATTCTTTTGTAAAGAAAACCTTGTGTTTTGTACTAATGTAGGAGGTCTTGTTAACAAAATGGGTGTAAGTTATACACCAGATGAGTGGCGACTTTTCATTGACAGCTCTAAAAGAAGTTTGAAGGGTGTTCTCTTACACAATGGTAACAAATATGGCTCAATTCCAATTGCTCATTCTACTACAATGAAGGAGGAGTATGCTACAATAAGCAGTTCTGGAAAAAGTGAAGTATTTAGAACATAACTGGATGGTTTGTGTAGATCTTAACCTTTAGCACGCTGCGGGCGACACATGTCGCCGAAGATAACCTATGCTCTGCACGCTGGAGCTGCCATGTGTCGCCTTACGGATATCACCGTTTCTAGCATGAGGACTTGTGTACACGTGATTTTCAGCCCCGGATGTTAAGTTGTAATTTTATTTGCAAGAGAGTTAGCTTCCGTTTCCGATCTTAAAAAAGTGATGGGTGTATCCGCGTTTATTTTTTGTAAATTTTTTAAATCGAAATGAATCGGCATCAGACACGCGGCCATTTCGCTCTAATTTTATTGTATTCTGACGCCATGCGGTGGGGATGAAATTTTTGTCTTTATAAGCGCTGAAATCGGTTCTCAGAATATGTTTGATGGCTGAGATGGAAACGAAAGTAAAATGGCCTTTCAAGTATGTATAATTTTCGGGGTTAGGATTAGGAATATCGGAAAAAAATAGGATTACGGCCGAATGTCACGGCTGGCTAGGGAGTTAGTTGCTTTGCTACTGATGATGGGTGTAACGAAAAGATCGTCATTTGATTTGTATCGCTCTATTGGTCAAATGACTTTCATTGAGATGCAAGGGATATGGACTCTTCGTTCGTTGGTCATTTTTTAAATTTTTTTTTTAATTTTAAAATTAAAAAAAAAATTTTTTTATTTTTTTTAAATTTTTTTCATCTTTCCTTTCCTCTCTTCCTATCACATCTAACATGTACTCAAACAAATTTTATATCATCAGATTCATCATTCATTCATTTCTATACAATCTAAAAATTAGAGCAATTGACCAAAAAACAAAAAAACTATAGAATTTACAAGTCACCCACTATAAAAATGGGGCGTTGTGAAAAAGAATGCAGTGGTTGGGCAAGTTTTTTGAATTTTTATGCAGCGTGCTAAAGGTTAAAATGATGAACTTCTTGCTTGGCCAGCAAATGGGATTCACCAAATATCCATGCTTTATATGTTTGTGGGATAGCAGGGCAAAAGATATGCACTGGACAAAGAAACAGTGGCCGTTGAGGGATGAATTTAAAGTTGGAGAAAAAAATATTGTCAATAAGCCTCTCATTGATCGAAATAGAGTTCTACTGCTACCATTACATATAAAGCTTGGCTTGATGAAGCAGTTTGTTAAGGCACTGAACAAAGATGGTACCTGTTTTAATTACTGATGCAGAAAGTTTCCAGAATTGAGCATAGACAAACTTAAAGCTGGAATTTTTGATGGACCTCAAATTAGAAAGTTAATAAACGATCCAAATTTTATTGATTCCATGAACAAAACAGAGTCCACAGCCTGGTCATCATTTGTTTTAGTTGTGCAAAACTTTCTGGGTAACTTTAAAGCAGACAATTATTCTGAATTAGTTGGAAACATGCTGTCGAGTTTTTGTGAACTTGGATGCAACATGAGCATAAAATTGCACTACCTCCATAACCATTTATTTCCGGAGAATCTTGGCGACTTTAGTGAGGAGCAAGGTGAAAGATTTCACCAAGATATAAAAACAATGGAAGAGAGATACCAGGGACTTTGGGATGCCCACATGATGGCAGATTACTGTTGGACCCTTAAGCGTGACTGTCCAGGCATATCACATTCCAGGAAGTCCTCGAAAAGATCCTTTTTGCGTGTTGACTAAACAAGTGCTAGTGATAAAGTTTTATTACATTTTTGGTAATATATGCACAGTAGGCCCTAATTACATAGGCTAATATGAATGCAGACTAAAGTCAAAATGCCACTGATAGCACCTCTCCAGGATTGTACATAACAATTGCCCTACTAATATGGTCATTCTTAGTTATCTCAAAAACTAGAGCTGATAGAAAAAATCTGATTACATTTTTGGAATCAGCAACCCAAAATTACACAAGAACAGCTATAAAATTTAAGGCACCAAAATGTGTGTATACCAGTGTAATCTAATACTGGGATTATCATTTGTTCATACCTCTTCCGTTTGAACAAGAAATGCTCTATATCATTGTTTTGAAAACGCTCTTGTCTACACACATTACTAGTTACGCATTTTGTTAATTAATATTATGCTTGCCTAGCTGCAAAATACCTAAGTTCACTGTAAACGTCAAACTTTTAAGGTCTCGAATGTCAACCTTTTCCGAACTGCTTTCGTTTTCCCATCTAACAAGGTCGGTATCACGCTTCCTGTTTAACTGCGATTGGTTACATGCCAACGTCGGGGGTCAGTTTGTGCGGTATTGTAGGAAGTAGCCGAATGAATACGGAAAACACCGATTGCCACGTTATCATTCACAGCGATGTTGACGAATGCGATGCAGCTTACACAGAAAGAAAACAACACTGAGTAACATCGCAGCGTCAACAAATACTTCGAAATTTTAATCTAAATAAACATATAAAATGGAGTTTAATTGCTATACATTTCTACTAATCTGTGCATATATTTTATGTACGCAAGGTATAAGATTTCATGTTGCCTCTAACCAAAAGAAGTGCCTTCGTGAAGAAGTTCAAAAAAATGTTCTTGTTACCGGCGAATATGAAGTTCAGGATAATGGGCAGAGAGTAGATCTGAGTGTAAGTTCATTTTAAGATAAGCATTTACAAACCATGAAATTTGAATAAAATAGCACTTCATAAGCTGTATTTAGGCAATTTGATAACGTTTTAGGATTTCTTTTCCTGCATTAGAAGTGCAACGGTTGAAATGAAGCACAGTGGGCCGTGTCATCCAAGTAGCCTAAGTCGCCATCAGGGTTAGGATTAAGCTTTGGTGGTTGAAATGAAGAACAGTGGGCCGTCTGTTCGATACGGCCGGTAATCTTCAAAAGAACGTCAATCGTTCCGCACTGAATATTAAACTCAAATAGTGTGACAGTTCCTAATTACAGTCAATATCTTCACACTACGATACATGTCCACGAAATACTGCTAAAGCACGAAACACTGCTAAAGGGAAATAACTCCAAGTGAATATTCTGTGTAGAACGATCGACAACGTTCTTTTGGATATTACCCCTAAACCCTAACCCTAAAGACGTTGGTGACTTACTTGGATGACTTCAAAGAACATGACCCACTGTGCTTCATCTCAACCAGGTTAGGTTTTGGATTTCTAACCTTAACCCCGTTTTACTGCATCTCTCTGCGCTGGCGATCGGGTGATCCAGGTTCAAGCCTGGGCGAGAACATTTGAAGAAGTGTCGTAGACTGGGATTTGGATCGAGGCCTGGCGATGACATTTGAAGCAGTGTTGTCTACTAGGGACTGGAATAACCTGATAGGTTCCTGAGCCGACTCATCTCTAATGGGTATCCTCCGAAGACGGCGAGTATCTGCCTAAATGGCGAGAGGACACCTGTCAGAGTACAGGGAAAATAGGATACTCACGTAAAATCAGTCTCGAGTTAGACATATTAACTGGAGATTTCGCTTCGAGTAATAGCGAGCGTATGTTTAAAAAAAAAAAAACTGCATCTCTGAATTCTTTTTTTGAAGCCATAGCGAACAGACAGCCCACTATTCTTCATTTCAACCGAGTGCGGCAGCTAGATAGCCCTTCAGAAATACAATTCAATGGTACCTCAGTTCGGTTGAAATGAAAAACAGTGGGTCGTAGTCTTTGATATCGTACAAATAAGTAGCCTATAGGGTTAGGGCTTAGGGTTACATTTAGGATTCCTGTCCATAACCCTTATGACTGCGTCACTGGAATATTTTTTTAAACTGAATCTAGCATCAAAATCTGCGCACGCACACACAAAAGTATGAGAAACAATATATGGGTTGAATCACAGTTGACTGTACAGTAGGCCATCTTGTCGCAAACAAGGTTAAGATAAGGGTGAAGGTCAGTGTTAGTTACAATATTGCTAGATCTCTGTCAACCCCAAACTGTATTCTCTCTAAATAAACACTTAGTAGCACAAGACTGTTTTTTTTTTTTTAACTAGGGGAGAGCACACACATACATTCACACAATTTTACATTTTTGATTTACTTTATTTGAATTGAGTGGAGTGGGGAGATAATACTAAATTTTGATATCGGAAATCAGTCTCATACATGCCACCCCTCAGAGTATACCCCTCACATGTACAAAAAATCCATAAAACATGTACAAAGACCCACAAAATCTGTAGAAAGACCCCAAAAAAAAGTATCAAAAGAGTTAATTCGTGTAAAAATCTTTTCAGTTACAGTGGGCTGCATTATAATTGAGACATACTGCCTTTGCCTTTTAACTCTTCAAGTCCCAATCGACTTTATAAAGGCTCAGGGGTTAGATGCGCTTGGCCCAATCGACTTTAAAAAGCCTTTAGTATATGTGCCTCTGTTTGAGACTGTTTCTAATTATAATAATAATAATAATAAATTCTTTAAGCGCCAAACACGGCGCATAAGGCAGAAACCAGTGCTCTCCAGGTTGTTCGTTGTGACGCCACTCCTCTTAGCTCTTGCACATTATTTAGGCCCAACGTTCTTCCTTCTCTTATTATTGTTCTTCTGAGTGTTTCTTTTGGTCTTCCTTTTTTCCGCTTACCCTCAGGAACCCAAGTGAGCGCCTGTAGTGGTATTCTGTTGTTTTGCATTCGTAGGACATGACCGATATATGACCATCGTCTTTTCCTTATATAGTCGGAGACATATTTCTGCCTAGAGTCTTCTCTTATTTGTCGATTAGTCTTGAATTCTTTCCAACTGATGTTCATGAGTTTTCTAAGACATTTGTTCTCGAATGTATTCAGCTTGTTCTCCAATGATTTTGTTATTTTCCAACTCTTATATCCTCCATTTTACCTTGAATAACTAATCATTTTTTTAAGCGCATATCCTCCATTTTACCTTGAATAACTAATCATTTTTCAATGAAAGCTTTTATACTTGTAGCACAAGATACATCCAATTACCTTCAGTTTCATATACAACAACAAAGTTATTTATGCATATGAACATTTAAAAAAATTATTTCCAAACAACAACAATAAAAACGCACTGGGGTGGCCATTTTTGCTTGGGCCAAACCCACTTTTTTGCTTGGGACTGAAAGAGTTAAAGCAGGTCACCGCTTGTTTTAAAGCCCAAACAACAATTGTCTGAGTTTATTTTACAATGTAAAAATGATGTAATCGCGTCATCATTTAGTCTATTTCAGCACTTAACTATGACTAACAGACTGGGAAATCTTGTATTCCATAGGACCTTATAAAAGAATTCTGAGACACAGTAATAAGGGGTAAGGGTTAGGAATCCTTACCCTGAACCAAAATCTTGCAATTCATGGTCACTTATTAGAGAATGACACTGCAATCGAGGAATCATCAAGGCTAAGACTGCTGGAATTTGGCATCAAACGTAAAACCAGCAGGGATGGAAGTATGAGAGGACACATCCGGTATGTATACAACCAGTGAGTAACAGGAACAATTAGCATTCCTACCGTTCAACATTTTCTGAGGGCGACTGAGCACATATGGGTTTGTTTGGAGTACAATGACGTCAATTCGGATCAACAATAACAATAACCAAATCTAATCTTAAACTTAAAGACGTTCGCAACTTACAAGGATGACATCGAAGAAGACGTCTGTTATGACTAAATTCATAATAGTTTTCGGTCGCTCTCAAACTTGGTTTGTGGGCTGACTTCCTTGTTTACAAAGCGTTACTACGACGACCCCGGAAGTACGTCACATAGTTTGCTGATTTTGGAGCAGATGTCGTTTGCCGGGCTAGGATCGAAGTTTCGGTCTAAGTATCGGCCTCTTTGGCATTGTGTCTCCAATGGAGAAGGTTGTGTTCTTACGTGCTCCTAAAAGTGTACTCTTAGTACTGAGTTTGATGTATTTCATATCAGCTAGGTCGTCTATCAGTTAGAGCCTAAGCTTGATTATATTCCTAAGGACTTGTCAGCGCTGAATGGAGTGGAATGGATGAGTATTATAATATTAAATAATTCAGCATGATGACTCTGACATTGTTCCTGTAGTCTACAAGACGTTAGACTTACCTGTGGACTGGCTAGAGATTGTCATTGTCTTTTATATTGATGCAACTAATTGAGGAGCTACGTTCCTGTGAATAAAATTACATATTTGTCAAACGTCAAACTGGCTTATCACGTTTTCATACTGGTAAGAACTAGCCTCACGTTTGTATGAACTTTGCATGTTGGGCTGTACCTACAATCTACCCTAGACCTTACTGGACACCAGAGTCCAGCATCTCTACATACTCAAATGAACCCGTAACATTGTCATAACAACGTCTCACTGTTCTCACAACTAATTTTATTACTTCGTTGTTATTATTATTATAGCAAAGAGAAAAATGGATCCAAACTATTTATTCCTTTGCAATGAAAATATAAACTGGCGCTAGTGTAATTTATTCTCTACCAAACTTTGCTTCTCGTAGCCTTCAGGATCTGTAGCGTTAAAATAGTCATTTTAGTGTAATTGACGGTTTTAAATTACCATATGACTTTCATTGTAATGAATTATTAAATACAAATAACTCACTGGATAATCGTAATAATGATATATCTACAAAAGAAAAAAAGACAATGTTTTTAAAGAAATGTTGTTCAAACTTAGAAGAGAAGTAACTCAAAATAAACATTTCCCGGATCTCTGATCAAATTAAGGTGCAATTTTACCTTGCTTTCGTAATTTTTATTTTCACTTTCGATATTCTTATTACGTCAAGGCCTTAAATCCTACCCCCTGCAGACCCAAGTAGAACAGTCCCAATTAAGATGGTTTGGCCATGTCTGCAGAATGGGAGAAGATCGGATACCACGACAAGCATGGGAAACAAAGATCCAAGGATCCAGACCCCGAGGACGACCCAGAGTCCGCTGGGAGGACAACATTAGACAATCTTTGAAGGACCGAGGACTAGAATGGAACCAGGCCAGGAGGAAGACAGCCGATAGGATAGTCTGGCGCTCTCTCTTCCAAACTTCTACACCTCACGGTAGAAGGGGAACGACTAAGTAAGTAAGTAATTCTTATTATATTATTATTCAAATGTACATTTCTTACGCAGATTCTCCAAGTTTTAGTGAAATCAAGTAATATGTAGTGATTTCGGCTTTTTTGTGTGTGCATATAAGGATCCCGTTACACGCCCATTGAGGCATATTGCGAATATGGTGTTAGGCCTATATTTTCTTGACCACTCGCACACTAGGGGTGATGTGGTCAGCATCACGCCGGCCGCCTTAACCTTCCCAGAGTTACTCTGGTACCCAATTCATGAGGCTGGGTTGACCCCGGAGCCATTTGCTGTCCAAAAAATCCCACTTCAACTGGGGATCGAACCATGGACCACTGAGCTAGGAAGCCGGTGTGTGTGCTTTTAAGCAGCCATAAATAATAAATTATGCTCAGTGCGATGTAATCGTTAAAACAATCTGTAACCTGCCATCAGCATTAGTGCAGAATGATGAATGAATGACATGCCACGTGGACTCTCACAAATCCTGCATCAGGAAAAAAATAGGCAGCTTGATTTAATTGGACAACAGTCGAATTCATCATGAGAACTCGTCTGACGGTGTAATCATCAAAGATGCGATCGCAAGAAGAAGAAGAAGAAGAAGAATTGGTTGATTTTTTTTTTTTATTCATGTGGCCTATCATCTCGCTAAATCTAATGATGCAAATATCGGCTAAGGTGTAGCGCAAGAATATATATATATATATATATATATATATATATATATATATATATATATATATATATATATATATATATATATATATATATATATATATATATATATATATATATATATATATATAAATATATAAATATATATAAATATATAAATAAATATATTTATATATTTATATATATTTATATATTTATTTATATATTTATATATTTATTTATTTATTTATATTTATATTTATATATTTATATGGAAGTAGTGGATGTATGTGGTCCGTCAAGAAATGATGAGAAAGAACTATGATGTGCACTTTCTGTCGCATGTCCTGAAGAAGGCACCGTTTATTCTGTTGTTCATGGACCAAGTCTGCAATGCTGCTTCTTCCAAGGCCAGATAAGTGGAACACCTTTTTTTGAGCAAAACCTCTACCTGGCATTGGGCCGAAGGGCGAGAACCCAAGTGTTGCTGGAACGATAAGAACAATCCTGTGTTCAGTTTCTTCTTTTGCATTCCCTTCCACTGATCAAGTAAACCCATCAGTGCACACAGATGAAGAACACATGGAGAAGAGTGTTGGGGACAGACGTGAAAGACATGGAAAGACCTTGAGCTGATGGCACGGGACAGGAAGACTTGGCATGTGTTTGTTGAAGGCCCATGCTTCTTAAGGAGCTGAAGGTGATAACTGAATTTTGCTAGTATTTCTCATGCAGATAAAAATAACTGTTGAAGATTATCTAGATCATGGGTTCTCAGCCTGTCTTATGCCATCAGGTGTCATTTGAGTGTCAGGTCAAGGTTACAGACCCCTTCTTAGAAAAAAATGCCTAAAGACGTATAATGAAAAGTTTTGCATACAAATAATTTTACTTAAAAGAAAAATTGTTACGCTTACATATAATCATTCTGAAATACATAAAAGAATATACAGGCGCGTAACCCAGAATCCGAAATGCCCGGGGATGGCCGTGTGTCAGAAATCATAATTTTTTTTAAATCTCACCCAAAGTAGCCCAAATTGCTCAAAAATCGATTTCGAAATCACCCAATTCTGTGAGGATTCCGGATAAAGTGTTACAGATCTATATTTGTTTATTTATTCCTGTTCACAGTTACAAGATTTTATCTTCTTGTTGATTTCAGGTTACAGATTCAAGGGGTCACATTCTGTATGCAAAGGAAAATGCAGTGAAAGGAAAATTTGCCTTTACAACTGATGAGTATGATCAGTTTGAAGTTTGCTTTACACCAGTGACGGGGGGTATGTCATATTCAATTCTCTGATTATTAGCTTTGCTAAGTTCTCTGTTTTTCCATTGTTGGCAGAGCGAAACATTTTGCTTGGTTACAGATGAAATAAGGCGTGTCATACTGAGCGACTAATATGGGGGCTGCCAACCTCATCATATAAAACATGTTAGAGTAGAAAGTTATGTAGTTGTGTAGAGTTATTAATTTGTATTGTTGTTTTGAGGTATTATGTTGGTGTCGTGCATTAGATAGTTTGGATATCTTGGTAGTGCTTGCAATTTCATGTTCCAAGAAAATAGATAATGTAATTTAATTACTGTACATTGTGTGTCTGTATGTTATCACATTTTAATAACGGTTACACACGCTACTTGACATCTGTGCGGCCACAAGTTTCTCAGTTTTATAGCAACAACTTAATAAGATGAAATTATAATAGAGACAGGGTGTATATGATCATAGTCACTAAGATATCTTACATAGGGCATGAAGTTTAAGGTATTAGTCAGACTAAAAATATTGGTCTACTACATTTTCCTTGAACAGTGTACATATAAATAATTTTGTGTGACTCATCTTGTGCACATTCAGGATTTTTTAAAATGCTGCCTGTCCACTTTCCTCTTTGGCATTCCCTTGCCCTGTAGCCAGATCTTCTACTTGTGACGGTAACTGATTTTACTGCATTCTGACAATGTGTCCATATTATTTTATCTTCTACTTTTGTATGTTGCTGGTATGTGATGTTGTTCCCATGAACATAATTTATTAAGATGGAATTTTATTTGCCCGTTATCTATATATAGAATGTATGTAGAATTTCAGATTGATATGTAATTTTGTCGTCTAAACAATATCCAAGGTGGTGTTGCCCAAGAGAGGGAGGTATTTTTAATTCTCAAGCATGGTATTGAAGCCAAGAACTATGAAGATGTAAGTTCAAACATCTAAGGATTAACTTTTGTTTCCTTATCTGTTAGGATCATGTGGTGTTTTTTACTTTGGTGGTATGGTTAGAATGAAGGAGAGTAGACTTAAAAATAATGTAGGTAGACATGGAAGATGTGAAAGGTATAGTGACTAGACATTTGAAATTAAATTGTTGAGTTAAATTAAAACTATGAAAGTAAGTACCACTGTTGTATAATTATATGGAAAATTGAGGGAACTTTGAAAGCTAGTATTATTTTGGTTACTGATATTTGTTTGACATACTGATGGAACTAGAAAAGCTGATTTGTGTCTTTTGGTTCAGTTATCAGATTAGCAGCGTAAGATGTTAATATGTGACTGGGGTTTTAATTATTTTCAGATTGCAAAAGCAGAGAAGCTGAAGCCACTGGAAGTTGAGCTGAGAAGATTGGAAGATTTATCAAAATCCATTGTTGATGATTTTGCCTACATGAGAGCTCGTGAAGAACAAATGAGAGATACCAACGGTAAACATTCTTCTTCTTCTTCCGTCCTTAGCCACCGACCGTCAAAGCAGTCAGTGGCCATTACGCCTAGTGGTATCTTAGGGCAACAGCAGATAGGTTTTCTTTGCCATTGTTTCCCATCACGCCTAGTGACGTCTTTAGGGCAACGGCAAATCAACCCATTTGCTGTTGTTTCCGTAATCGAAGTGACTGGCAAACGGGTGATCAGCCCGTTGTGATAACGGTAAACATGGCCTAAATCTATTTTTTTTTAATGCTGGCTTTGTGTTACCTTAAATGATGAATCTTCATTGTCCACCAAGAAATAAAATGGGGGGCAGCATTAGGTTTATCGCCTGTAAAGAATCTTTCAAATGCAAAAACGGGTGACACTTTTCAGAGAACTTCTAAATTAAACCAGCTGCAGAATATGCCCCAGACATCCAGCAAGAGAAAAGTTCCAAGCTAATTGTGAAAAACCAAATAAGGAAGAAGTAAAGAATGTCATTAAGCTTCTGACAGTAGGAACAGCATGCTGGCCCAGACGGCATTCAAGTAGAGATTGCGTACAGATTATTTGGTAACGTATGGGAGAAAGAAGAAATACCAGTATGCTGGAAGCAAAGATAGATTGTCAAGTTGCCAAAGAAGGGAGATTTAAATAAGTGCACAAAATACAGAGAAGTGATGTTACTGTCAGTGCCAAGGAAAGTTTTAAACAGGATCATCCTTAAGAGATTAGAAGATGTAATAGACAGGAAATTGAGAGAAGAACAAGGAGGGTTTGACAAGACAGGCCCTGTGCAGACCATATAGCCACAGTGTGTTTAATAGTAGACCAGAGCTTGGAACTTAACTCACCACTTCACGTAGGATTTTTTTATTCTGAAAAGTCCTTCGACAGCTTAGAGAATCACTTTGGATCGTTAATCTAATACAGGAAACATAAGAAGACATGAATCACTGAATTCTTCATGAAGAACAACTTAAAGAACCCTTTGAGATGAGAACTGCAGTGCAGCTGGGATGTCTCTTGTCGCCATTCCTCTTCTTGCAGGCAATTGGATTATGAAGACAGTGACAGCAGCATAAATGGAATTTAGTGGGTTCTGACAAAACAGCTTGACAATCAAGATTTTGCAGATGACCTGGCTCTTCTGTCCCATAACTGTATCCAGATACAAGACAAAATGAGAATACTTTATGAGAGGCCACAGCAGTTTGTTCTGAAAATACACAGGGGAAAGACAAAATTTGTGAGAATAAATGTGACTAATGATAGCCAGATTGCACTTGGAGAAACATATTTAAATGTTGTGGACTCTTGCATCTGTCTTGTCAGCAACATTGCCAGAGATGGAGGAACAGACAGTGATATCAAAATGAGCATATAGAAGGTTTATTGCAATAGAAAATGTCTACCACAAAAATAATTATTTTCAACTCAGATGTCAAAGCCATCCTTTTGTGTGACTCTGCAACATGGGGAACAATTAAAGTGACTACCAAGAAGTGACATATTTTCACACAAGTGTGCTCTGTGTGGGGTAGAATTAAAATGTGACAGTATCTTATCACCATTATGAAACTATTGGACAGAAGCAGACAAATACCAGTGGAACAGGAGGTGAGGAAAAGGCATTGGTGGGGATAGGGCACACATTAAGGAAACCAGCTGATGGCATTACAAGTCTTTTGACTCATTCTTTCGTCTTTTGCCCTGTGTCATTCTCCTGTTGTGTTAAATGATCTACTTGCAGTTTCTTCACTTTATTAATTTTTACAAAATTGAAGTTGATTTTATGCTGTACAATCTATATTATAGACTGAAAAAAAAATATATATATATATAAATAGCCCCCTTCATCCTCAACTGACGATGGGAATGATGCACACTTGAGGTGATAGCTCTCAACTTCCTTGTTTTCCTGATGTTCCTTTTGCAGTGTTCTTTTCTCTTTTGCTTGTTGTAAGAACTTCTTGCATTGTGACGTGTGATCAGCAGCTTCATCCTCGCAGGTTGCTGGATTTATGTCCAGTGCTTTCATGTCTCTCTTGCACACACCATTGAACCTCAGTTGTAGTCACACGGCTGTTCTTTTGGCATCTGCCAGTTGTCCGTAGAAAATACCTTCGGGGATGCGACCTTCATTCATGCAGCAGTCATGACCAAGCCAGCGTAGTCTGCTGTGTCTAAGCAGTGTATACAAGCTTTGAAGGCCAAGCATGTGACAACACCTTGACTTTTGTCCTTCAGTAATATAACTTAACATAGTGTTATTGCAAGCGTGTCATCATTATCATCATCCTTCAGCAAACATATGCCAAGTCTTCCTGTCCCGTGCCATCAGCTTGAGGTCTTTCCATGTCTTCTTCACGTCTGCCTCCAGTCTCCATTGGTCTTCCTCTACCTTTCTTACCCTGTGGATTCCAGAACAAGGGCTGCCTTGTAATGCTATTAGCAGGTTTTCTCAGTGTGTGTCGTATCCATCTCAAACGTCTTCTTCTCATCTCTTATTGCATGTTTGTGTCAGTGTTATAACTGAGATGGTACTTACTTTCTGGCTACTTCATGCACATAAATAATAAATTGATTTTTATTTGATCCTCAGAATCCACCCACTCACGTGTCATGTACTTCAGTGTATTTTCCATGTTGTGCCTTCTTGGACTGGCTACCTGGCAGGTTCTGTATCTCAGGAGATATTTCAAAGCCAAGAAACTCATTGAGTAAACTTGATGACTCGCTGAACAAATGCATGTACAAATGTGTGAATTTGTTTAGGTCCGAGTGGTAGACATGTCAGAGCTAATGTTACTTTAAAATTGCTCACTTTTTTTTTTTTTATGATTGAAGAGTTGTTAACAGTCACATTAACAGTTCATGTTTATAACACCACAAAATCATTGGATATTAGAGTTTTATTTGGCAGTGAGGCATTACAGCATTGAAGGTTAGTCAGAGTCCTTATAGTGGTGAGAACGTTTTGAAATCTGATTGTGTGGTGAAGGTTTATTTTGCTTTTTCGTTTTTTTTTTAAAGATAGACTTTCTTTGTAATGTAAGATTCTGAGATAACCTAAGAACAAGTTTCATGTTGTTTTCTATATCATCTTGCTTCATGCAGACTTAGCTTAAATGCATTTCTGATATATTTTATCCCTGTTAATTTAACCATTTTGTTATAGTTACTGTTATGTTTATTGGTGCACATCATTTACTCATGATGGGAGTAAGATTTTGTTCTGGCTATGTTAATTTTTCATTTCAGAGATCTTTGATACCATCAGGTGCACTGTGGATATCCTTATATAAGTCCCATTCATTTATTTTATGTGCTTTTATCTGTTTAGTAATCTGTTGTGCATGGTAGCCTGTTGGATTGTGGGGTATGAGAAAATCATGTATGTATATGTGTGTCTGTGTTGATTTTCATGATATGTACGATGTTACACCATAAACAAATTATGATTATGTCACAATTCTGAGATACTGATTGACACAAATATAACCTATGAGGAGTCCAAGAGTTTTATCAAGCGCAGATACAGGCACAAGTGGGAAGAAGAGCATCCAGGCCATACAAAAAATGATCCGTATTACCAGCTCAGCAGAAGTGAACAAGTGGCAATCTTCAGACTTCGCACTGGTCATAACGGATTGAGATACCATCTGTTCAACAAATTAAAGATAGGAACTACGGATGAGTGTGACTGTGGCACTGGTAAAATGACTGCCGAACACCTGCTTCAAAGGTGCCCAACATATAAGGAACAGAGAAGACGCATATGGCCATCACCAGTACCATTCCTGGAGAAAATCTACGGAGATATCAACAGCCTCAGGCTGACCACTGCTTTCTTTGAACTTATTCAAGTTGACATCTGAGGGTGAACGAAGAAGATACTGATTGAGAAAAAGGGTCATCTTAAAACATTGTATTGATGAAAAATGTATTGAAGTCAGATAATCTGATGACAAGTTATCCAAGTCTGAAGACAGTGAACATTCGGTTTTAAAGTTTACTGCAGGGCACACAAAAATAGGTGGGGCATCTGACTGGGACAAAGCACAAAGAGAATTGCCTCCATTAAGGTCCCAAAGCCTTTGTATGGGATAAACAAATGAAAACAGAAGGGAAAGTATGCAACTTACTTACTTAGTCGTTCCCCTTCTACCGTGAGGAAAGTATGCAAAAACTAAATTAAATACATAAAATGATACATCCTGTAAATAGAAGTTGCAGGTGTTGCTCCCATGAAAATCTGAATGAACAAAATGGCCATAGAATAGTTTTGAAACTTACCGTTTCAGACTCGTTTCAGTATTTATTGTTACTTGTAAATGCATCTAGATTTTTGTTTGAGTCATAACCAGCACCAACTGACAGCAGTAAAAATGACAATTTAGAAAGTCATTGGATCTTAAAAAAACCGATATTGTCATAGCATATCATTGTTTTAATGATTACTTGAAAGTACTGTATATACTCGAGCATAAGTCGAGAAGTGTAGATGTTATCTTTGTAAGTCGCCAAGGATTAAGATTATAGTTTAGGGTTAGGTTTAGAGTTCCTAAATTCTTTTATAAGGCCGTAACAAACACACAGCCTACGTCCTTCATATCAACCAAAAAATGTTTGAATTAATTTTATTAGGCTGTTTAATCATGGTTATTATTAAAATAAAAACATACACTCAATACGGATATAAACGATACATAAATAAAAAAATGTCTGTCATGCTTTCGTACTTACTCGTGCACCGGCATTTAGTAAAAAAAAATATATATCCTGAAAGTGCTGTTGCACTGAGATTGAAAAGAAAGCATGGCTTCAAGCTGAAAGTGATAAAATTTGCAAAAGCCGTGGCAGTTCCAATGCAATGCCAGAATTCGGAATAGACAAAAAAACTTGTTCAAGACTGGCATAAAATAAAAGTATCCTTGCACGATATGCCGAAAATGAAACTAGCAAAGTGGTGGAACACTTCGTGGCTTCCAGCTCTTGAATAACTACTAAATAAAAGGGTTTTAACTCAGCAGCAAAATTGTTGCATCATTACTTGAGGATCAATACAAATTTGTGCATTTCAATTGAAAAGGAGTGAAAAATATCATTACATGCCAGAAATATCAAAATTTCTTGCATCTGCAGGCTGATGTAGCCATTTTACCACTGTCCATTTCACCAACGCACAAAAATTACCAGCAGCTTTGGAGGAAAACAATTCTAGCTTTTCATAAATTCATCATTAAACCATCATTTTATTATGTTTCACTTCGACTTATAATCGAGTCATTCATTTTGGAAGCTTTTTAAGTCCTAAAGTCTAGTTGTTGACTTATGGTCAGATCGGCTTATAAAAAAGTTAGTTGCTTATCCTTTACAGGACGTGGCAATCAACCCCAGCTTTTATTGGCTGTTTTGTGATTTGTCTAGGCAATTTTTTTCATTCAGTAGTTTGCCATTGCTTTCTGAACGGTACGGCGCTGATACCATTGTTAAAAATCCACACAAAGCGATCTGCTACCAAACCGCCTGCAGCAGGTTTCGAACCTGGTATATCTGGATTATGAAACTGCGTTCATATCCATTAGGCCACAGATGCCGACATATATATGGTATATGAGTTGGCATAATCCTCAATTTGGTGCCTGTATTACATATATCATCATTTTCCTTTGTGCTCCCTACAGATCATGGAACCAACACTGTAGTTGGTCCTGTATTACATAGATGTCACTGTTTTATTCAGTACATAAGAAATAATTTTGAGTTGAAGTTTTTTTGTTTTCCTTTTTGAAAGAGAGACATGAGCCTATTGTAGTTTTTGTCCTTTGTCCTGGCAAAAATTTTCTTTAACCTTTGTGTGTGCGGCGCCCCCCCTTCAAATATCTAAAGGAAATGGTAGCATTGTCAGAAAAGGGCAATTTCAAGATTATTTTGCAATTAGATAATAGTGTTTTATTGGAGATACTGAATTTTTATTTTGCTGAATCTTGTTTTGATGTAGTGCTGTTTACTTCTATTAAGAACAATTGTTTAAAATTTAGAGAAATTAAAAAAAAAGAAACCAAAATATTTTGTGTGTATTTATTCTTAATGTTTATTTGCTGTTATGATAGTCACCAACAAGTAAGACCTGAAGTGGTGAAATCTGAGGACATGATGGAGATAGGCTATTGCTGCCTGACAACCACTGACAGATTATATATAAAACTACAGCTTCAGACAGGAAATGAGCAGTTAAACCAGATAATAAAAATTTTCTCAAACAGAAAATTCTTCTGAGTTTTTCAGCCTTTGTGGAGCATAGCCTTTATGTCAAGGGTGGTCCATTCCAGTTCTTTTATTTGTTCCGTTATTCTTATTTGTTTAACATTATCTTCTTCACGTGTTTCATCTACTTTTTTAATGCTGGACAGTTTGACATTGTGGCATGGAAAGAAGTCAACAGCAGAATTGATAAATTGTACTGGAGACAGGAAGTTGTGGAGAGACTTGATCTCCTACGTCACTAGGCATGGTACTTGAAGAAGAATTTCTTTATCTACTGTTTATATTAAGTGCTCCAGAACAATCACCATTTAAAAAAATTCAGTTGAAGGCTTACCCCCTGAGTCTTATCCACCTCAATCTGTTCTTCCATTCTGCACAATCATCCATTTATATGGTTTAAGAGATTGTTGTTGTTGATTAACTAGGGCTGCTGAGCTCGTTGCTCTTTAGCAGTCAATGCCAAGCTGAAGAACCTGCATGTGTTCTGCAGCTGTTGAGTGGTGCTGTATAGAGTGTTTGTGATTGTTGGGGAGCCCGGCAATAGCTGTCGTCTCTCTGTGGTGAGTCCTGGGCAAGTGAGCAGCACATGCTGAACCGTTTTATACAGATGGGTACAGTTGCGGCAATTAGGCTCATGTGTGGGGTTTAATTTGTTTAAGTGCTTGTTGAGTCTAGTGTGTTCTGTTCTTAGTTGGAAGATTGTGCTCTGCTCCACACGTCGTAGGTTATTCATGTTGTCATTTTTGTTGGGATGGGTCATTTCTTTATACTGTGACCGTGAGATAGTCACGGCTCCACTTAATAGTACATATATATGTGACTGCTTCTTTCTATCTAGCAAGTTAGTTACTAGCCGTCCGCTAGAGATGTTTATTCTTGTAGAGCTACGACAGGTTCGTTCTTCTCTCGATAGCTGTTGTAAGGTGCTATAGTGGTGTACTTACTAACAGAGTTGTAACTTTGAATTCAACTCGACACAATCTGCATAACTCAGCCGAGTCAAATAACAAAAATAATAACATAGTTTATTTACAGAAAACATAATAAACAAATGCAGCTGGAATCGAATCAGTTTCTTTCATTCTGAAGGTAGTTTTCTGCATGTATCCGTATTTTCCTTATCTCTTTCCGTAAATCGTGTGAGATACAATCAAATCCCATGTGGTTCATGACCTAGGTTACTTTGACCTTCGCTTCCATAAGTTTCAGTAAAAGTCTTAAGATTTTTAACTTTAGTTAGCTCGACGGTGTTGTGAGTTCTTGTCACCGTCGATGGTTTTGATTGGTGCTACTAAAATGTATGCACTTATTTCATTGGCACGGATAATGCTGGGGTAATAGGCCCCACTGTCACAATACAAGGCACGTCCAGTAGACCCTTTTGCCCATTGGTTCAGCCATTCCTCTTTGACGTTGTTTTGGAGAATTCGTTAATGTGAGGAGTTACAGTGATTTGATTTGCAACAGGCCCCATGTCTCTTCTTGTATTTATTTAGGTTTTTTCTAGGAGGGATTACAGGTAATCCACCCCAGGTTTCTTCTCCTTGTAGTATTTTCCGTTTTTTTTAAGGAGGATTACCGTGGGATTTTGATCTTATTCGGGTTTTTTCCTTCTCTGTGAATAATAATGGTGTTTGGTCTTTTTCTGTAGATAATTAATTACGTTTTCAAGAGGGACGGTAGGTTTTAGATTCTAGACTCGCACCAGTTTTCTTTCCCATGAAGAAATAGCGTTCATGAAGGAATTTCTAGTGTAACATAATAGCGGGGCATTTTATTTCTGTAGCATTGAGTGCGTCCGTAATTATTAGGAGGGGTAAGATTCTAGACGGGGAAAAGTTCACGAAACCCGCATCTACTCACGCGAAAGTTGGGGGTGGGTGTGATTTACGCGCGTAGCTCAGTAAGAAATGGAATTTTTCCAGTTACTCGTAAGTTCTAAATTTAGCTTACGACCTGCGGGCTATTTTTAGATTTCGCGGCATGACGATTGGATCAGAGAGTGACCCGATAAAGAAAGAAGCCACACAGTGACTCACGCTCGGCGTGGGTCGGCCTCAATTCCTGTTATAAATACGTGCAACTAATAATGCCGAAGGTTCTCTGATACAAAAAAGACTTCATGCCGTGAAAATCAACGCCTGTATTTAATATACAGAGTTCGTCTGCGTCTGCTCTACGGAGATATTCGACTTTGCCAATATTGTCATGGCTGGTAGCTAGGGCGTCAGTTGGTCCTACAGCTTGCCAGAAGTCGTCGGCCTTCTCAGGGGAAGAATAGTCGAGGCAGAAGAGAAAGAGGAGTGGTGATGCGGTGGTCACCGGCGCAAATTCGGTTTTGCACCAGAGAGAGAAAGCACAGGTCGCTGGAAGCGAAGCCTTCTCCAGAAAGAACGGATTTTCTTAACAAAATCCTGAGCGCTACGCTTATATACGCACACACTGAACCTAGGCACAGGGCCTAGAGGTGTCGTGAAATTCGATCATAATAAAACCGACGGCCCTAAACCCAAAGAGGGGTAACCGGGCATACGAATTAAGATTCGTCATTTTTGTGAAGCAGCGATAGTCCAAGTCACGTATCCAGTCTACCAACCCAAGCCATCAGCTACAACAGGCGGTTAGAGGAAAGAGGGTCACAATACCTCTTAACTGCACTAGAGAGAGAGAAGGAGAGTAGTGGAGGAGACTCTTAGTAGAAACCAGGAGTGTCATACAGACACTGAACATAGATAGAATTCAGCAATTTGTCATTTAGTTTGTGTAGGTGATAACACCAGTTCTTTTTTTGCTTCAGTGGACATAGTGTTAGTTAGTGAAGGGTTATTTGCCTAAAGCGGAGAAGCTGTGTAGGCCCTTCAAGTTTAGTGACGTCTGCAGACAGACAGACAGTAGGATTTAGATTTGTGGTTACATAATATCAGGTGATTTAGAGTAAGGTGGATCTGATGTTAGAGATCCCACTTACCAGGTTGTTGTATTTCTTACCTTTCTTCCTTACAGGTTGAGGGAAGGGCGACTTTGTGGGGTTACCATACGTAATCGCTTTAATTGCTTGTTATGTTCTTTTTTTTTCAGGTGTGCGAACACGCACTTTATTTTTGTATGTTATCTGAAATTTGTTGTGTAAATAAAACTATTTAAACTTTAGTCTGGATCAGTCGCTTACTTAAACTATACGTTACCTATATGTTGTCTGTGTCGTAGATTTGTGATAGGGAAATTAAGACATAGATTGGTCCCTTCTGAATAGAAGTAGAAAAGGTGATAGCTCAGTGGGAGATAATAAAAGAAATAGATTTTTTCACGAGTGAGATGGTGTAAAATAATAGAGTCTGTCCCTGACACTCGAGAAGCTTCTCTCGGTCAGCCTATCTCTACAACAGATCTAGATTTGTCAGACAGTCTACTAGAATATATACAGTAATATATATATAGCACTCACATACACACACACATAAGTGACGACAGGTAGACGCACAAACGTGAAAAAAACTATAACAATGGAATATAGATATTTTTGGACGAGCTGACCGACACACTTGAATAAGTTTATGTAAATTTTATTTATCATAAGAAAATTCACCACAACCATAAATTTGAATATCAATCACATATAAATACATACACATAAGTTAATGAATCACTAAAAGAATAGACCCATAGTGTAATCCTTTCCCCCTCTGTTGAGCCCACGATCCCGTTAGAAGAAAAGTTATAGCCCCAAAGAGTCACAGATTTATATGCTATGGTCTAGGATTTCCCTCTACGGTTAAGAACAGAGTTGATATATTAATCTATTCTAAGAGGAAAACATCATTAGCAACAAACTTGCATAAAGAAATTACAAAGTGGGTGCATGCAGTATACAATAAGGGAATCACTCAGTCCTGCTTTCTCTCTGTTCATACACCAGTGGCCACTGACATTCTTTCTTACCTACAAACTTGATGTCTTGTCTTCAGGCGCAAACTTTAGGACACACACACACCGTGAATCCATGTTCTTTTTGATAAAGAGAATCCCAGCTCTGCAGATACAGGTTTCATCCAATGTTCCGGGGAGCGTTCACTTTACAACTATATTTTAGGATTACTGTTTATGTCACTTTAATCAGTTCAGGTAAGAAATTTTAACTGGGCTCACAATGTCAGAATCTCGAGGTTTCCAGTACTTAGGAAATGACAGGTTGGTAACTTCTCTCAATATAAAATTATTGGTCACACCACAATTGGTCAAACGTTGGAAATGTTACTGTTTGTAATTTTTTCTCGCCACAGGGGCTGAAATGTACATGAGATTTAGGGAAGAAATATAATCCGGCTCGATAGGCCCAGTTACTGCATTTAGTCTTAAAGTTCGTGAGATTGGGTACTATGTCTCTTTCTGGATGCAAACACAATGCCAGACAGGTTGTAACTTGGAAACCCACGTATTTAAGCACAAAATGTTTCTTCTAGGTTATTCTCATATATACTGAAACCGCTGGTAGATTTTGGGCTTGACCCATATACTGTATAAAAGAAAAAGAAACATACAGAAACTTAATCATAATATTATAAACACCTCCTATCCTACCCTCGCTTAAAATATAATATTCACTTCGGTTATTTAACTTAAATCAGAAACTATAAGCTTAGAGCTTGTCTCATCATTTAAAACTCCCGTGAAATAAACTCTAGTCATTTAAAAGAATCAATCATCATGAATTAGAAATACGTACATATTCCGTCAATACTCAAATGATGAATCAGTGCATTTACTTAGTTAGTTAAATATATTCTCTGACTGGTTGCTAGTAATTTAATTAAATTTATTTATAGCTGAATGAGTTTTTAGCTAGAAATTATCATTTATTCTGCTATCCACTATAACACAGTAACTTAGAGAATTAGAATGACTGGCCTAACTGGCAAAACACTCTGCACAAAAATCTAGTGAAGATATAATTCGAACTAGCAATAAACACTCGACAATACTAGTCAATTATATTTACCTCACACAGAACTACTTAAGACTATTCTCCAACGCAAACTGAGATTATACTTAATAAAGTAATCTAGAAACGAAGCTAGATATGTCTAGAGAAACTGCGGAGTCTCAATGAATGAAGTCTAAACTGCTGGGGTTTAAATATAGGAAAGAAAGAAATTAGCCCAGACTTAATACATTTAGCACCTACGTCCAGATTTACATATTTCCTGCTCATTCTGCGAATTCTTCACACTGAAACCAAAACCAGACTCAGGCAAATCGAGCGAACAGTCTCTCTTTGATCTTGTGTAACATGATTTACCAGACCATGCGAGATTTTCTTCGCTCGAGAATTCACACTATTCTGCCTGGCGAACAGATCAGGGAAAAGTGATAGACAATGGTCTTCCTTATTATCCCAGTCGAGAACAAATTAACACAATTCGATCTCTCATCACAGAACTTAGCTAACCGCAATAAAATGCGTTGCTAAATTAGAAAGGAAATGACAAAGGTTTGAATTGCTAACAATCTAGCGGATGCGAAAGAAAGGTAAAAGAGCGAAAGAAAGGTAAAAGACAAGTGTAGAATAAAGAAAAGATATATAAAATCTATTAATCATAATATCTCTGCCACAGTCTGTATAGTGGTGCCTGTGGTATTTAGTCAAACCTTATCCCATCTTGGTAGTTAGAGGTGTTGAGGTTATAGCAAAACAATACATCACAAAGTGGCAAGGGAGAGCCAATCTAGGTTCTCGCCCCTTGACGCCAATAGCCTCGTCTTCCACAGCCACTGTCATTTTCTTCTAAAATCTATCTTCTTAGACTTTCTCCCCACTAGTGTCTTGTCACTATATGTAGGCAGCCTCTAGTCTTAAATCCACTTCGTGACAAAGTGGCGGCGATCATCCAGTGGATCATCTTTGTTGGGATCAATTCTGTGATCTTATCAAGATTCATAGATTGTCTCTGTAGAAAGTTCTGAGTATAGATTTCTTTATAATGTCCCCGAGACTAGAGCTATTAAGACTGATCCAGCTATAAGTTTTTTTTCACAGGTTGCAGTTAGATTAGAGTGTAGTTGTAGTTAGTTTATGACTTGAGGTAATTGATGGCTAACTGAATTTCTTTTTATTAACAGGAAGGTAAATTCGGGGTTTTGGGTAGCTGTATAACTAAAAATTTTTCAGGTAGCAGTTATTAATCAGACTTGGTGCTAGTCTGAGTTTGGGTTTTGGGACAGCGGTTATAGAGGGAGTATTGCCGAGTAGGTAACAGGTAGTTCCTTCTTTTTCTTACTTCCTATCATTTTTTTGTATTCGTGTGCTTACAGCAGTTCACAGGTAAGATGGCAGATATGGCCAAGTTACGAGCTGCCTGGCGTGAGGCCGCTCAGGACATGGGAATGGATAAGGAGGAAACTAAGGCCTACATGATGAGGGAGAAGGATAGGCATGACCAGAAAGAGAAGGAGGAGATGGAACTTCGGAAAATGGAAGTAGAGAAAGAGAAGGAGATGGAACTTCAGAAAATGGAAGCAGAGAAAGAAGAGAGGGCCCGGCAGGCAGAGGAAAGGGAGAAGGCAGCAGAGAGGCAACATGAACTTGCCATGCGGTCTCTGGAACTGCAAAGTAGATCTTCGGAAGGCAGTTCAGCTAATGGAGATTCACCCAGAGCAGTGGCGACAGACACCCCAGGACAGGGAGGCTCCCGGATGGCAGCCATGAACTTTCCAATGGACTCTTTTCCTAACGGGAATGAGAAAATTGATGTCTTTTTGGGAAAATTCGAACGGATGGCAAAGGCATACGGGTTGGAGGAAAGTCTTTGGTGTCTGAAATTATCGCAGTCACTGAAAGGGCATGCGTATGACGTCTACCACAAGATGCTCATAGACGACCAGAACAACTTCGAGGCCCTACGTAATGCACTGTAACAACGATTTCAATGGACCTCCCGTAAGTGCCAAACAATGTTCTGGGAGAGTCGTCCGGAGAAAGTTTTCCCCAGTTCGCTGAAAGGCTGAGGAATTACCTCACTTGCTGGAGAGAGTTGTCTGGACTGGCTAAATCCTTCGAAGGGCTGGAAGAATTAATAATGGTTGAACAAATAAAGGCAACCATGTCTCCTGATTTGAGGAGGTACCTGGCAGAGCAGGGCGCCCAGCAAATGGATCAGATTATTCTCTTTGCTGAAAGATTCCAGACGGCAAAGTACTGGGCCAGAAAAGGAAACACCCAGACCTGCCCGCCCCGGACAAAGGAGCATCTTCATCTCAGTTGTCTTCGTCTCCTGCTCACCAGCAGCAGGGGCCGTCTCACAAGGAGCCCCCTCCCAGTCATAACCTGCGCCCCCAACCGCATAACAGAGCACAGGGAGCAATAAAGATAGTGGAATGTTAGTGGTAGAGGCGAATTCGCCTGTCAGCCCTGTTCAGCCTAATGGCCAAACAGTGGTGATGCCTCTGATTTCGGAAGTATCCTCTTTGTTGTCGGGAATTAAGCACCCAATGGTATTACCTCCTGTGAGCGAGGAACATACTGACAAGAGTGGTAGGACTTATGTACATGACCAGCGCACTTTTCATAGGGCAGAAGACAGCGAATCGAGCGAACATATGTTTCCAACCAGCCCTAGAGCCCCATACGACCAACACTTTTCTCAAACGGAGGAGGACAGTGGTCTGAGCGACCGTTCACCTACAAACGGAGATGGGCCCCACACCACCACTACCTCGCTTACAGGAAGGGACTCTAGCGAAAAGGCAATAAGCGAGGCAGTGCAACCATGTGCATCCTGCCGAGTATTGGAATTGGATGTCGCTGAGGTCAGGCGCAACCCAGTGAGAACCCCTGGGGAGAGGGTAGAGAAAGGACCATTCTCTACGCAACCTCTACGCAAACCAGAAGGAAATGAATGGTTGGCTTCCAGCCATATTAGCAACAGAAGTTTGATCGCTCCTGTTTTCCAAATCTAATTGGGTATAAGTACGGACAGAGAAGAGATAGACCTACCATGGGATGGCACGGGTCGGATATTAGATAAGAAGCTTTTCTCTAGTGTGAGAGTAGACCAGGTAGGCGCCGAAAGTTTAGCAACGGCCCCTCATGGTAACTCCGCCTCTGATCAGTCTGTAGTCATTGCATTCAGGGACGGATAATACAAGGTCACGGAAGGGTGACGAGTGGAGATTCCCACCTTCTACCTTTCTATCAGCAGAACGCAGAAATTTCACCTCCGCCCCAGTAGATAATGAGAGAAAGAAGAAGGAACATGTACATTTTTCTTCGGTCAACAGTAACCAGTTACGCCCTGTTACGGCGATGTCTGGCCAAGCCAGTCAGTCTGTTTCAGATCACTGGGAGGCCGCAACATTAGGTAACCCTAATTTACCGCGCGCCATCAGGAAATTACGTGGGCGAAGGAACCGCAAGAGAGGAAAGGTCAAGGCCGACAAGTGGTGTTGCAGTCGCCAGGAGGAAATCACCAGGCGTGACCCTCGCGATCCAGCGCTCGCTGAGATTTTCAAGGATATGGAGAGGGGCCTGTATGATAATGATAATTCTTCTTCTTCTTCCGTCCTTAGCCACCGACCGTCAAAGCAGTCAGTGGCCATTACGCCTAGTGGCGTCTTAGGGCAACAGTAGATAGGTTTTCTTTGCCACTGTTTCCCATCACGCCTATTGGCGTCTTTAGGGCAATGGCAAATCAATCCATCTGCTGTTTCCGTAATCGAAGTGACTGGCAAACGGGTGATCAGCCCGTTGGTATAATGATAATTATGACAGTGATTAGGTCGGGATGTAGACCTAGATAGGGGCCAGTCTGGAAATACAAAGATCACATTAAATTAGATCGAATACCCCGAACTCGAAGGGGGAGGTAATGTGAGGAGTTACTGTGATTTGATTTGCAACAGGCCCCATGTCTCTTCTCCTTGTATTTATTTAGGTTTTTTTCTAGGAGGGATTACAGGTAATCCACCCCAGGTTTCTTCTCCTTGTAGTATTTTCCGTTTTTTCTGAAGGAGGATTACGGTGGGATTTTTATCTTATTCTGGTTTTTTCCTTCTCTGTGAATAATAATGGTGTTTGGTCTTTTTCTGTAGATAATTAATTACGTTTTCAAGAGGGATGGTAGGTTTTAGATTCTAGACTCGCACCAGTTTTCTTTCCCATGAAGAAAGAGCGTTCATGAAGGAATTTCTAGTGTAACATAATAGCGGGGCATTTTATTTCTGTAGTATTGAGTGCGTCCGTAATTATTAGGAGGGGTAAGATTCTAGACGGGGAAAAGTTCACGAAACCCGCATCTACTCATGCGAAAGTTGGGGGTGGGTGTGATTTACGCGCGTAGCTCAGTAGGAAATGGAATTTTTCCAGTTACTCATAAGTCTAAATTTAGCTTATGACCTGCGGGTTATTTTTAGATTTCGCGGCATGACGATTGGATCAGAGAGTGACCCGATAAAGAAAGAAGCCACACAGTGACTCACGCTCGGCATGGGTCAGCCTCAATTCCTGTTATAAATACGCGCGGCTAATAATGCCGAAGGTTCTCTGATACAAAAAAGACTTCATGCCGTGAAAATCAACGCCTGTATTTAATATACAGAGTTCGTCTGCTCTACGGAGATATTCGACTTTGCCAATATTTTCACGGCTGGTAGCTGGGGCGTCATTTGGTCCTACAGCTTGCCAGAAGTCGTCGGCCTTCTCAGGGGAAGAATAGTCGAGGCAGAGGCAGAAGAGAAAGAGGAGTGGTGATGCGGTGGTCACCGGCGCAAATTCGGTTTTGCACCAGAGAGAGAAAGCACAGGTCGCTGGAAGCGAAGCCTTCTCCAGAAAGAACGGATTTTCTTAACAAATCCTGAGCGCTACGCTTATATACGCACACACTGAACCTAGGCACAGGGCCTAGAGGTGTCAAGAAATTCAGTCATAATAAAACCGACGGCCCTAAACCCAAAGAGGGGTAACCGGGCATACAAATTAAGATTCGTCATTTTTGTGAAGCAGCGATAGTCCATGTCACGTATCCAGTCTACCAACCCAAGCCATCAGTTACAACAGGCGGTTAGAGGAAAGAGGGTCACAATACCTCTTAACTGCACTAGAGAGAGAGGAGAGTAGTGGAGGAGACTCTTAGTAGAAACCAGGAGTGTCATACAGACACTGAACATAGATAGAATTCAGCAATTCGTCATTTAGTTTGTGTAGGAGGTGATAACACCAGTTCTTTTTTTGTTTCAGTGGACATAGTGTTAGTTAGTGAAGGGTAATTTGCCTAAAGCGGAGAAGCTGTGTAGGCCCTTTAAGTTTAGTGACGTCTGCAGACAGACAGACAGTAGGGTTTAGATTTGTGGTTACATAATATCAGGTGATTTAGAGTAAGGTGGATCTGATGTTAGAGATCCCACTTACCAGGTTGTTGTATTTCTTACTTTTCTTCCTTACAGGTTGAGGGGAGGGCGACTTTGTGGGGTTACCATACATAATCGCTTTAATTGCTTGTTATGTTCTTTTTTTTTCAGGTGTGCGAACACGCACTTTATTTATTTTTGTATGTTATCTGAAATTTGTTGTGTAAATAAAACTATTTAAACTTTAGTCTGGATCAGTCACTTACTTAAACTATACGTTACCTATATGTTGTCTGTATAGTGGTGCCTGTGGTATTTAGTCAAACCTTATCCCGTCTTGGTAGTTAGAGGTGTTGAGGTTATAGCAAAACAATACGTCACAAAGTGGCAAGGGAGAGTCAATCTAGGTTCTCGCCCCTTGACGCCAATAGCCTCATCTTCCACAGCCACTGTCATTTTCTTCTAAAATCTATCTTCTTAGACTTTCTATCCACTAGTGTCTTGTCACTATATGTAGGCAGCCTCTAGTCTTAAACCCACTTCATGACAGTTTAGCTGTCTGCATGTTTGCTGGAGTGTTTGTTTGAACCATGCTTGCTCCTAGTTTTGTTAGTCTGCCTGCTTTATCATTGCCTGGTATGTCTGTGTGATGGTTTAGGAGATAGGCAGTATCCCTTTCTGATTTGGAACAACAGTTTACAACTGAGAAAGAGAGCTGGGAGTAAAAAATATGACCGAAGTGTGGAGAGTAGACACTCCGTTACCATTCAAAACATTGTAATTCTTGGAAGAATCTAGAGATTATTGTTCAGGACAGATAACTGTAAAGATGTGGTCGGCGGGAGGAGTGACAGACTCAACATAAATAGTGAGATGAAAGAACATAAGCAAGAAGCTCAAGAAAAAGAAGGATAACATGGCAGAACATGTACTTTTTCTGAAAAAAATAATTATTGATTAATACACATGATACGAAGGAAATCAGTAGTGAAGACTTCTGTTATACATGGTCAGAGTAGAAACAGCAGATATGTTTCATATTATGTTCTATGTGCTCTACCCTGAAATTATGGGACAGCTTTCTTGCCTGACTGATCCCATGAATTATGTTGGTGGCTGTATGATGCTTCTAGTAGGTTCAACCAAAGAAAGATGTCATGGGAAGTGACAAAACAAAGTAAGGGCACCAATCCACTAGGTAAGAAGTGGTTAGGCCAGGGTTAACAACCCTTGCCAAAGAGGAACTGTTATAAACACTGCAACAAAAAAACCACAATCCAAAGTAGACGAGCAACTTGAATTACAGTACAGTGTTCTATTTAGAACTTAAAAACAATGATGATGATGCTGTCACATGTTATGGTTCTTCTTTACACCCCCAAAAGAAGAAGCTCTTGGTCTTACAACAAGCAGAAGAGAAAAGAACATGCTGAAAGAAACACCAGGAAAAAAAAGCAGCTAAGGGCTTTCACCTCAAAGGCACATTCCCATAGTCAGTTATGACTACAGCTACTACCGCTACTACAACATCCCAAAAGCATCTTAAAAAAAGAAAATAAGCAAACACAGACAAGGTAAATCCATGTGGAGGATCTTCTGGAGAAGACAGAAGTGTACAGCAGCAATCAAGATGAGAAATTGGAGGAAGTTAGGCTTGAAGCACTGAAAGACTCAGGATGCTGGTGAACAGATGATCTCTATATTAAAGAAAAAAATGAACAGGATTAAAATGAACACAACAGAAATTGTATGATAATATCAGCAATAGGGACCTGATAGGATAAAGACAGTCAAATAACAGTGGAACAAGGTGTTGATACTGGTTAGGATACAGCTTGAGGAAACCAGATGATAGCATCACAAAGCAGTCATTGTTCTAGAATCTCCATGGTAAGAGAAAAAGAGGGTGACCTAAAACAAGTTAAGACAGGTATGAAAGGAATAAAGAAGACTTAGAAATGGCCAAAGCTACATTCAACAACATGAAACATATACTGACATCTGAACAGTTATCTCACAAATTAAAACTAAGAATCATAAAGTGTTATATATATTCTGCATTACTGTATGGTGTAGAAACATGGACGATGAATAAGCATTTGGAAGAAAGAATTGAGGCTCTTGAAATGTAGATATATAGAAGAATGGGGTGTATCTCATGGAAAGAGAAGAAAACAAATAAGGAGGCCCTAGAAAATCTAAGCATGAAAAGAGAACTAATGAGTGAGATCAAAGTTTGGCAGCTAAAATACTTTGGCCACATAAAAAGGCATAACACCTTGCAGAAGACCATAATAGAAGGGAGAGCTGAAGGCAAACGTGCAAGGGGAAGACAGTGCTATAAGTGGGAAGATAACATCAAGAGATGGACAGGAAAGAGTCTATCAGAATGCACCATCAAGACAAGAGACAGAAGACATTGGAGATCCATTACAGCCAACCTTCGCTGTGGAGATGGCAGCTGATGATGATGAGAAAGATCTTGAACAGATGGCACTGGATAGGATGGCTTGGGGTGAATTTATTGAAGGCCTATGCTCCAGGTGCAGCTTAAGGGTAGTGATGATAATCTGACAAGACTAGTTGCCTTTATTGTTTTAAAAAGTATATGTTTAACTAGTGCTAATCAAAACAAAACGACATCTGGAAATCCTCCCAGTACAGTACAAACACTAAATTAAACTTATATGCGAGCTGCATAATTTCTATATGGTGCAGAATACTGGACAGTAACAGAAATGTCCAAACTGTACTCTTTCCATACAACCTGCCTAAGGATCTGGCTGAACTCCATCACCAATCAACTGCTAACTCGGAGCCACCAAGAAGACATGCGCACCATCATAGCTGGTAGATGCTGGAACTGGGTTGGCCACATCCTCAGAAGAGACCCTGACACCATCACCAGAATTGTCATGCTATGGACTCCAGAAGGAAAGCAAAAGCAAGGCCGGCCAAAAGCCACCTGGCGGAGAACTGTGGAGGTAGAGATGCTAAGGAGGAACCAGAGCTGGGGAACCACACGAAGAATGGCTGCTGACCGAGCAAAGTGGAGACAGCTTGTTGCTGCCCTAAAAGACACCACCATGCATGATGGTCACTGATTGCTTTGTAAGTCAGTGGCCAAGGACCAAAGAAGAAAGAAGAGAACCAAAACAAAACACACCTCATCATGACAGCAATTTTCTGCAACAGTAATTAAAGTAATAAGGCACAACACATTTATTGAAATTATAAAGAAACAATAACCAGTTAGCATCATTTACAAGCAAGATATTTAAAGTAAGGAAAATTTAAATATACAGCTTAAACCAGTAATAAAGACATTAATTAGTTGTGAATGAGATCATGTGATTGCAAGGATATGGAACATATGATTCAAAAGAATTTGTTTTTAATCTGTGAAGAAAAATTTTAACTAAGGTCCACCATTTTTTTAGAAACTTGAGCGTATGAATAGATTTTAATAAGGTACATTAAAGTTGTTTAAATGGAATAAATATACAAGAAATAATTTAACCAAGGGGAAAATACATTAGCACCTGGTTACACTGTAGCATATTGTGTGGGAAACTATACTAAAAAAAACTTTAATTTAAATAAAAGTTTGCAATTTAAAAAACAAAAATGATATTTAAAAATTTAAACAAAACTAAATGTAACAGAAAATTAATAACAAAGATCTGCAATAAATATGTGTAGACAATATTTCTGTACAGAAGTGAAAGCCGCACAAACAGTGTGTCATCATTAAAAAATGAATAAGAGCATGAGAAGGTACAATGTTGCTCAGGATGATAAAAACATAAGAAACTAAAATGATGTATAAAACAGCAGGCCCTGTGTAGTTCATGAGGAGGGGGGGGGGGGGGTATCTAAGGAGACGAAAGAGCTAAATTACTGCTCTCTCAGGAATGGTGTAAGAGGTGACTAATACGGGGCAACATCATAGTGTAAAATAAATGTCTACAGAAACCATCACTACAAGAGAACATGAATGCTTTGATACAGGCTTCCTGCATGGGGACCAGATGGTAGCAGTGGCTCTATGCTCCAAACGAGCAACAACAACAAAAAAAACATGAAAATGATAAAAACAAAGCAGCTAACAAGGACTAACTTTATCAGAATGACATGATGTGAGCATAATCATATAGTGGGAGATGAGTCATTCTACTTTTACTAAAGGAAAAGTAGAGGGAAAGAAAGAAAAAAAAGAATACTACATAGTTTCTGTACAACTCTTCAACCTTTTATCCGAAACTCTTGGGGCCAAATGTGTTTTAGAATTTTTACAATTTCATACCTGTAGTATGGTACATGTACTGTTTATTACGGTAATACCCTAATGGGACATGTGACAGCAGCCCAATAGCAAACACAGTTTTCCTGTTTTTCATTCTTCTTCTTCTTCCATCCTTAGCCACCAACCGGCAAAGCAGTATGTGGCCAGTACGCCTAGTGGCGTCTTAGGGCAACAACAAATTGATCAATCTATCGCTGTTTCCACCACGCCTAGTGGCGTCTTTGTGGAACAGAAACAGACCAAACAATCTATCGTTGTTTCCGTAATCAGATTGGTTGGCAAGCAGGTGATCAGCCCACTGTGCAAAGTTTTTACGGGATGGGGTAAACAGCCCCATGCCCAACCCTCCTTAGTCGCTTTTTACGACATGCGTGGTAGGGTGCAGTGTTACTATTCTTTGCTCCCCTTTCGGGCCCCGGCAACACACGGGTGTGTTTTTCATTAGTTTATGATTATCAGTGTCAAACTTCGACATCTTGTCTTTCTGTTGCTTTAGCCATACATGGTGGTAGTCCCCACACTATACTCTTCAGTAAGATGCCGCACAGGCATACCATGATTAAGCTTCTGCAGTAACTCCACTTTCTGTGCAATTCCATTTCTTCTCTCTGTTACCCATAAGGGTACTTGCATATCTATTTGTCATTTTCACAATGAAATTAAACTTAAAATCACAACAACAACAAAATACAAAAATATCTGAGAGCCGGAGCTGCCCATGTGGCTAGTAGCGGTTCAAAATACAATGGTCACACTTTGTCAGACGGTTTTATGACATTCTGGTGCTGACTTCTGCTTATCTAATGTATTATGCATGTATTAGTGTGGCAGTTTCTTGGGTCATGTGTGGGGACACTCCGTGAACAATATTTCTGTTCTCAGAGCTTTTTGAATTTTGGATAAAAGGTTTATAGACCTGTATAACAAAATGTAGCAGGAACACTAGTGAAAATAATGCAGCATGAAAGAAACATAAGAACACACAGAATCGATCAACAACCTCTAGATCACATAAGTCTTCTTCTTTCTTTGATCCATAGCCGCCAACCGTCAAAGCAGTCAGCGGCCATCACGCCTGGTGGCGTCTTGTAGGGCAGCAACAAATTGATTCCACTTTGCTCGGTCGGCGGCCATCCTTCGTACAGTGCCCCAACTGTGGTTCATTCTTTGCATCTCTGCTTCCACAGTTCTCCGCCAAGTTGTTTTTGGTCGGCCTCTCTTTCGCTTTCCCTCGGGGGTCCATAGCATAGCTGTTCTTGTGATGGTATCAGGGTCCCTTCTGAGGACATGGCCAACCCAACTCCAGCGTCTGCCAGCTATGATGGTGTGCATGTCCTTCTGGTTACTCCGAATAAGTAGTTCTTGGTTGCTGATGGTGTTTGGCCAAAAGATTCGGAGAATTTTCCTTAGGCAGATTGTGTGGAAGGAGGACAGTTTCGACATTTCCTTCTCTGTTACTCTCCAACATTCCGCACCATAGAGAAGCACAGAAAGTACACAGCTCTCATACAGTCTTAATTTGGTGTTTGTGCTGTATTGGGAAGACTTCCAAATGTTGTTGAGAACAGCAAAGGCTGTTCTCGCTTTATTCATTCTGTTGTTAATGTCCTTGCTTGTTCCGCCGTCAGGTCTAACTTCTGGTTCCTTACTGTTACTGGCTCAGGATTGCCCACATTTAGTGTCATGACCTCTGTCTTCTTCAAATTGATGTTCAGGCCAACCTGCTGGCCATACTTATTCAGTCTATCGGTTTTGTCTTGAATGTGTTGGTGTGAATGCGCTAGTAGTGCAATGTCATCTGCATATTCCAAATCTTCCAGTATAGAAAACGTAGATCACATAAGTATCTTAACTTAAAAACATAAGTGTATTGAAAACAGATTTATGAAATAAAACAATGTTAACAAAATGATATTGTTAATATGCAACTGGCGAGAATGTACTGAAAGCTATATTTAAGTGGATTATTGCTTTCTACAAAGTTAACGTATAAATATTCAATGATGGATGGTGGAAGTAAGAGCTATTAGTAACTTCGAGGTCTGGTCATTTTTTCAAGTTGCGACTGTCCAATAGCAGAAGCCAGTCGTTTGCTAATAATCTCATAGCCAGCTTTCACTGCCAAGTCGTGTGCAGTTTCACCTTTATCATTTTTTATTGTCTGATCAGCACCAGCCCTGTAAACACGAAATAAAAGATGTTTTTCATTTTAAACAAACTACTGAAAAACAAAATTTAATCAAATGAACCTGATAAACATGGCACGTAAGTAAGATTTAGCACAAATCTGAAGAGCATGTTCACAGAATCCTAAAAACTGAAGAGTGCCTATTTATCAGTCAAAACTAACCCTATGGCAAATCAAATTTACATGACATTAAAACAACAAGAATCTCAAGATGTAGTTTGTATTAATAACATAGCGAAAAATTAAATCCCCATCCCCCCCCCCCCCACAAAAAAAAAAAAAAAAAAAAAACAAACAAACTCCCTCAACAAACCACTGATTATTTTTATTTAATATTTTTAAAGTACACAACTTCCTAATGTGGTACAATGTGACTAACATGAGGCTGTACACAACTTCCTAATGTCGTACAATGTGACTAACATGAGGCTGTACACAACTTCCTAATGTGGTACAATGTGACTAACATGAGGCTGTACACAACTTCCTAATGTCGTACAATGTGACTAACATGAGGCTGTACACAACTTCCTAATGTCGTACAGTGTGACTAACATGAGGCTGGCAACCTTATTAAGTAAAACAAAGTGCCACAGAAACCATTTGGTAAGGCTTCCTGCAACAGGACCAGCTGCAATTGTAGCTCATGCTCTATGAGGACCATAAAAGAAAATAATGACAAGATTTCCTCACATAAAATACCCACACTGATGCAGTCAAATTCAATGTAATTATGACTTTATAAGATAAAAACCTTTATGTCAACATATTCCTGAGTTAACTCATGAACTGGAAAAAATTTTTTTTAAAGAGAGAGTAGTCATTTATTTGTCTCATCAGAGACCCCTGGGAACTAAACTGTGCTTATTTTTGTTGTGCTGACTTAAAATATAGGGGTATAGTTTGATTTGTAGTTTAACATTAAACATAATGAATTGGTGTTCTTACAATAGTAGAGCATCGACAACTTTCATGCCTGATGGTCCCAGAATTACAGCTTCATGGAGGGCAGTGTTTCCTCTCCTGTGATCACAATAAGTCACAAATAATAGTATGATATTATTGTCATAAATACATTGCATATAATTACTTTCCCTCCATATTTTATATAATAATAACATATAGCTTTCACCCCAAAAGCTTGCAAGTTTCACAATCAACTTTCTAAGTTTCACAGGCTGTTGTATTAAGCATTTAAATTAATGAAGGCAAAAATTGCTTTTTATTTGTCTTGTTTTTGGAGTCAGTGAGAGATGTGTGTAAGGGGCTTTTGCCTTATAAATACAAAAATAAGATCATCATTCTAACCAACAAAAATAAAAAAGAAGTAAATTTGAAAGAACTGAATCTACCAATGAAGTGAATAATTAAAGTAGAATTGTTTGTATATTCACACTATGTTACTTCTTTTGTTTTAATGCATAACAAACAATGTTTGGTTTCTAACTACGATACTTCAACTAAGGGACTTCATGTCAGTCTTCACTAAACTCTCGTAGACTTAATTTCTTTAGTACATTTTATCATGCGTAAGACAGTATCTTAATTTAATACATCTAAAAATTCCAAATTAGAAATGTTCTAACAATGGCGCACATCTAAACTCACACCTATTTACACTCAGGGTGAACTAGTTTTCTTATACATTTCTAAACTCAACAGTGTATTATGTCTTCTACTTTCACTTCTGGCGAACTAGTTATCTATCTTGCTGTCTATGGCTGACGTATGTTTAAATTCAAAGTGAGATAAAACAGATATTTTTTTAAATAATATTTATATCCATTAACTGATTCCGTTATTTATAGAAGTCTAAGGTCATGACGCTCAATGTGAGCAACCCTGAGCCCATATCAGTAAGGAATCAGCAACTGGTACAGACAGATACCTTCACATACCTAGGAAGCATAGTAACACCAGACGGTGGGGCAGGCAAAGACATCAACATCAGAATGAATAAGGCAAGAACAGCCTTCTTTAGCCTAAATAACATCTGGAAGTCCTCCCAATACAGCACAAGCACAAAATTAAGATTATACCAGAGTTGCGTGCTTTCTGTGCTTCTCTCTGGTGCGGAATGCTGGAGAGTCACAGAGAAGGAAATGTCAAAATTGTCCTCTTTTCACACAACATGCCTAAGAAAAATTCACCGAATCTTTTGGCCGAATACCATCACCAACCAAGATCTGCTTACTCGTAGCAAGCAAGAGGACATGCACACCATCATAGCTGGCAGACGCTGGAGCTGGGTTGGTCATGAACTCAGAAGAGACCCCGATGCCATCACAAGAACAGCTATGCTTTGGACCCCTGAAGGAAAGCGAAAGAGAGGCCGACCAAAAACAACTTGGCGGAGGACTGTGGAGGCTGAGATGCAAAGAATGAACCAGAGTTGGGGCACTGTACGAAGGATGGCCACCGACCGTGCAAAATGGAATCAATTTGTTGTTGCCCTACAAGACGCCACTAGGCGTGATGGCCACTGACTGCTTTGACGGTCGGTGGCTAAGGATCGAAGAAGAGAAGAACTGATTCCGTACGTAATTATTTTCAGCTCTGGACGGAATTATTTTTAAGCCCCAAAAATTTACACATACATAATTTACGTTTACTGACAATGTGTGTCTAATCATGAGTTAAGTATAACATATTATATATCAAATTAAAGTACATTGGATGAACAATATAAATCCATATGCCTTTCTAGCTAATTTTATGTTATGTTTATGTTATAACAGATAACATGTACACGGAAAAAAAGATAACTTGAAATTTTGAACAAAAATTTTCGACTTACGTAAGGCTTGTAACATAAATTGTTATCACAATACAGTTTCACTGCTCTCTTTGTGCAGGTAATCCATTTAGAAACACAGAAAAAGTAAAGAAAGTTATGGTTGATCACACAGTTTGTTCACTGCAGTCTGCTGTTTCGACACAGTCGGCTCAGTGATTTAAACTGTGTCGAAACAGTGTGTCGACACAATGGCACAACAGCACTATTGCCCGTATCGGGGAGAAAAAAGTCTCTAATAGACAGTATACATTACTATACATGAACTGTTTTTACTTGCGCGCTACCTTCGTGTGTGAAAATCTATGGTGTTTCGTGTGACCACAATTCAATATTTTTACACAAGTCTTCATTATGATGAAATAAAACGGAGATATGATGATAGCTGCAGTATATGTGAAAATAATAAAAAACAACAATAATAATAACAGTAATAATAACACATGATATCAAACTAGAGTAAGCTAGTTTTGGCAGACAATGATTCAAATCCACACAGAGTACACAGATATCAGCAGAGCTAATAAAGTGTCCATTACATTTATACGAACACACGGACACTTTCAACTTTAAGATAGTGCCTAAAACACTGACAACTGCAGCACTGACACAATTTCCAGTGTCTATAACTTCTCAGCAAAAATAATATCACTTGTAAAATCAAGTCATCATAACACATCACCGAAAAATATGACATGTTTGATATTCCATACTAATGTTCCGAACGGTTGATTCAAATTTTACAAAGGCCCACGGAAGGTGAGACAGTGTGTCTCTGCAAAACAGCGAGGCAGACAGGAACTGAAACTGTGTCGAAACAACAAGCAGACTGTGTGTCGAATCTTTCGGACTCGATGCTGTTTCGAAGCATTGTTTCGACACATACATACAGTAGCCATCTCTAATAAAAATAGGATCATGATTCTAACCAAAAAAAAAAAGGAAGTAAATTTGAAAGAATTGAAACTACCAATGAAGTGAATAATTAAAGTATAATTGTTTGTATATTCACACTATGTTACTTCTATTGTTCTGATGCATAACAAACCATGTTTGGTCTCTAAATGTGATGCATCAACTAAGGGACTTCATGTCAGTCTTCACTAAACTCTCCTAGACTTTAATTTCTTGAGTACATTATATCCTGTGTAAGACAGTATCTTAATTTAATACATCACAAAATTCCAAATTAGAAATGTTTCTAATTATGGCACATATCTAAACTCACACTTATTTACACTCGTGATGAACTATTTTTCTTATACATATCTAAACTCATTGTGTATTATGTCTTCTATTTTCACTTCTGGCGATCTAGTTATCTTATCTTGCTGTTTATGTCTGTCGTATGTTAAATTCAAAGTGAGATAAAACAGATATTTTTATTTATAATACTTATATCCCTTAACATATGTTAACAAAGCAATATAAGATCACCTAGCTATAATGGGCTATTTTTTTAGAGATGTGGTTTGCATAAGAATCAATTTTTAAAAAATTCCTTGACCTCCTTGGGCACATATGTGACTACATAAATCCATCCCATCTCCCTGCTACAAGCTATTTCTCATTCTGGTGTATCCTCCATCCTTCTGTTCTGACATAGAGTTTTTTCTCAACATGTCATTCCCTCCTTCCACTTTCCCTGTGGTTTCCATCATCGTTGCCTGATGTCCAGTGCTTTACACTATGATTTGGTTTCTCCAGTCTATGTTTAATCCACCTATAGAACACATTGTCTGTTTGCTTGCCCACAAATGTTGTTCTTAGCTGAATCACATCCACGTGTAGTCACAAAGCTTAACCACCACTTTTACACAGGCCTATGATAGTGTCATCATTATATAAGCAATACAGAAGTTACAGAAAACATTTTGCTTTGCTGAACATAGCCTTAATAGTGCTAATACAGTGACACACTGAAGTGGTTGACTGCAAACATATAGTACATGGACATCATCATCAATATTGTTCAGCTCCCTGAGTATTACAGGTCTTCAACAAAAACATGCCAAGCCTTCCTGTCCTGTGTCATCAATGAAAGATCTTTACAAGTCTTCTTTACCATCAAGGACCTTTTTTCTGTCTTGGATGGATGAGGTGAATTATTTTCTGTAGTCAACGTGTCCATGATTAACAATGAAAAACAATAACAACAAAGTTACAGACATTCATTGCGTAAAATAGACGGATTGAAACGGTATGACAAGGTCCCCAATATGGAACTGATGAGAAGAACCAGACAAGTGTCAGTGGAGCAAGAGATGAGAAGAAGACGCTGGCGATGGACAGAACACATATTGAGGAACGAACAAACAAACGAACGAACAATTATCTTTATTTCATCAGGGTAAAGAAATAGGCATAATTGCCTTTTTACATTTCTGCCCTGCACCTGACATGTCAGGAAACCTGCTGAGAGCATTACAAGGCAGTCCTTGTTCTGGAATCCCCAGGCAAAGAGAGGCAGAGGTACATACAAAAACACATGGAAAAGAAAACTGGAGACAGAAGTGAAAATGATGAGAAAAACTTGGAAAGAACTTGAGCTGAAGACACATGACAGGAGGACTATGCTCCATGGAGAGCTAAAGAGTATTGATCGATTGACTAATGTGTCCATACTCTTGGTTAAGATTTTATGGCTCAAAGTAGCCAGCCTTGTGCACAACCTTCCATTAGTCACCTTAAATAACATACCGGGCAGGTTACAGTGATACTATTCTTTGCTCCCTTCTGGGGCCCCAGGAACACATGAACATTAGGACAAGCTTAGCAATACTGACAGAATGTAACTCTGAAAATAACCATGGGGATGTATTAAAAGATGTAAACTACCAGAATGGCATACAGGCAATGAGAGGTACAATACATAATGCAGTTACTTCTGTCTATGTCTTGTTAGGTTCTGTTGTTTTAACTTATGTTTGTCTTATTAGTGTATGCTTCTGTTTTGGCATATTCATGGGTAATTCAGCTAATCACATTGTAATGTTTACACTCACAGTGCACTAGATCCTTTTGCATTGATGTCTGCTCCACCGCGAACTAAAACATCAATGGCACCAACATGACAGTTCCTTACAGCTAAAAACAATGGACTGATTTCATTTTTGTTAAGGCAGTTTGGATCTGCACCCTGTGAAAAGTGAAAATATGATCTTAAGTGAGCTATATGATGAATGAAACCTATTATATATAACAATACAATTTTGTAATCCTCAAGTTCTAGGTTTTGAGCACTCGTCATTTCATTATGTTTGATTATAGTAATGTGTCTTATCTTTATGATTGTATTTCTTAGTTCCGTAACTTTCTTCAAACATTCTTCATGTATTTTAAGCTGTCCATGAGATTATCAAGAATCTTCTGTGAAAATGCATCTCTGTAGCCTTCAGTAATTTTCTAATTTATCTGTTCAATGTTTGGAACTCCCTTCCATAGACTAAAATTGGTTTGATGTAACAGTTCAGTGCTCTTTTCCTTGTGACCACTGACAATGAATCAAACATTAAGATATTTTTCATTTTTTGAAATGATGGTTTTGCTTGATACATTCTGTTCTTAATCCTAGTGTTGTTTTTCCATCTGGTGTTACCAATGTATCCTAGTATTTGTAAGTATGACCATTTAAAAAAAAACATTAATCTATTTATCACTTAACTGTTTTCAAGAAAGAATTTTGCCTGGAGATAATCACTGATGTGTTCTTGCTATTCAAATTATGTCCTTTGAATTACATTTAGTGTAGGTAATAGTTGCACTAAATTCAGCCATTTAAAAAAAAGGTCAGCTTTGTAATCTATAGCAACAAAAATCAAACCAACCTCATCTAGCAGCTGTTGAATTTCACCAACAGAAACATCCCCTTTTGATCCAAGCAATTTGAACAACTTGGCATTTACAGGCTATAAACATGATAACAAAAGTAACAGTGGAGAGTGGGATTATTTAAATAAAAAATAAAAAAGATGATTGAAATGGAGGCAATAGAATGTTATATTATAACAGTTATGTTCACCTGCTTAGTTTTGTTATGTAAAAAAAAAAAAAAAGACACAAGACAATGACAAATGTGACTACTCTAAATCAGGGGTTGGCAACCCGGGAGCTTTTGGGATCTACTTTAGTAACACTCAGCCATCTAATGATCTACCATTTTTGTGTTGTGCATGTGTGTAATTTTAGGCTGGGGAGAGGGGGGTTAAGGTGGACGGTGAACCTTACAAAGAAAAGATCGTGTTCCTATCTCATGCATTTCAGGATTATACTTTAGTAGCCAACTGGAGAGTTTTCATTGGGAACGCAGAAAAGGTACCTTTGATCCCGGGGACACCACAATTTTAAAAGCCGGTGGGAAAACTCTAGAATGAAATTTCCCTAGTTTAAAAAGTTTTTCTTTTTTTCCCCCCGCAGTCACCTAAAGATCTAGCAAATCATCTATTGGGATCTACTGGTAGATCGGGATTGACTTGTTGTCGAGAGCTACTTTAAATGTTCAGATCAGCTGCTATTCCCACATCGAAGGTCGAATGCAATGGATCTCCGTCTTCTGTCTCTTGTCTTGGTGGTACATTCTGATAGATGCTTTCCTGTCCATCTCACAATGTTATCTTCCCACACAAACTGTTGTCTTCCACTAGCTTACTTCCTTTATTTCCTCCTCTTGTTGTGATTTTCACCATGGTATTATGTCTCTTTATGTCCAAAATCCATATGAGACAGTTCAGCATGTGCTGCTCACTTGCCCAGGACTCTCTACAGAAAGAAGAAAGCTACTGCAGGGATCCTCAATAATCACAAACAATCTATACAGCAACACTCAACAGATATAGAACACATGCAAATTCTTCAACTTGCTAAATAGCAATGAGCTCAGCAACCCTAGTAAATCAACAACAAGAACAACAACAACAACAACAATCATCTCATTCATTAATTATCTTTTCATTCTTAGTATTTCTATGACTTCTTTATTCATTTGTTTACATGAGATATGCCCCTTGTCCTAAATATTCGTATTTCAAGGGCCTCAATTCTTTCTTCTAACTAGGTGTTCACCTACCATGTATCTGTGCCATGCAGAGACAAAAGTATAAATAACACTTGATGAATTTTAAAAGTTAATTATTTGTTTTGATGTTAACATATGTCTCATGCTGTTAAATGTTGTTTTGGGTTTTGCCTACTCTCTTCTTGATTACTGTTTCTTAACTGCCATCCTATGTTATTATGTGCCCAAGATATGCGAAACTTCGGACTTGTTCTAGTATTTTCTCATTTATTCTTCTTTTTAAAGTTGGCTTCTTATCTATTTTGCTAATTATAATAGTTTTCACTAGATGCTAGAAACGCTTAATAATTGCTAAAAGTAAAAGTAAATAGGCTGCAATCCTTTTATGTAAAGTGAGATAATTTATTTTGCATTAATAATCTTGCTAAACAAAGAAGAATTAAATATCAGACATCACAGTAGAAAACATTCATACCGACAATTTTGGACCCGTTTTCTTCCTTGGCTTAGGTTTTTTGACTTTCTTCATTCCTACAGACTTTACAGACCTGGAGGTGACAGTATCGTCATCTTCACTCTCTGATGGAAAAATAAAGGACAGATAAAAAAGTAGGCCAAAATAAAATAAACAGATATCTGTGTATTCAAACATGGTAATATAATTTGATTGGATAAAGGCATGCGTGTAAATTTTATGGTAAATTTACCAAATTCTTTTCTTTTTCAAACTGTAGAGGTAAAAAATGAGTTACAGTATTAGCATTTATACAGTAAAAATAAAGTAATCTAAGTCTAGAACACACAAGTTTGTTCCCAAATGAGAAATTAACCTTTAGCACGCTGCATTCTTTTCCCGAAAATGTGCCCTGCAGCTGCATTCTTTTTCTGTTTTATAGTGGATGACTTGTAAATTTTATAGTTTTTTTGTTTTTTGGTCAATTGCTCTAATTTTTGGACTGTATAGAAATAAATGAATGCTGAATCTGGTGATGTAAATTTTGTTTGTGTACATGTTAGATGAGATAGGAAGAGAGGAATGGAAAGATGAAAAAAACGATAAAAAAATAAAAAATAAATAAAAAAAAAATATTTTTGAATTTAAAAATTTTTTAAAAAATAACCAAGAAACGAATAGTCCTTATCCCTTGCATCTCAATGAAAGTCATTTGACCAATACAAATCAAATGACGATCTTTTCGTTACAACCATCATCAGTTGCAAATCAACAAACGCCCTCATCAGCAGTGACTTTCGGCCGTAACCCTAAACTTTTTTCCATAAACTTAATCCTAACCCCTAACATTAGACATACTAGCAATGACATTCTACTTTCGTTTCCATCTCTGCCATCCCCCATATTCTGAGAACCGATATCAGCGCTAATAAAGACAACAATCTCCTCGCCATCGCATCTGAGTCTGAATCCATTAGAATTAGAGCGAAAATGGCCGCGTGTTCGATGCCGATTCCTTTCGATTTAAAAAATTCACAGAAAATAAACGCGGATAGCCATCACTAAAATAAAAACCGGAAAAGAAAGTGAAATCTCTTTCACAGATGAGTCAATTTTAACATCCGGGGTTAAGTCACGTGCACACAGATTCGAATCCAAGTTTGCTGACGATATCCGAGTGTCGAGATAAACCGACTGCAGTGTTGATATAATAATGGTAATACTTATGGTAATACTAATGGTAATACTAATGGTAATACTAATGGTAGTACCAATGGTAATACTAATGGAAATATTAATGGTAGGACCAATGGTAATACTAATGGTAGTACCAATGGTAATACTAATGGTAGTACTAATGGTAATACTAATGGAAATACTAATGGTAGTACCAATGGTAATACTAATGGTGGTATTAATGTTAATACTAATGGTAATACTAATGTTAATACTAATGTTAATACTAATGGTAATACTAATGGTAATACTTACTTACTTAGTCGTTCCCCTTCTACCGTGAGGTGTAGAGGTTTGGAAGAGAGAGCGCCAGACCATTCTATCAGCTGTCTTCTTCCTGGCCTGGTTCCATTCTAGTCCTCGGTCCTTCAAAGATTGTCTAATGTTGTCCTCCCAGCGGACTCTGGGTCGTCCTGGAGGTCTGGATCCTTGGCTCTTTGTTTCCCATGCTTGTCGTGGTAGCCGATCTTCTCCCATTCTGCAGATATGGCCAAACCATCTTAGTTGGGACTGTTCTATTTGGGTCTGCAGCGGATGGGATTTTAGGCCTTGACGGATCGTCTGGTTGCGGACCATGTCTCTTCTTGTTACTTCAACCACTTTCCTCAGATAACTCATTTCTGAGGTTTGGATCTGGCTTTTGTGGGTTGTAGTCATTGCCCACGACTCGCATCCATATGTCAAGACTGGGACATAGGTGGAGCGGTATAAAGCCATCTTCGTTTTCTTACCAACCTCTTTCTTGCTGAGGAATCCACGATTTATGGCCTGAAAAAGTCTCCCAGCCGCTGCTTTTCGAGTGGCCAACTCTTCTTTGATGCCTCCCTTTCGGTCTATAATAGCTCCGAGATATTTAAAGTGGTCGACCTGCTCCAGGACCTGTTCTCCCAACTTAATCTGATGTTTTCTTTCTTCTCGTGATATCACCATGGATTTTGTTTTAGAGCTGCTTATGACCATCCCTCTCTTCTCCAGCTCTTCCTTCCAGACTTGCAGGTTGGATTGGAGATGTGCCTCTGGTACTAATGGTAATACTAATGTTAATACTAATGGTAATACTAATGGTAATACTAGTGATATGGTTGTAAATATGAAAACTCTGCACATTTTTAACTTGCTCACTTGTAAATTTCAGCAGAAATGATGCCTTTAGAGTGATGTACAGCAAATCACACAATGAGATCTTAGAAATGTGACTAAAATATTATAATATTATTAAATTCTTGTCAATGTCTAGGAATAAAATCTTGCTAGTCAGTTCTCTCAGCTTTAATGAATAGGATGGTACAGAATTTATTTTGGAAAAGAAAACTACAAACCTTTCCCATTTTGGGTTCTCCAATCATAACCCTGAACTCTGCGTCATTTTGTGTGTGAGCTTTCAGATGTTGGCAGATATGTTCTATTTGCTTTCTCCAGTATCCTGCATGAATAAACAGATGGCAGGTTCAGAGAAACAAAGCACAGATGATCTTATCCAGAATGGAGAACACTCGAGCAGAACCAAAGTCCTCAAGATTCTAATATTATTCTTGCTTCTTCATTCTCATTTAAAAAAAAATCTCCCTTAATTAAGGAGCATGATGTGATCAGGTTGGCCACAGCATACACAATGTCACAATAAAAAAGGTAAAGGTAGTCTCATGGCACATAGTGCTGCAGGGTAGTCATGTTTTAGAGACTACATTATACTTCTTCTCAGCTTTAAGAGTTTGGGTTATTGATTTATCCTCCATATTACCGTTGCCTTCCCTAACTCAAGAGCAGAGTCAGGTACCAGTTTACAGCCGGGTAGACTGAACAGTGATGTTACCTGGTTTTTAACCAAGTACAGTAATTTTGCCTGAAGAAGCAAGCACTCTAACCACTCTGCCAATGACACTCTATGCCTGATCTGACGCAGTAGTGGTTCAACTTTTTCTATGTCTCCTCAGAGATCCTAGAACTACATGAGGTTTTATTGGTACTTACCTACTAAGTATTACTTCTCTTAAAAACTCGTTGCTGTACCAAAAGTAGAATAAAGATAACACAAAAGTAGAATAAAGATAACACAAAAGTAGAATAAAGATAACACAAAAGTAGAATAAAGATAACACAAAAGTAGAATAAAGATAACGCAAAAGTAGAATAAAGATAACGCAAAAGTAGAATAAAGATAACACAAAAGTAGAATAAAGATAACACAAAAGTAGAATAAAGATAACACAAAAGTAGAATAAAGATAACACAAAAGTAGAATAAAGATAACACAAAAGTAGAATAAAGATAACACAAAAGTAGAATAAAGATAACACAAAAGTAGAATAAAGATAACACAAAAGTAGAATAAAGATAACACAAAAGTAGAATAAAGATAACACAAAAGTAGAATAAAGATAACACAAAAGTAGAATAAAGATAACACAAAAGAGGAAAACCTCCGTGAAGTTCCCTGGGGCCTAGTAATAGCTACTGCTCCCTCAGGCACGTCGTACAAGGCAATTAATATAAGGTTCTGCAAGGGGTTGGCAACCTCATCATGTAAAACAAGTTGCTACAGAAACCAATATTGTATGAGCATGTGAATGATCTGTGCAGACTTCCTACAAAGGGGCAAGTTGCAATGGTGGCTCCATGCTCCACAGGGAGTGAAAAGAAAAATAATTATGATGAAAAGGGAGTGAACCAGCCAATGAAAATGAAAGGGGGGATAAATGTGAGCACAAACAACATGTCACCTCTGCCAGGGCTCACTGCAGTAAGCAATGGCCGCCTGTCTCTCATCTGCTTTTCCAGAAGCAACTTCTCGTCTAGCTGCTCCTTGTCAATGTCAATCTGTTTTTGTGAGGGGTAGAATATGCCAACTGTCTGAGTGCCAACCTCGTGAGTCAACTTTCTGGACTTGAGGGATCCGTCACCAACACCTGACATGCCTTGAGGAGATGGAATGACAAATCCAGCAGGGCTCAAATTTGCTGGCAGCCATTGGGTCTGATAAACAGAAAAGTTCACAGCTCAACAAGCAAGAATAATAGAAACATTACAACAACATGATCTCATTAAACACATATTGCGGACTAGTAATAAAAAAGTCCAATAGCAGATACTACCATAAGGGAGTGAAGTGTTCGAGACTTTACTACACAAGGTCCAGCATCGATTGGTAGGGTTTTTTTTTCTTCCCTAACTCAAGAGTAAAGTCAAGTACCCATTTACAACTGGATAGACTACAGTGTGGCGATACCATGAACTGGCTGCACCTTTGTCATAAGAGACCAGCGCTCTAACTACTCAGTCAATCGCGTGCTCGGACTAGTGATACATGCATCTATTTTGTGTGATTTCAAAATAAAGTGCCTTATCCTATGTAATACAACAGAAACAACAACCAAGATGTTAAAGACTTCCATAGTGCTTGTATAGAATAGAAGGATTGAAATGATATGACACGATCACCAATATGGAGCTGATAACAAAAACTAGATAAGTGCCAGGGGGACAAGAGATGAGAAGAAGACGCTGGCATTGGATAGGACACACACTAAGGAAACCTGCTGACAGCATTAAAAGGTAGTACCTATTCTGGAATGCCCATGGTAAAAGAAGCATTGGTCGACTGAAAAACACAGAGAGAAGAGAAATGGAGACAGAAATTTAAAAAAAAAATGATGAGGAAGACATGGACAGAACTCATATATATAAAGGTGGAGGTAATCCCATAGCAAATACTGGCATAGGGGAGTGAAGTGTTAGAGACTTCACCATACTAGGTTCAGCATCGAGAGGTGGGGTGACAAGTTTCCTTCCTCGCTGCCTTTTCCTTCCCTAACTCAAAGTCAGGTACCCATTTACAGCTGGGTAGACTGGAGCATGTCAGCACTATAACATGAACCCAGCACCTTTGTCATGAGAGACCAACTACTCTGTCAATAGGACGCTCCTCATATGGATAATTAGTTTTAATATGCATGAATATTAAAGTACACACTCTAGGGATGCAAGCTGGGTCTAGGGATGCAAGCTGGGTCTACATCCAACTACACTTTATTTACACCATATTTACTTATGTACCCCACACATTTGTTTAAAAAAAAAAAGAGTTTTGAAAATTGGAATGTGCAGTTTAAATAGGGGTAATGAAAACAGCACATTCTAGGTCCACTTTAAATAGTTTTACAAGTGTTACTATGCATATTTATTATTAGCTTGTGTTCAAGCTTTCATTAGAAGGTGGATTTTCTCCTTCATGGCTTATGCCAGTGTGTTATTTTGTTCTTATGTGAAGCCTGTATAGGAACTGATCACATAATCCTGCTTGAAAATGGGAAGCAGAAAAGTGAAATCTCAAACTCTCACAATGGAACCAAGGATGACATTGTGTGGAACAACAGCCAAGAGGATGACAACAGCCCTATCAGTAATGATGATGACAATGAAAGTACTAATGAAGATTAAACAGACAGGTTAGGTCTGATGTTTTAATTCTTCTTCTTCTTCTTTGATCCTTAGCCGCCGACCGTCAAAGCAGTCAGTGGCCATCACGCCTAGTGGCGTCTTGTAGGGCAACAACAAATTGATTCCACTTTGCTCGGTCGGCGGCCATCCCTCGTACAGTGCCCCAACTCTGGTTCACCCCCTGCATCTCAGCCTCCACAGTCCTCCACCAGGCCATTTCCGGTCAGCCTCTCCCTCGTTTTCCCTCAGGGGTCCAAAGCATAGCTGCTCCTGTGATGTCATCGGGGTCTCTTCTGAGGACATGGCCAACCCAGCTCCAGCGTCTGCCAGCTATGATGGTGTGCATGTCCTCTTGCTTGCTCCGAGTAAGCAGATCTTGGTCGGCGACGGCATTCGGCCAAAAGATTCGGTGAACTTTTCTTAGGCATGCTGTGTGAAAAGAGGACAATTTCGACATTTCCTTCTCTGTAACTCTCCAGCATTCCACACCATAGAGAAGCACAGAAAGATGTTTTAATATTAATGTTTAATTTGCAGTACAGTTGACATTAAAAAATCCGGCAACCTCCGGACCTGAGGAGTGCCGGATTTTTGAAAATGCCGGATTTTTTATGGTTATATATGCTGTATATATTTAACAGAAAATGACTACCTGTACAGTCCTTTAAAGAAAGAAAATTAAAAACTAAATTAAAAGCAAATGAAATTTTAATGTTCATCAACTAAATAAAACAGTTCTACAGAATTTTAGTTCAACTGAATAAAATAGTTCTACAGAGTTTTAATTCAACTAAAGTCTGTCAGGATGGTCATCTTCATGACTGACAGTACATGTAACAGCATCCTCAGCAACAGGTACACCTTCAACCTGAGGAGAAAATGTTGATGGTGGTGACAGTACATCTGGTTGACTTGAAGTTGATGGCAGTTGATTATCAAGTGTGGACACTGCTGCTGCTTCTTCCTGCTTCCTAGCATAAACGGCTCCAGAAAACAGTGGCGCGCCAACGCGGTAAATTTAAAATTGCGCTCCGAAATTCATGCCGGAAATCTGAAGGAACCGGATTATCGATGGCCGGATTTTTGAATGTCAACTGTACTATTATAACTTAAGATATTAAACATGCTTTTTTCCATTGGCAGGAAGTATGAGGCTGCTGAATTTTTTCTGCACAAATGAGCATAACTGTGCACTGCTTAGTGACCTAATTAAGAGTGTATGCTGTATTTGTACCACATTATCTTACATGAGAAATATATAAAACATGTAAATAATGTAATATCAGTTCAATAAAAGTGAAAATTGTGATAAGATAAAGAAAAAAATTGTTTTCTTAAAAATTTATCCTTAACAAAATGGCGTGTTTGGTGCATTATGTAAATACATTATGGAACTGCAGTAAGTCTATTAACCTATGTCTGTGGTATAAAAATGAATGAACAATTATACAGATGAGGTAAGGCCTTACCAAAACAAAAAATAAACAAACTGTGCAAATACTGTTAAATTATTATTTTTTTTAAATATATCTTTTTTTCATTAAAAATATAATAAAATAAAGAACTAAAAGATTGACTTAGATACAGGAAAGAATGGAGGAAACTGCATTAATCTCAAGGACGTGGAGTAAATAATGAATGTACAATAATGAAATTAAAATGTGTACATAATGCAAAAATGTGTATTTCCAGCATCATCATTACTCACCAGCTCCATGTGGAGCACAGGCCTTCAACTTGTTCTCACCGGACTCTCATGTCCTGTGCTATCCATTCAACTTCATTCTATGTCTTCTCTATTATGTTTATGTCTGTCTCCAGTTCCTTTCTCCATGTGTATTGTTTTGGTCTATCTCTACTTCTTTTACCTTGAGGTTTCCAACAAGGACGGCCTTGTAAATGCTACCAACTGGCTTTCTTACTGTGTTGTATCCATTACCAAACTGTTTCCTTACCCCTTGTTCCACTGGTATTTTGTTCTTTTTTTTTTTTTGGTTCGGTTGTTGCCTTCTTCTGGCGAGGTGCGTTCCTTTCAAACTATTTGGTTATATCAGAGCGCATTTACCATCCAAAAAAAACAGTAAACTCTGTTGACTGCTAACCCGATCAGCGTTGATAGATACTAAGTCCTGAAAAGGTCTAACATTATCTATCTGCTAGCATAAAGCCCTAAATAGGACTCACCAGCTATGCCAACGCCCGAGCTAGGTTTTTTTTTTTTTTTGTTCTTTCCATCAGTTCCACACTGGTGATTCTATTATATCATCTTAGTCCAATTTTGCAGCAGCACCCAGATGTAAAAGTCTATAACTTCTTGATTGTCATTTTTGTTGTTCTCTATTTGTCACAGCCACACATTAAAACTGCCTTGATATCTCAGTCAAACATTTTCGTGTTGGAACTTTTCTTTCTGATGTCCAAATAATTCCAGAAGAAAAGAAAATGCCTTCAATGTACTTATTTTGATACCACTCTCAGTCTCTAAAACTGTCTGTTCATGACCTATTTTAGCAGATCATGAACAAGTAAAATATATTCATTCATCAACCCCAGGAGATTAAAAACCTGTACAAAAAATTTAAAAAAACGATACAAAGACAGAAAAAACCATACAAAAACAGAAAAAAAATATCTAACAAGTTTTAATTAGTGTACAAATATCTTCAATAAGAGTGGGCTGTGTTATAATTGAGACATGCATGCTTTGCCTTTTTAAGTAAGTCTTACATTTGTTTTAAAAACCAAACAAGTATCTGAGTTTATTTAATACTGTAAAATGCAAGCACTCATATCAACAGAAAAAGGCTGCTTGATTTTTTTATTCACGAGACCTATCATCTCACGCTGTGAATCCTTTTTCTGTTGATGTGAGAGCTTGCATTTTACAGTATTAAATAAACTCAGATACTTGTTGTTTGGTTTTGCCGATCGCACCAAATGGCGATGCTATCTATGGCGCCACCTCAGACTGAGCGAAAAGAAACTAACACAACAAGCAGAACAGAGGAGAAAACATCAAAAGAAACACCAGGAAAATAAGCAGCTGAGGGCTGTCACCTCAGGGGCGCATTCCCATAGTCAGTTACGACTAAAGGGGCTATTATTATTATTATAATTCAGCAAAAAACCTGTACAGAAAGTATGTACAGCTGTACAAATCTGAAAACATAAAAAATCTGTACAAAATATGGGTAACCTGTACTAAGTGGCATGTATGCCCTTCAGCAACCCCATGCAGCATAAGTCGTCAACAAAATTCTGCCAGGTGTTCTTGTCCTGTGCCATCAGCTAATCTGTCCGTATCTTCTTCATTCCTTTCATGTCTGTCTCCAATTCTCTTCTCAATGTGTTCTTCCTCTACCTCTATTACCTTGGGGATTCCAGAACAAGGACTGCCTTGTAATACTATCAACAGGTTTCCTCATTATGTGTCCTTTCCATCTCCAGCATCTTCTTATCATCTCTTGTTCCACTGGCACTTGTCTTGTTCTTGTCATCAGTTCTACATTAATTTTGATACTACTCTCACTTTCCCAAACTGTCCATTTATAACCCACTTCAGGCACACCATAAACAAATAAAACATACACAGAAAGAAACATTTACAGTCCTGGTATATTAAAAATGGTCTTTCATCTTTAAAGATTGTACACATATATGGCAGCATAATAGATCAAGGCTTTATTATTAATATGTCCTCACCCCTCCAGGATACTGTCCAGCTGAAGTAGTTGTAAAACTGAAATTAGAGCAATATAATACACATATGAAAAACAAACAATCCATTCTTAAAATGCTACTATCAAATAAAAGTAAGTTCTAGAGTGTGTAATCATTCAAAATCACTTAACAAGTATTTTTTAATTAAAAAATAATGACTCCAAGATTGAAATATTGGAGGTCATTTCAAGTAGTTAAAAAAATGTCAGGATTTCTGCTGAGAATCATCATTTCTATTAGAAGCTGTACCTCTTTCTTTATTTCGTACTTATTTGCTTTTTAACAATTAGCTTTAACTCCTACTCTGCTGGCTGGATGTCTGTGGGATCTTCTGAAGCTGGTCTTTTTAGAAGTTCCTTGAAATGTTCTGTCCATCTCTTCATTTGTTCTTTCATGTTGCTAAGTGATTTTTCATTCTTGACTGTGATAAGGCCAGTTGACTGTTGACATTTCGCTGTTAACTTCTTTGTACTGTTATAGAGGTCTATCATGTCCCTTTTGGATGCAGCTTCCTCTGCCTACCTTGCCAACTGTTACACGTCTTTTATATAGGCCTATAGGTAATGTTAATTTTGTAGTAACAGGATAGTTCCTGTGGCCAAGATGACGTCTAGGGTAGTAAATTCTCAGACACTGCAACCAGCCCACACCACTCAGAATGATTTGAGTCACAATGGACAAAATGGACGATATAAAATTTATTTAGGACAGCATGCAGCTCCACAAATAAATAGTTCAAGCCAACTTGTAATGGCAGATAATATGCAGTAGACGAAATACCGTAGGCAGTCAGTCCATGTTAGTTCTCAATATGATTATTTATTTCTGCATACTCGACACTGAGCAATTATACTTCTTGTCAATACAGATAGCTAGATAACTAGATACATCTCACCGAAGATCTTGATGTATTAGTGATAACAAAACTTCATTATGAACACTTCAACTATCAGGAGCTCAAACACATACGTTCACTCGCCATGACACACAATCGTATAAGGCTCCGCACTTCTGCTCCTCTAGTTTCATGTGAGCCAGCCAAGCATATCAGCTTAATGTCACTGACCCGTCTTTATCCGTGACCCGTATAAAATAAACAAACAAAGAGCCCTGTTGAGCTAAACCTATAATAGGCACAATAGTTATGAATTTTAATCATAACACCAACTCATGAATATGCTTCCTCTTGACTCTTCTGATACTTCTAAATTTATTTATTTTTCCTTCCATTTAAAGTTCCTTGAACATTCTCGTTTTCTTCTATTTAAAACTGTTTTCTTAATTTTTCTTTCCCTATTTTATTGATGGTTTCTGTTATCCATCTCTCTTTACACTGTAGTGTTTGGGGGACTTGTAGAATTTGGTTTACAGTATCTTCTTCTATTTCATTTACAGTAATTACAGTTGTTTTAAATACACTTGTCAAGTCAGTCTTATTGTATGGCTCCGCTATGAAACATGAAGAACAACCAAAACAAGAACCAAAAAGCTACAGACTTTCATAAATGGGTGCTGTGGTATTCTATCTTAGTCCTCTAACTGAACCAATGCTAGACTCTTGTCGTTCTTAACATTAATTATACAGAGAGATACAAACATGTCTAACATCTCACAATGGCCATTATTCCCAAGTCCCGTAACTCTCTCCTGATATCTAAATATAGAACACTACATTCTCTCCCTTTCTTGAATAACAAAAACACACTGAAACTCAAACTATTCTACAAACATCACTAATGACAGACAGAGTCATTGTCAATACAAAATATAGTCATTGAGACGTCTTGGGACATTTCGGTGTCTAGGCGGTGGTCTGCCTGTTTGCGGTAATTGCCTGTTGTTGTCTATGGTGACGTCAGCTGGTTCTGTGGCAGTTGGTGGCAACTCAGGACTGATAATGTCATCTAAGTAATCATCATCTGGCTGTGATTTCTTTTTGGCTGCTCTGGCCAGGTTTTCATTGACTTTCTTGAAAAACGAGACATTTCTTGTCACAACTCTGCCTTCACCTGAAGCACTTATCATGTTTCCCTTGATTTTAGTAATCTGATAAGGTTCTGGATTAAACCTCGGAGTTGATTTGCTGTTTTGTTCTTGTCGTACTAAAACGAAATCTCCTACTTTCAGATGAGACGGCTGCGATCGTAGTCTACGGTCTGCATGTTGCTTCATTCTGTATATGCCTGTGCATCTTTGCTCTGAACATCTGATGAGGCTGGTTGACTCTCTTTGGTTTCAACTGTTGGAATCTTAATCGGGACCTTTCTTTGAAACATGAGCTCATATGGTGATTTGCCTGTTGACATATGAGGTGTTGCCCTATAATTTTTAAGGAAAGCATACAGCTGTTGTCTCCAACACTTTCCTTCAACTGTGGCTGTTTGAATGACCTTCTTGAGATTTCTCATCATCCTTTCCACCTCCCCGTTTGCCCTTGGCCAGTAAGGTGTGATTCTTCTGTGTCTGCATCCAACATGGTGCATACAATTGTTCATGTCTTGACTGTTAAATGGGGAACCATTATCTGTTTTTAAAGTTTCAGGAATTCCAAATGTCGAAAATATCTTGTCAATCACAGGAGTGACAGTTCTTGCTGATGTGGAATTCATGATTTCAGCAACTGGAAATCTTGAATATTCATCTACCATGACAAGAATATACTGTCCACATGGTAATGGTCCTCAAAAATCTGCAGAGACCTCTGTCCATGGAGCTTTGGGAAGCTCAGACATTTTCAAAGGTGTCATATGTGCTCCACTTTCTGTGCAAGCTTGACAAGCTAAACAATTTGCAAGTCTCTTCAACCATTTTGTCAAATCTGGGGAACCAAATTTTCTCTCTAACCAAACATTTGGTCTTGACTATGCCTTGATGTCCTTCATGAGCCAAATCTACTGCTCTTCTCTGGAGTGTTCTAGGAATTACTATTCTTGAACCTCTCAGTAATAAATTGTCTTCAGTAAGTGTAATTTCATTTCTAAATCTGTGGAAAATATTAAGATCGTCCCTGTTCACATTAGAGAACTGTTCATAAGGAATGCTATTCCATTTATTATTTCTGGTTATAAACTGAACTGCTTGTAACAGTGGGTCTTTCATGGTCTCTTCTTGTATTTCCTTGAAATTCATAGCTTTTGGAACACTGTTCATGGCTAGGAATCTCACATATATTTCTGTCTCTTCGCTGTCTTTGTTCTCAGACAGCACTTTTAGTGGGTGTCTTGACATATAAATCAACAGGATTATTTTTTCCAGGCTTGTATACATTTAAATCATACTGCTGCAGTCTTAAAACCCATCTTTCTATACGAGCAGGAGGCTTGGATGTTCTTTTTCCAAATATCAACTCCAATGCCTTGTGATCTGATATGATGGTGAACTTGCTGCCATAAATGTATAAGTGAAAATATTCACAAGCCCACACTATTGCTAAAGCCTCTTTTTCTGTCTGTGAGTATCTAGTTTCTGTATCTGACAGACTTCTACTGCCAAAAGCTACAACATATTCTTTGTTTCTGTCATCTCTTTGGGTTAGCATTGCAGCTAAGCCGACTGGACTTGCATCTACTGAGATGAATGTCTTTCTGTTCCGATCAAAATAGGATGTACCAGCACTTTTGGTTAGTTTTGATTTCAGCATATCTAATGCTTTTGACTGAGTTGCAGTCCATATCCATGGTGTGTCTTTTCTTGTAAGCATTCTTAAAGGCTGACTGAGTATTGCATAGTTTTGAATAAAACGTGAACAGTAATTGAACATTTCCAGTAGACTTCTCAATTCAGATACATTGGTCAGTTCTGCCATGTCTTGAAGTGCACTAACTTTTCTGTGGTCTGGAACAATTCTCTTCTCAGAAAAAGTATATCCATAAAAATCCAATGTGTTTTTGCTGAATTCACATTTCTCTTTATTCAATGTGAGGTTATGCTGCCTCAGTCTGATGAATACCTGTTCTAGATTTACATCATGTTCTTTTGGGGTTTTCCCATAAACCAGAATATCATCAGATAAATTCAACTGTCCCTTCAGACCCTGAAGCACATTTCCAATTATATTCCAGAATGCTTCTGCTGCTGAGGCTATTCCAAAACTGAGCCTTTTGCATCTTCGTAAACCTAGATGTGTTGAAAAAGTTGTGATGTATCTAGATTCTGGAGCTAATAGAATTTGATGGTAACCACTTCTCAGATCTAATTTGCTGAAAACTTTTGCTCCATTTAGATCCACTATTATGTTGTTTATTGTAGGAGTGATGTGTCTCTCTCTTTCTATAGCTTCATTAGGCTGTCTCATGTCTACACAAATTCTTACATCACCATTCTTCTTGATGACAGGTACTATAGGACTGACCCACGGAGTTGGCCCTGAAACATGTTCAATGATATCTTCTTCTTCTAATCTTTTCATTTCTTCTTCTACTTTTTGCCTGATGTGAAATGGAATCCTTCTGTGCTGTTGTGCTTTAGGTTTCACATTTGCATTTATGTGTAGTTTTAGCTCAAAATTTTTCAATTTACCCACACCTTGGAACAGGTCTGAATACGTTGCAAACAAATTATGTGTTCTCTTGCTGTTGATGCTATTTATTATTTTGACAACCTGCAATTTAGATGCTGCCTTATGGCTTAAAAGAACTTCATGTCCATCTTCTACTACATAGATAGTAGTACTGGCTTGATGATGCTTGGATTCAATGGTTGTTCTGAATATTCCAACCACTTTTAAGAGAGTCTTGAATGCATATGCATATAACTTTTTATTAGTGGGAAACAACTGTGGTCTTTTCTTCAATTGATTGTACGTGGTTGCGCTTATGACATCCACACTTGAACCCGTGTCTATCATTGCAGACATATGCGTATCTTTCATTTTAATGATTGTTCTGGGGACATCTGGTCTGTTATTCAGTGCATAAACATAAGCCTCTGAGCTGCTGTGGTGTCTGTGGTGTTTTCCTTTTTCTCAGTAACCTGTTGAACCTTATTTTTAGGGGTGAGACAAAACTTGGCAAAGTGATTTTGCTTGTGACAAATATGACACTCTTTCCCAAATGCTGGGCAGTTCTTTCTTTTACCTTTGTGAGGATATTTCCTTCCACAACACGTGCATTTTGTATACGACTCTTTCTTGGAGTTAGATCTGGAAGTATGAAACTGTGGTTTCTGTCTGCTATGTTTTTCAGCTAGTGTGACTGAATCTTGGGTTCTAGATCTAGACTCCTAAAATTGCAGTTTGTTGACAGTGTTCTCCTCTTTCTTCTCTATGTGTGTGGCCTGCATTTCTACAATTTCTAACGTTCTGCCAATTTGTAGTACCTCATCCAATGTAAGGGATTTTTCACTTTGAAGAATCCTTCTTCTTAACTTCAATGATGTGCATGTCTGTATTACATGATTTCTAATTTCATCATCTTGATTCTGAAATTGGCAGTGTTTTACAAGTTGGCGTAACCTCGTGATGTACTGGTCTAAATTTTCTTCACCGTTTTGAATGGCCTGTCTGAACTTGAACTGTTCATACATTGTATTCTTCTTTGGGATGAAATACGAGTTCAGCTTCTGCTTTACCTTGTCATAATCATCACTTGTCTCGGCCATAGTCTGGTAGATATCATATACATCTTCTCCGGCATAGTGCAATAGTAAACACTGTTTGCGTTTGACATCTTTGACCTCAAATACCACCAGACAGTTTTCGAAATGGCTTACCCATTTTTCCCATTTGGTTCCTATGTTCACATCGTGATCATACTGAAAAAGCGTAATGGGTAACTCTAACATCCTCGTTGCCATTTGTGGTATTCTATCTTAGTCCTCTAAATGAACCAATGCTAGACTCTTGTCGTTCTTAACATTTATTATACAGAGAGATACAAACATGTCTAACATCTCACAACAGCCATTATTCCCAAGTCCCGTAACTCTATCCTGATATCTAAATATAGAACACTACAGGTGCTTGTGTTGAAAAGAAGGACTGAAGTGGTATGACAAGATCACCAATGTGGACCTGATGACAAAAACCAGATAAGTGATAGTGGAACAAGAGATGAGAATAAGACAATGGCGATGGATAGGACACACAATGAGGAAACCTGTTATTAGCTCAACAAGGCAGTGATTGTTCTGGAATCCCCAGGGCAAGAGAGGCAAAGAAAGACACACACACAAAAACACATGGAAAAGAGAATTGGAGACAAAAGTGAAAATGATGAAGAAGACATGGAAAAAACTTGTACTGATGGCATGTAACAGGAGGACTTGGCATGTGTTTGTTGAAGGCCTATGTCATGTGACAGGAGGACTTGGCATGTGTTTGTTGAAGGCCTATGTCATGTGACAGGAGGACTTGGCATGTGTTTGTTGAAGGCCTATGTCATGTGACAGGAGGACTTGGCATGTGTTTGTTGAAGGCCTATGTCATGCGACAGGAGGACTTGGCATGTGTTTGTTGAAGGCCTATGCTGCTTGGGGAGCTAAAGGGTGTTGTTTAATGGAATGGTGTTTTGTATTTGTCAATTTTTTCAAATGTAAAGTGTTTTACCCATTATTTGCACTGAAATGGAGTGATGAATATTATTTTATAAATGCCTTTGTTCATTTTATGATTCTACCACCCACAATGTTCGCAATGAGCTAACCATGGCAACATCTTGGGCAGTACTTCTCAAAATGGAAACTACAGGAAAAACAGGATATGCAAAATTAGAGAAATAAAAGTAGAACTTTCAAAAGGGAATCAACAGATGTGGGCAAGGCCTGAAGACAGCAGAAACATGTTGCACAAGTCAGGTCCAAATGGCGAAAATTTGCCTGTACTATAATTGCAGAATGAATAAAAGAACAAAAATATTTACTTAGTCTTTTCCTTCATTACAAAAAAAAAATTATTTAGTCATTATAAAGGACATGGGCACTTTAGCTTTCTGACATATCTTCCCTGAATTAAATACAAACCATTAGTCAGAAACTATATTTAGTTTAAAATGAATGTTACAGGTGAAGGTGATTATCAATAATCAACTTTGATATCAAGAAATAAATAAGAATTAAGGCATGTTAGGGGAAAAGAAAAAGAAAAATTTCCAAGAAATCATAGATGGGAATATATTATAAACAAAACCATCAATAACCACACCATTATAAACAGATACTAAAGTTGGCAGCTTTCCAAAACTCTTATGTTGATCTAGTTATAGCGTAAATTGGAGAAGAGATAGCAAAATCTAAATGTACTGCTGTTGTTATCAGCATCTGTTATCTTTTGAAGCAGATACAAACAAATCATGTAACTTGGTGGTGACTACTTTGTGAAATTAAAAAAAACCAAAAACTCAATAGGTTAAAATGAATGTGATATAAAAGCCAACTGAGCCTTCAAAATTTAAGGTTTAGACGTTCTGAAATACATTATTTCTTGTAAACAAAATAGATAAATTAATTACCAGGACACAGTGAAGGATAATCTTCTGAGCAGAGTTAAGCTACTGTGCAAATTCAATTTTTAACCCTGCAGGTAATTTGTAGACAACTAATTAAAAAATAATATGAATTATAAAGTTAGTTCTGTCTACAATGTTATAATATGAGTATTTAATAAAATAACAAAAAAAAAAAAACAAACAGTAAATAAAAAAGAGCATATTAAAAAAAATAAAAAAAAATAAAGTTGTAACCATCATTAATGAAGGCTGTATTGAGTGGCAATGTTGATCATAGCTCCATTTTCTGTGTTCTCAGGTATTTCAAATCAGTTCAATTTTCATTTTTCTCACTGGGTATGTGGTTATTTCACTGATGTATTTTTGTTATCTGCCCTTGTCTCCTTTTTGTTTACACTGAATTCACCAGACCGTACAAAGTTTTTTCTCATCAGAATGTATCCAAAGGTCTCTTCTTATCATCATCATCTCCTTTTTTCACCCCTCAGTGAGCATGAAACCACCACTGCTGATATCCCCCTTAAGGAAATCTAGGTCAAAGCACATATTCTTAATATGGTGGTTTCCATAGCAATATATTGTATACGTTGAGGTTGTCAGTCCCATGCACAACCTTATATCAGTCACTTTCTATGACATACCTTAGGGAGCAGTAGTACTGGTCTTTCTGTGTCTCCTCAGAGACGCCGTGGAACTACATGGGCGTTTCTTCTTATGACAAATATAAACGTAATATTGATTAAATTGGGATTGTCTGCACCTTTTTCTGCACTGCTTTTCACCTCTGTGTAAACCATAAAATTTGAACTTTGTCTCTGCAATCCTTCCTGTCTTGGACAATTTACGTCTGCTTTATTCTTTGTGTGACTGTTTCTACTTCACTTATTCATGTGTTTTTGACTTTCCTTTTATTTCTTCTACATTGGGATTCCATAATAAAGACTGCTCTGTGATGCTAGTAGGTGACTTTCTTAATGTGTTTTCTATCCATCTCCAATATCTTTTCTTCACTTCATGTTCATGTGAAATTTGTTTGATTCTGTCAATCAATTTCACATTGGTGATTATGTCATTTCCTGTGGTCTCGGAGGAAAAATCAAATGAAAAGAAACTTGTTGTTCATGAGGCTGACTTCATCACGTAAAACAAGTTACTACATTAACCACAATTGCAAGAGCACATGATATGTTTTGATACAGGCTTTCTGCAGGGCAGACAACTGCTGTGGTAGTCCTGTTATCTTTAGGGAGAATGAGAGTCATAAAAAACCTGTCATTTTTCTTCTTCTTTTTCGTACACTCTCAGACATCCATTTTGAATATTTTCAAAGAAAGAGTAGTCAGCTTGAGGCTATTTGTACCTCCATAGAGTTTTTCCAAGAATGATACTGGTGACGGCCATATGTACTTTCTCTGTTGCTCATAAGTTGGGCATCTTTGAAGCAGATTTTCAGCAGTCATTTTATTTGGTGCCACAGTTTCACTCATCAGTAGTTCCTATCTTTAGCTTGTTAAATAGATGGTATCCCAATCTGTTGTGGACTGCGCGAAGTCTGAAGATTATCACTTGTTCTTCTCTGCTGAGCTGGTAATGTGCATCATTTTGTGTGTGTCCTAGATGCTCTGCATCCCATTTGTTTCTGTATCTGGTTCTGATAAAACTCTTTCTTCTTCTTCTTCTTCTTCCATCCTTAGCCATCGACCGTCAAAGCAGACAATGGCCAATCACGCCTAGTGGCGTCTTAAGGGCAACAACAAATTGATTTTATTTGCCATTGTTTCCTATCACGCCTAGTGGCGTCTTTAGGGCAACCACAAATTAATCTTTATTTGTTGTTGTTTCCGTAATCAAAGTGACTGGCAAACAGGTGATCAGCCCATTGTGCTATAAAACTCTTTGCCTCTTTGAAAGTTATGCTTGTATCAGGTTGAGGTAGCTTTCCACCGTCCTTTGCCAGTCTGTTAGCCTCTTCATTGCCAGGGATGCTACAACCCTTTTGAATCACTGACATAGTTTGTGAAGCACTACTCTTAGGTCATCCAGGTCTGCATTATTCTGGCTCCTCAGTGTTGAAACAGCTACCTTTGCCCGCCTCACATCGCGTGTTTGGGGAAACTCTAAACTCACAATGAAGACCAAAGCTGCGGTATATAATGCTTGCGTCACCAGCACACTCCTATATGGCAGCGAGACCTGGACGACCTATGCTAAGCAAGAAAGAAGGCTCAATACCTTCCATTTGCGGTGTCTACGCCGCATCCTCGGCATCTTGTGGAAAGATAAAGTGACAAATGTCGAGGTGTTGTCACGTGCTGGCCTTCAAAGTATGTATACGCTTCTTAGACAGCGCAGACTTCGCTGGCTTGGCCATGTTCGCCGCATGGAAGATGGTCGCATCCCAAAAGATATCTTCTACGGACAATTAGCAGATGGCAAGAGAACAGTTGGGCGACCACAGCTGAGGTTCAAAGATGTGTGCAAGAGAGATATGAGGGCACTGGACATGGATCCAGCAACATGGGAGGATGAAGCTGCCGATCGCACTAAGTGGCGATGCTATTTACGGCGCCACCTCAGATTGGGCGAAGAGAGGCTCACACAAGAAGCAGAGGTGAGGAGAAAACGTCGAAAGGAGCACCAGGAAAATAAGCAGCCGAGGGCTGTCACCTCAGGGGCGCATTCCCATAGTCAGTTATGACTGAAGGGGCTATTATTATTATTATTATTAGTGTTGAAACTACTGACAGTGTGTCTGTGAAGAAAACAACTTGTCTCTCTGTGCTTTCCAATGCTGCAATTTTTAAGGTCTCTGCCTCTGCTCTGAAGTTACTTGAGAATTTTCCTGTTGCCACTGACATCTTTTTTTGTATATCAGTGCTCAAACGCAGAAACACACCTCTACCTCCATCTTCTGTTGCATTTGTTGCAGATCCATCTGTGTATGCATGGGTCAAGGTGTTGCGTGGGTAATTTTCTCTATGTATTTTGTTGTGATGGCTTTTCTGTCTGTTGCAGTATGGTTCTTCCTTCTTTCAATTCCAGGAATGTTTTCTATCATTTCAGGAAAACGATGTTGTTTCCAAACTGGGAGCTTGTGTGCAGCATAGATGGGTTTAGTTATTGATACCGCAATTATGGGAACTGCTTTCATCTTGATATGCGCCAGTCTACCCAGCTGTAAATGGGTACCTGACTTTGAGTTAGGGAAGGAAAAGGCAGTGAGGAAGGAAACTTGTCACCCCACCTCTCGATGCTGAATCTAGTATGGTGAAGTCTCTAACACTTCACTCCCCTATGCCAGTATCTGCTATGTGATTACCTCCACCGCTATATATATGAGTTCTTTCCATGTCTCCCTCATTATTGTTTCTTCATTTCTGTCTCCATTTCTCTTCTCTCTGTTTTTCAGTCGACCAATGCTTCTTTTACCATGGGCATTCCAGAACAGGGACTACCTTTTAATGCTGTTAGCAGATTTCCTCAGTGTGTGTCCTATCCAATGCCAGCATCCTCTTCTCATCTCTTGTCCCCCTGGCACTTGTCTAGTTTTTGTATGTTATGGTTGATGCTACAAAGTTGCTTCGCTTCAGTCTTTCCCTTCCAAGAGCATTTATTCTATGGTACATTGGATGGTCTCTCTTTAACATTTCAGCTTGTTGTTGAGCCCTGCTATCTCTTCTATCCTCCATTGGCTGGAGGTATGTAATCTTTACCATCTTACTCTCCTTGTATTTGACACAAGCACAAATTTATGAAAAGTCTGTGTATTCACTTAGTATTATGTTTGATTTCATGTATGTTTAAAAGCAGCTAAATCCTTTCTTTACATTTGTTCCTCTAACTTTATGTATGTTGCTAAAATGTTGTGTGCACAATTCTGCATCCTGTATGGACTTTCCTCCAATAGCAATTAAACTATTATTTGCAGATTTTCTTTTGTTTTCTCTCTGTGAGTTTTTGACTCAGTTGTTATTACTTCTCATCCAATACTGTCATTATGTCCTGCTTCTAGTTTTTGTTACTGGACACAAGGGCAAGCTCATCTGCAAAGACTAGATATCCAGATTTGAGTAACAAGGGAAATGATGACAAGTGGCATTACTGCTACTCGAAAAATCCTATCTCAGTATGGTTTTTAAGTTGCCCTTCACGAAGAACTCAACATTTGATGTCTTAATGTTTCTCTTGTCAGCTTATTGAGCTTAAAGGTACTTCCAAAGTGCCCCATCAGTTTTCAGAATGACTTTCTGTCTCAACTGTCGAAAGCCTCCTCAAAGTCCACAAATTCAAGTAAAGCATTGCTACTTTCAAGCATTGTTCTGTTCTATTATTATGTGTACTGTAGATAACTGACCCATTCAGGATCAGTTTTATCAAAAACCTGCTTGTTGATTCTTCAGCTGTCTATCTCTGGACTCTTTTAATCTCTTTACAATGTGTCCGTACGTAAAAGTCCAGTGAAGTTCTCTTAATACATACTGCCCAGGGTTTCATATTCCCCCACCATTAACACCATGGTAGATATGGGGGAGACTACCATTTCAAGATAAAGAAAAAAAATAACACATGCATGCACATCCACATAGTCTAACATGTTTGACTTTATTTACAGTAACTGGAAAGTAGAAAAGGACAGCACGACCTGGTATCAGGAACTGAATATATTTTATAAAATTAGAGACACCTCTTCTTTCTTCAAGGATCCTTAGCCCCTGACTGTCAAAGCAGTCAGTAGCCATCACGCCTAGTGGCGTCTTGTAGGGCAGCAACAAACTGTCCCCATTTTGCTTGGTCAGTAGCCAACCTTCGTGCCATGCTCCAACTCTGGTTCATGCTTTGCATCTCAGCCTCCACTGTTCTCAGCCAGGTTGTCTTTGGTCTGCCTCTCTTTCGTCATCCTTCTGAGGTCCATAGCATAACAGTTCTGGTGATGGAGTCAAGTTTCCTTCTGAAGACATGGCCAACCCAGTTCCAGCATTTGCCTGCAATGATGGTGTGCTTGCTTTTGTCACTGCACCGTGTAAGCAGTTCCTGGTTGGAGATGGTTGTCGGCCAAAAATTTAGAAAAATTTTCCTTAGGCAGGTTGTGTGGAATGAGGATAATTTGGACATTTCCTTTTTTGTTACTCTCCAGCATTCCGTGCCATACAAAAGTACAGAAAGTATGCAACTCTCGTATAATCTTAATATGGTGTTTGTGCTGTACTGAGATAGACACTATATATCACAATTAAAACCCATCAGAGTTTGAACGAGATGTTTTTCTTCACAAATAAACAAATTATGTGACATTTTATTACAGAAATAATGATATCTACTTAAAAATGTTAGTTTTACTGAGGCTCTTTATGGCTAAATAAAATTACTTCTTATTTATGCAATGTTTATAATCCGTAGATCTACTGTAGCAATTACCCATGCTATCAAGTTCTTTTTATTACAGTAAACATGCTTTTTATTAATAATCTATAAGAGTTTCTATAAGATAATCAATATCTTCTTCTTCTTCTTTGATCCATAACCGCCAACCGTCAAGCCTGGTGGCGTCCTGTAGGGCAGCAACAAATTGATTCCACCTTGCTCGGTTGGCGGCCATCCTTCGTACAGTGCCCCAACTCTGGTTCATTCTTTGCATCTCGGCTTCTACAGTTCTCCACCAAGTTGTTTTTGGTCTGCCTCTCTTTCGCTTTCCCTCGGGGAGTCCATAGCATAGCTGTTCTTGTGATGGTATCAGGGTCCCTTCTGAGGACGTGGCCAACCCAACTCCAGCGTCTGCCAGCTATGATGGTGTGCATGTCCTCCTGGTTACTCCGAATAAGTAGTTCTTGGTTGCTGATGGTGTTTGGCCAAAAGATTCGGAGAATTTTCCTTAGGCAGATTGTGTGGAAGGAGGACAGTTTCGACATTTCCTTCTCTGTTACTCTCCAACATTCCGCACCGTAGAGAAGCACAGAAAGTACACAGCTCTCATACAGTCTTAATTTGGTGTTTGTGCTGTACTGGGAAGACTTCCAAATGTTATTGAGAATAGCAAAGGCTGTTCTCGCTTTATTCATTCTGTTGTTAATGTCCTTGCTTGTTCCGCCGTCAGGAGTTACTATGCATCCTAGGTAAGTAAATGTGTCTGTCTGTTCTAACTTCTGGTTCCTTACTGTTATTGGCTCAGGATTGCCCACATTTAGTGTCATGACCTCTGTCTTCTTCAGATTGATGTTCAGGCCAACCTGCTGGCCACACTTATTCAGTCTATCAGTTTTGTCTTGAATGTGTTGATGTGAATGCGTGAGTAGTGCAATGTCATCTGCATATTCCAGGTCTTCCAGTGTAGAAAATGTTGTCCATCTAATTCCTCTTGAACTGCCAATCAATATAAGCCCTGTGTATTTATTGGGGGTTTCTAAAGAGTTAAAGAAAGAATAGGACTACTGCACCATCAGACATGTCCTACCAGGCAACTAATTTGATGTTTGACATGGGGCTGGCTACCTCATCATGTAAAACAAATTACAGCTGCAGGAGAATGTGAAAGCTTGGTCAGGTTTCCTGTAGGACCAGCTACAGAAGAATGTGAATGCTTGGTCAGGTTTCCTGTAGGACCAGCTACAGAAGAATGTGAAAGCTTGGTCAGGTTTCCTGTAGGACCAGCTACAGGAGAATGTGAATGTTTGGTCAAGTTTCCTGTAACCAGCTACAGGAGAATGTGAAAGCTTGGTCAGGTTTCCTGTAGGACCAGCTACAGAAGAATGTGAATGCTTGGTCAAGTTTCCTGTAGGACCAGCTACAGTGGTGGCTCAATGTTCTATAACGAGCGCAAAGGAAAATAATGATGATGTAGGATCAGATATAAATAAAAAAACATTACAAAATATAATTGTAACAGTATCAGTCCTACAGATATTCACAGCAAATGCAACTTTAATTAAAATTCTTTTCACATAGGTTCTGACAAGTATTTAGGTGGAAAACTGAAAAAGGTCAGCATGCTAACAAAGCTCCTTTTCAGCTTTATTTTTGTTGGCCTGGTAACTGGACTGAGAACTCCAGTTTATTCTCAACAATCCCAAGTGACAAATGAGGTATCTCTACAACAAGGCAAAAGTGTCTCTCAAAAACAGTCAACCGCAGGTTTCGTAACAAAAATCCTGCAGATGTCTTCAAAACAACATAACCAGTCAGCTGGCAACACAGAACTCACTACTGATCACTATCAACCCACAACTAGTTTCCAACAATCTAAAACTAGTAACAATAAACGAACTGTTCGTCACCTCCAGCCAATAACTGGTCACCATCAACCACCCACAACTGGCTTCCAACAAGCCAAAACTAGTAACTATCAACAAACTGCTCGTCACCTCCAGACAATAACTGGTCAACATCAACCACCTACAACTGGGTTCAAACAATCTGAAACTAGCAAATATAATCAAACAGCTGGTCAACATCTATCAGCAACTAGTACTTTTCTACTCACAACCGGTAAATACAAGCCCACATCTGAAAAATACAAAGTTACTACTCAGCAATTCCAATCATTTAACAAGTCCAAATCATTATTCCCTCCCTCTACAAGGCATTATCCACTTAAAACTGAAACAACACATTCTTATTCCTCAGTAAATGGACTGAAGATAACAGGCCAGATTTTTTGGTGCAATGATGGCAAATTCAGGATAATTAGCTCCAGTATGTGTAATGGCCAGATTGATTGTCCAGATAGTTCTGATGAGTTTCCAGAGCTATGTCACACTTCAACTTTGTCTGCAGAAAGCAAAAAGTGTGACTTTAAAGAATTTCAATGTCCAAGTGGAAAGTGCATCCCCAAAGACAATATTAATCTATCAATGAAAAAATGCTGGGATGCCAGTAGTGCTGGTAGTGCGGTTAGCTTGAGGGTAGCGCAGATAAAGACAACCTGAGGAAACACTGCCGACATCCTATGCTACTTTGTGACAACAACACTAAGTGTGTTTCCAAGGAAAACAGGTGCAATGGTGTGTGGGACTGTTCGGACAAGTCTGATGAAATGACTTCACCTTGGACTTATACAGAAAGCAGTACCAGTTTCATGTGTGCAAATGGATACTGCATTTCCAGAACTGTCTTGTGTAATGGCATTAATGACTGTGGAGACTATTCAGATGAAAGCTCATGTGATGATCCTGATGACATTACAAAATGGCCTGTAGATTACTCCTGCTCTGAGTATACCTGTTCCTCTGGGAGATGCGTCAACCACGATCAAGTCTGTAATGGTGTTAATGAATGTGAAGACAATTCAGATGAAAATTCATGCGATGAATATAATGGATTTTGGTCCAACAACAGAAGTCTTATAATTAGTCTCAGTGTGCTTGGAGGAGCTGTAATCATAGCTACTGCAGCAATGATCTTTGTTATCTCATTTTACAGAAGAAAATACAGAGCCCTTTCAACACAAATGAACGGAGTAGACACTCAACCACCTCCATACTGGCAAGTTGTTGGTGCTGTTCCACTGAATGATCCTGTAACTAAAGTTAAGCAGATGGACCAAGGTCAAGACAACTTCCTTCTTTTGGGTGGCACAACTGCATTGCCAGAATAGTAAGACAAAAAAATCTGGCAATACATGAATGGCATAATAGATTAGCTAAGCCCATACATGCCACACGCTATGGTTTACCCATAATCTGTACGGGGTGTTTGCGTTTTCAGATGTGTACGGCCCATACAAACGCCTGTACGGGTTGTTTCGCCTAATTATTAAACATACATATAAATCTATCGTCTTGTGCCACTACCGTAGAAGTAATTTGCATCATTTTTAATGTTATTTGCAAGAGAGTTAGCTTCCGTTTCCGATCTTTATTTAGTAATGGGAGTATCCACGTTTATTTTCTGTGAATTTTTTAAATCGCAATCAATCAGCATCGAACTCGCGGCCATTTTCGCTCTAATTTTAATGGATTCTGACTCCGATGCGATGACAAGGAGATCTTTGTCTTTATTAGCGCTAATATCGGTTCTCAGAATATGGGTGATGGCAGAGATGGAAACGAAAGTAGAATGTCATTGCTAGTAAGTATAATTTTAGGGGTTAGGATTAGGTTTATCGGAAAGGTTTAGGATTACGGCCGAATGTCACTGCTGATGAGGGCGTTTGTTGCTTTGCTACTGATGATGGGTGTAACGAAAAGATCGTCATTTGATTTGTATTGGTCAAATGACTTTCATTGAGATGCAAAGGAAAAGGACTCTTCGTTTGTTGGTTTTTTTTTTAAATTTTAAAACAAAATTTTTAATTTTTAATCATTTTTTTCATCTTTCCATACCTCTCTTCCTATCACATCTAACATGTACACAAACAAATTTTATATCATCAGATTCATCATTCATTTATTTCTATACAGTCCAAAAATTAGAGCAATTGACCAAAAAAACTATAGAATTTACAAGTCATCCACTATAAAAAAGGGGGTGTTGTGAAAAAGAATGCAGCTACAGGGCACATTTTCGGGAAAACAATGCAGCGTGCTAAAGGATAAGGTCCTATCAAACACAGGATTTCCTGGTCTGTTAGTGATAATTAAGCGCAGAAATAGACTAAATGATGACACGATCACATCATTTTTACAGTGCAAAATAAACTCAGACAAATATTGTTTGAGTTTTAAAATAAATGAAGACCTGTTTTAAAAGGCAAAGTCCCCATGCCTCTATGATGCAGCTGTAATTGAAATTTTTTTTACACGAATTAACTCTTTTGATACGTTTTTTCTGTCTTTTTTGAAGCTTTTTTGCTGGTCTTTGTACAGGGTTTTTGAATTTTTTGTACAGGTTTTTCATCTCCGAGGTGTGGCATGTATGTAAGCCTGAGTAAAACAAAACACTGTGATACATAAGTTGTAAATTAATAAAACTCTTAGAGTAAACATGATAGAAAAAAAATAGCCTAAAATGGCAAGATGGTCCTTTTTGTGTGCTAAATCATTGTCATTGTCACTATTCTTTACTGTCATATATATATATTTTGTTTAAAACATAAGATAACATGTCATATTTATTTAATTAAAAAAAAAAAAAAAAAAAGACATTACAACATTTGTCATAGATGAAGTATATATTTGTCACACTATAAATCTATTGCTATGGAATTCACGACAGTAATTTATATACAATACAATGGTTACTTTCACAGTAGCCTTAAGTTGGCAGCATGGATAAAACCAAGAGTGAAGTGAAAATGGCAAGATGGAGTGGGTTCAATTCCACACAGGTGGGAAACAAACAACATGAAGTTGACACCCCCCTTCCCCCCTTCTTTTGTCCCTCTCCTTAGAGTGTAAAGGAGATAAAAGAGCTGAAATAGTTGTCCGACAGGGGGAACACATCTGATGATCAGATTGCCTCGTGTTGTAATGCTCTGTATAGAGTTTCTTATTATAATATGTAAAAATGAATGATAAGTTTAATGATTTATTTGTATCCTAGGCTGTTCCGCATCTGCAGGAATTTTTTTGTATTTAAAAATGTATTGTTGATATTTCATCTCAACGCTAATTCATCATTTATTCACAAGTTCAAGTAAGAAGATAAAAACAAATATCAGCTCGTATGAAAAAAAAATTCTTCAGAACTGAGCATTAAACTTAATGGTAGAAATTCAAACAAGTCCAGATATTATAATATCTGGGCACACCAATAAAATCAGAAATAAAGGACAGAATCATCATCAACAAAGTGACGTGCCAGTTGGCACTGGTGATCACGTCTCTACATTTCCTACAGTCTCTGGTGCCTTTGAGATATATATATATATACTACTATAAATATATTAATTCAGCAAAAAAATGGGTCAGTGAATGATTAAAAGTAAATATATTTTCTTAACAATATGTTAAGAATAAACTTACAAAGTGGCAAATGAAGTTATGGATACTTTCAAATGCCGTGATAGGTTACATATGTGAGTTTTAAATATCTTGACAAAAAACTGGTCAAAACCCAGCCGCTGCAGACTCAAGTGGAACAGTCCCAGTTGTGATGGATTAGCCATGTCTGCAGAATGGGAGCAGACTAGCTACCATGACAAACGTGGGAAATCAAGAGCCAAGGATACAGGCCTCTAGGGTGATCCAAAGTTTGCTGGGAGGACAGCATCAAACAACCTCTGAAGGGACGAGGACTGGACTGGGACCAGGCCAAAAGGAAGACAGGCAATTGGATAGCATAGCTTTCTCTCTCTCTGGCCAAGCTCTACACCCAATTTTAGAAGAGTAATGACTAAGTAAGCAAGTTAGTGACAACAACAAAATGGATGATAATGGAATACCATATTATGTCTTAGCTTATGAGATGACTGTGGCTGCACTGTCGTGTAATGCCCCCATTCACATATACTGCAAAACTGAAATGTCGACAGCAGTTTTACAGAGGAGAATACAGGCATTAGAAATGAGATATCATACATGGATTGTACAACAAATGAGGCACAAAGCTGGAAGTGCTGTAGGACCATTTGAAGAACTTGTGACAACAATTCTGAGAAGAAACTGACACAGCGTGGTGAAGAAACTGACATGGCATGGAGAACAAACTAACATGGCATGGAGAACAGACTGACATGGCATAGAGAAGAAACTGACATGGCATGGTGAATAAACTGACATGGCATGGTGAAGAAACTGACATTGCATGGAGAAGAAATTGATACGACATGGAAAATAAACTGACATGGCATGGAGAAGAAACTGACATGGCATGGAGTAGAAACTGACATGGTATAGAGAAGAAACTGACATGGCATGGATAAGAAACTGACATGGCATAGAGAAGAAACTGACATGGCATGGAGAAGAAACTGACTTGGCATGGAGAAGAAACTGACTTGGCATGGAGAAGAAACTGACATGGCATGGAGAAGAAACTGACATGGCATGGTGAAGAAACTGACATGGCATGGAGAAGAAACTGACTTGGCATGGAGAAGAAACTGACATGGCATGGAGAAGAAACTGACATGGCATGGTGAAGAAACTGACATGGCATGGAGAAGAAACTGACATTGCATGGAGAAGAAACTGACATTGCATGGAGAAGAAATTGATACGCCATGGAAAATAAACTGACATGGCATGGAGAAGAAACTGACATGGCATGGAGTAAAAACCGACATGGTATAGAGAAGAAACTGACATGGTATAGAGAAGAAACTGACATGGCATGGAGAAGAAACTGACATGGCATGGAGAAGAAACTGACTTGGCATGGAGAAGAAACTGATTTGGCATGGAGAAGAAACTGACATGGAATGGTCACGTATCAAGAAAAAAAAAGAGCTCCCAACAGTTTTCCTTAAAGTTACAATACCAGGGTGAAGACAACAGGGCAGACAGAAAAAGTAAAACCTAGTGGAAAAATCTGTCATAACCAGAACTAAACAGACTAACAATCAATAGGCCAAAGTGGCAACTGCAAGTCGTGCTCATTCTCTTATTGCCCCAATGAATGTGCTGTGGGACAAGTTAAGTCAAGTCTAAATGCTTATAAAGGTAATGAAGTATATAGAGTGCAAAGCTATATAGCTGTTACTGAAAATGTATACTCTGCTATTAAATCACTAAAAATATACTGAATTTTAATTTTGAGGTGTATCAATTATAAATGTGCACTACTTTGCTGATTACATTCTTTTGTGTGCCAAATTCACACTGACACAATATTTTTTATTTTGTTGCCATTTTCAGATTTATGAATATTTTTTGCTTCAAATTTGTCAGAAAATAAATATAATTTCTTGTCATTAAAAAGAATTTGTTTCTCCTTCATTGACATGTGCATTTTAAAAGTAATTTTGAATATATTTTTATAATGAAATTTACAACAACATAAAATCCAATAGTCCTATTCTTTCTCTGTCTGATCAGAGACCCCCAGGAATGACAAAGGGCAAATCCAATGTGTCTCATCCTCTGAGTAAAAAGAAATGTTAAAATTATAGAAAATACTTAGGAAGCACTTCACAACTTTTTTCCAGAATTATCTTACTTACTTACTTACTTAGTCGTTCCCCTTCTACCGTGAGGTGTAGAGGTTCCAGAATTATCACTAGTTATAAAATTTCTTTTTAGCCTGATTTATTTATTTATTATTTTTTTTGCTTCCCCAGAATGCACTATCAAAATAAATGGAACAGTTTTAAAATAGGTCAATAAATTCAAATACCTGGGCACATTAATAACAATGGACGAAGATGAATTATAGAGGCGAAGAGCAGAATAACTCAGGCAAAAGTAGAATTCTATAAAATGAAGAGTATTTTATGCAACAATTCTTTGTCATTGGAAGTAAGAAAGAGAGCTCTTCAGTGTTATATAGAAATAATCCTGACATATGGTCATGAGTCATGGACAACAAGTAAACAGGTAGGGAAGACACTAGAGGTCACAGAGATGTGGTTTTACATAATAATGTTAAAAATACCAATGACAGCCAAAAAGAGTAATAAGGATGTCCTGACAGAGACCAATGCACAAAAGAACCTATTTCACAAGTTAGAAAGACGCAATCCACTTTTTTTGGGCATGTTATGACAACAGGAAAGCTGGAATATATTGTAACAACAGGTAAGATTGTAGGAAAAAGAGATAGAGGAAGACAAAGAGAGCAAATACTGGACAGTTTGACATCGTGGCATGGAAAGAAGTCAACAACAGAATTTATAA
>JAMPIV010019349.1:140000-202500 GCA_024509875.1 Oreohelix idahoensis
TATTGGCAAGGTGGTTGTGGATGTTTCATTATTAAAATCAGGTGTTACTGTTGGTGGTGGTCTGTTTAGCACCTCCATGAAGTGCTCAGCCCATCTCTTCATTTGTTCTTTTTCTGTTGGTATTGAATTCCCTAATTTACCTTTAACAGGTGTTTCCATAGCAGTAGGCTGGTGACATAGTTGTTTTGTAATTTGATAAAGGCACCTACTATTACCAGTTCTTGCAGCATTTTCAGCTTCTACGGCCAGTTCATTGATGAAATGTCTTTTTATCTCTTCGAGTTTTTGTCTTCACTTCTTTATTTAACAAGTTATAAGTTAGTTTGCAAGATTCAACTGCATTATGTGTACTTGCCGCTAGTAGTTTAAGTTTTGCTGTTTTCCTTTCTTGTATTTTATCCCAAGTATCTTCTCTCATCCATTTTTTCTTTTTATGTACTAGGTATCCGGTGGTCGCTACAGCTGCTTCTGTCATTGCTGTTCTCAGTTGTTCCCATTTAGTATCGATTGTCTTGGTGGTGATATCGTTGTCAATTTTGCCTAAAGCATCGAAATAGTTGTTCATTTTGACATTATATTCCTTCTTTATATCATTTGATTGCAGTCTGTGTACAATTTTTATTCGGTTGGTATAACTTCTTCAGTTTAATTCTCATTTTAGCTATGCAGAGGTTATGATCGCTTCCGATCTCTGCACCTCTGTATGCTCTGACGTCTTGAACTGATGAGCGAAATTTAGCGCTTATGCAGAAGTGATCTATCTGGTTCTTAGTTCTGCCATCAGGTGAATTCCATGTTATCTTGTGGATATTCTTATGTGGAAAGATGGTGTCTGCCACAACGAGGTTTGATATTTCACAAAGTTCTAGAAGTCTTTCGCCATTTTGATTCAAACAGCCTATGCCATGAGTACCGAGATATCTTTGTACTCCATCGTTGTTGTCACCTACTTTGGCGTTAAAATCACCCATGACTGCTATTATGTCATGCTTGGGTATTGTGTTGATGGTACTTAGAAGTGCTTCATAGAAGTCATCTTTTGTGGTATCAAGAGCGTCGTTAGTTGGTGCATAACATTGTACAATTGAGAGCTTGAAAAATCGTGTCTGAAATCTAGCTAATATTAGCCTCTCATTGATAGGTACCCAGCTGATAAGCGATGCTGCTGCTTTCTGTGTCATTAGGATGGCTACTCCCTCTGTGTGACGATTATCATTACTACCAGAGTATATAATTTGCTTTTTTTCTTCTGAAATATATTTTATGCCCTTCCCCGTCCATCTACACTCGCTGACACCCAATAAGTCCAACTTATAATTATCCATTTCTTTAATTACTTCTTCCAATTTTCCGTCTTGATACATAGTTCTTACATTCCAGTATCCAATTTTAGAAATCTCCTTAGCCCCCAAGATATTAGAGTGAGTCATGTTTACTGTCGAGCCTGGTTCTGTTTCGGTAACAATAGCTTGTTTTACGATAGTGAATTGTTAACTCACTGATCAACCCTCCGATCCAACCGACCGATTCGAGGGTTTCGAGGTCAGTTATAGGAAAATATCTACACCACTAGATACTCTGGTGTATATATATATGTATATATATGTGTATATATGTGTATATATATATGTGTATATATATGTATATATGTATATATATATGTATATATATGTGTATATATGTGTATATATATATGTGTATATATATGTATATATGTATATATATGTATATATATGTATATATATGTATATATGTATATATATATATATGTGTGTATATATATATATATATATATATATATATGTATATATATATATGTATATATGTATATATATATATATATATATATATATATATATATATATATATATATATATATATATATATATATATATATATATATATATATATATATATATATATATATATATATATATATATATATATATATAACATCATTTGTGGGCTCTGGAGTCCCCCTTATGTTTATTAACTTAAGATATAAAACATATATATAAAACATGACACGTAGAATTCTTCACTGTGAAACAACTTACTGAGATAAGAACTGGTGTGTGGCTGGGATGCTTATTGTCCCATTTTTCTTCTTACTGGCTATTGACTGGATTGTGAAAACAACATCAACCAACAGACATGAAATGCAGTGGACTCTAATAAAACAGCTTGACAATCTAGACTGTGCCAATGGCATGGCTTTTCTTTTCTATATCCATAACCAGATGCAAGACACAATGAGAATACTTGATGAGAGGTCACAGCAACTGGATTTGAAAATACACAGAGACAAGATAAAGATTATGAGAATAAATTTACAGAATAATAAAAGAATGCACTAGGGCATAAATCCTTATAAGATGTGGAATCATATGGATCCTGGAATTGAGAGAAACAAGAGCCAGAGTACAATAAAGAGAAAAACTATAATGACAAAATACATAGAGAAACATTACCCAAGCAACACCTGAACCCATGCATACTCAGATGGATCAGCAACAAATGCAACAGAAGATGGTGGTGGAGGAGTCCTTCTGAGCTTGAACACTGGTACACAAAAAAAGCTGTCATTGGCAACTGGAAAATTCTCAATTAACTTCAGAGCACAGGCAGAGGCCTTGAAACTACAGCAGAGGTTCTAGTGACAAAGGAAAGCACTGAGACAAGTTGCTTTCTTCACAAATGCACTGTCAGTAATTGCAATGCTGAACAGCCAGAATAATGCAGACATGGATGACTTTAGAGAAGTGCTTCACAAACTATGTCAAAGATTCAAAAGAGTTGTGATACAATTAACCCAATCTCATTATAGCATCTCTGGCAATAAAGAGGCTTACAGATTGGCACAGGAAGCTGGAAAGTTACTTCAGCCTGATACTAGTATAGCTTTTGAAGAAGCAAAGAGTTTTATCAGAAGCAGATACAGAAACAAATGGAATGCAGAGCATCCAGCCAAACATAAAATGATGCATATTACCAGCTCAGCAGAAGTGAACAAGTGGTAATTTTCAGACTCCACACGGGCCACAACAGAATGGAATACCACTATTTAACAAGCTAAAGATAGGAACTACCGATGAGTGTAAATGTGGCACTGATAAAATGACTGCTGAACATCTGCTACAAAGATGACCAACATTTGTGCAACAGAGAAAGCTCATATGGCCGTCATCAATACCATTCCTGGAAAAAACTCTATGGAGATGCAAATAGCCTCAAGCTGACCACTCTTTTTTGAAAATATTCAAGCAGACGACGTCTGAGAGTGTATGTGGAAGAAGAAGAAGATATATATCTTGGTGGCAATATAGAAAAAGTTGAAGGAACAGAAAATGATAACAAAATAAGAGTGCAAAGGCAAAAGGTGCTGTTACTGTACTAGGAAATATATGGAAATAAAAATAAACCAAGTGCAACACAAAAATAAGAATCTTAAACTCAAGTGCCAATGATGTCCTATTGTGTATCTCTGAAACATGGACAAGAACAAACATGACAGCTAAAAAGTTAGACTTTCATAAATAGGTGCTGCTTGCACAGAATATGATGACTGAAATGGTATGACAAGATCACCAATGAGTAACTGATGAAAAAAACCAAACCAATATCAGCGGAACAAAATGTGAGGAGAAAATGTTCATTTTAGACAGGACGCACATTAAGAAAACCATGCTGATAGCACTGCAGGGCAGTTACTTGACTTAAATCCCCAAAGTATGAGAAACAGAGTAAGACCCAAAAAAAGAACACATACACACATGGAGAAGAGAACTAGAGACAGACATAAGAGGGATTTAAAAAATAGCTGAAAGGTAATGATAATGATGACATATTACATGCTATGTATGATTATCCCACATGACTACTATAGAAGCCTTAAAACAGTGACAGTAGTGGGAGCTGCAAATATGTTACAAGCTAATACAACTGTGGTATAGTATGATGGACTCGAAAAGTTATAGTCCGTTCGGAAATTCGTGCCCACAGAAAGCGTCAATTTTCTCCAAAACTGTTTGTTGTATGGACATGAATTTTTGCATGCAGTCTTAGATTTTCCATGCAGTTATTAATATATTTTTTCCCCTTACAAAACTCATGTCTTGTTCGAATTTTCTTCTTTACGTATTATAAAAAACTCTTACTGTTGTCTGAGTTAATTTTTAGTAGTTTTACAGGAAAGTTACAAGATCCGTTAAAAAATATTTATTTTTGTTTGAATTAGTTACTCGCGACTGTGTACAATAGGTGCGCACTCGTGCGGACATGTAGTCACTACACTAATTCAAAGCAAAAAAAATATTTTTGAACGGATCTTGTAACTTTCCTGTAAAACTACTAAAAATTAACCCAGACAACAGTAAGAGTTTTTTATATAACGTAAAGAAGAAAATTCGAACATGACATGAGTTTTGTAAGGGCAAAAAATATATTAATAACTGCATGGAAAATCTAAGACTGCATGCAAAAATTCATGTCCATACAACAAACAGTTTTGGAGAAAATTGACACTTTCTGTGGGCACGAATTTCCGAACAGACTATAACTGAGAATTTTCAACTGCTACGAAACAACAATTGATATATGATAACATAGGGTGCTAAAATAGATTAACCATGTCATAACTATCTTATCTAAGGCAAGCTCAAAGATAGTATGAAATGTGAAAGATAAAAACGAATGGCAAAGAAAATATTTTATTACATGTGCAATGATGTCAGCAGAAAACAATATCTCTTATAAACAAGACCAAAGTACACAAAAATAAAAACAAAAAGAACCATTGTAACAATATCTTTGGCTAAAAAAATAACAATGAAAACAGAAGCTACCACAATGAACAGCAATAATAAATAAATAAAACAGCAATGTCTAAAACTACAACATTATAACATCAAACTAATATTCAGATTTACTTGCAAATAATATCAACAACAGTATTAAGAGTTCAAAAAAAATAATTTGTCTTAACACATCAACTAGCTACAGCAATCAGTGTATTTAATTTAAGGAGGAACCAATAAAAATCAACATCTTAGCAAATAACAATGTAGTAACTTCTACAAGCAGATGTAAAACTTAAGTTTTTTGATACTTCAAACATTTCATTCATTAATACCTCCATGCACTGATGGAAACAATGACCAATGTCAGTAATAGAAAACATAAGGACTTGATCCACTGCTATTCAAATTTGTAATGTCTCCTGCATAATAAAATAACCACTGATTGTGCTGTGCTTGCTACATATAAATTCAAAGAACTGTATGAACATGAAATTCTTATTTACTGTTAGTAAATTTTCATGCAGGCCCTACTGAATCTTGTCTAAGTATACATATCTAACAATAATAAAAGTCTTGGTATGTCAGCAAACTAACGCTATGTGGATTGAGGAAGGCAATCATTCAAAAATCCAAATCTAAGTGAGGCCAAACAATTACATCCCTTGATCCAAACAAGGTCAGCTAGAGCTCAGTGTAAATACTCTCCTTATTCTTTAGACATGCTCCTGTGTCTGCTTGCATGTGTTTAAAGGGAACCAATACATTGTGACATTTTATTAAACAAATATTTTAGTTACCACTATATTCTGCCTGCTTGCTTCTATTAGGCACTGTGTAAACTTTAACGTAGTTAAGACTAATAAAACCACTTATACCAATGTGCAGCAGTGGTTAAATGGTTAGAATGATTGTCTTCCAAGTAAACATTTTTGCGTTCGATTCCCAGAAGAGGTACAATTTTTACAAAGAATTCAGTCTTCTTTCTTTAGTGTGTTTTTGTTAATTATAATTTGCAAATGACTGTGTGTGCTGGCGGGATTAAGTGCTCAGTGGAAAGAGAAAGGTGGATGGAAATGGAAAGGATGAAACTGAATACAGGAGAAATGGTGCCATCATCAGGACATGAGCCAGAAATTACACACCATAATTAGTTGCCGTCATTTCATGATGGGTTTTTGCTAGTAAGTAATATTTACAGGAATCTTACAGGTGGCAAACCAAATTTTAACCTGTAAAATACATTAGCTTGTTCTCTCTGCCTTGCTTCTTGTTGAGTACAGAGCATCAATGAGATCTCTTTAAAACTTCGTGTACTAGGTAATCTGCTCTTGTTCTCATTATGTTTTTCTTGCACATGCCTTGTTTTAAATGTCTTTTATTTTAAAATAAAATACATAACCTGGGCTAGCTGATAACATCTCTTATCAAACCAAAGTGGCTACAGAAGCTTTTTCATTACATGTCAAAGTACAAGCCTAGTTCAAAGACAAGAAGTAGATTCATGACAGCTAAAAATAAAATTATGATAACATAATAACTTACTTGAGAAAATCTGCCATACTTGGGTGCTTGGTTTGGTTAATATGCTTTTGTGCAGGAGGGTCATGCTGGGGAATAAACTGGCTATGTGTAGCCCAGCGAAGATCTTGAGATCCAATGCCATTGAAAATCTGTGATAGAAAACTCCTTTTTATGTGTTATAAAAACAACATAACAGGCATAACAGTTACAATGTATTTAGGAAGGAGGATTCCATTCAAATTTATCAGTAAAATAACACTAAAAATCATTTCGCAAAGGTCTTCATTGCTGGCATAATAATATAATAAAATTGAACACCCCTCCCCCCTTTTTTTCCCTCACAACTAACACTTCCTTTAAAATCCTAAATGGTAAATGGTAGCTATAAACAGATAAATGCACAAGATTGAATTATCTCTTAAAGCTGAACCATCAGAAAGTTTGCTCCAGATTCAGGTATGTAATGTAAAAGTAACAAAAATTTGAATTTGCTAAACCTTAAAATAGCTTAACTGAAGCTATGGCATTTTCAGAAATAAATGGAAACAACTAGAGCTAATGATAGAGATGCTAAGATTCTGCAGTGATAGCTAATTAAATATGAAACATAGAACACACCGGTTAGGTACATAAATTATAAAATAATAATTATTATAAGAATGATTGGACAGACTCTCACATAGGGCTGAGAAACAGATGTTGAGTATGCTTCCTGGGAATTCTGGTTAATGTTATTCCTTGCATCCAAAAATCTAGTACCAGGATACTGCTTGTGTCTGGTGCTACTTTTCAACTCCAAATCTGACAGATCGTACCAACGTGGGAAAGAGAAATGAGAGAAGGTGATAAAAACATTAGTAAAAGCAAATCCTAATCATCATCATCTCCTTTTCACTCTTTACAAAGCATACCTGCAGGAAGCCTACATCAAAGCACATACTCTTGTATCGGTGATTTATGTAGCAAAATTATTTTACATGACGAGGTTGCCTGCTTAATGCACAACCTCACCTTAGTTGCCTGTTGAGACATGCTTGAGGGAGTAGTAGCCATATTCTTTCTTTGTGTCCTAAAAGACCAACTACACAGGTCTAAAAACACAGGTCTAAAAACAAATGTTCAAGTCATATTTAAATTTAAACAAAAGTATTATATATATTAATATTGACATTACATGAGAGTTTTGTACTTTCTGCACTTTTGCATGGCTTGGAGTGCTGGAGAGTAACAGAAAAGGAAATGTCCAACTTATCCTCTTTCCACACAACCTGCCTAAGGAAAATTCTTTGAATTTTTTGGCCGAATACTATCTCCAACCAAGAACTGCTTACATGATGCAGACAAAAAGGCATGCACACCATCATTGCAGGCAGACGCTGGAACTGGGTTGGCAATGTCCTTAGAAGGGACTCTGACACCATCACCAGAACTGCTTTGCTATGGACCCCAGAAGGATGGCGAAAGAGAGGCAGACCAAAAACAACCTGGCAGAGGCTGAACAGTGGAGGCTGAGATGCAAAGTTGGGGCACAGCGTGAAGGAATGCCACTGATCGAGCAAAATGAGGACAGTTTGTTACTGCCCTACAAGACGTCACTAGGTGTGATGGCCACTGACTGCTGTGTCAGTCAGGGATAAGGATCCAAGAAGAAGAAGAATATTGACGTATGTTTCTAAAAAAAACAAACATATTGCTCCTGGCAAACACTGCAGCAAACTTTGAATAAAACTTGAAATTTCAAATGACTTAAATAAACATAAAAGCAAGATATGAAAACGAGATGAACATGGCAAAAACATTAAGTATATCTACATCAGTACCCTTTAGCTCCACAGGGAGCATAGACCTTCAATAAGATCATTTCAAGACTTCCTGACCTGAAACATATACTCAAGGTATTTCCATGTCTTCTTTACTGCTTTCATTGGCCCACCCCTACTTCTCTTACATAAGGGGTTTCAAAACAAGAACTACCTTGTAATGCTATCAATAAGTTTCTTCAATGTGTCACCTATCCAAGATTAGCATCTTATCATCAGCTTGACTTGCCCATGCGTTTGTTGACGTTTTTGCTTAACATTTCTACAGGATGGGGTAACTGACCCCATGCCTAACATTCCTGAGTTGCTTCTTACAATATACATGGTAGTGTGCAATGCTGGGTTCTCAACATGTTTCACCACAGAAGGAATCGTTATGATGAGCTACTCATGACGGTTTGGCTAGTCGATCCCTGAAACTATGGCCAGGCAACTCAAAGGTTGCCTGTTTCCAGGATGCAGCACATGAACAGGGCTTCACGGTGTAGGTTAGAGATATAACCATGGAATCAACGCAACAGTAGTGTACATTCTTTTGCATGGAAAGGTAAAACAAGCCCCACAGCAGATACTGTTATAAGGAAATGAAGTGTTAGAGACTTCACTATACTAGGTCTCAGCTTTATGAAGGGGGTGACTAGTTCCCTTCCTCACTGCCTTTGCCTTCCCTAATTAAAGAGCAGTCAGGTACACATTTACAGCCGGATAGACTGGAGAATGACAAAACCTGATTTGGAACTTGTCAACTCTGCCTCAAGAAGCACATGCTCTAACCACTCTACCACTGATTATAATCTTCTTTCTTCTTTTGGGCCCCGGTACCATACGGTATATAATAACACATTTAATTATTTATAATGGACCAGCAGATGATTAGTTGTAAATGTCTAAACTGTCTTAATTTTATGAATTGGCTTTGTAATATTTTCAAAATGTGATAGTTCTACATAAAATGTCTTGTGCAAATGTCAAATGAGGTGTTCACTTCTGCATTAGTATTTCTTCAGAGACTCCGTAGCAGGTGTAATGTTGCACTGCAGTTGGACTAAGTCAGGAATCCCCAAAGATGTCGATATTGACCTCCAAGGGTCAGTATCTACATACAAGGGGTTGATAAACCCCCAGAATGGCAATCGGGTTGATTAAACTTTTGGGGTCGAAAATTGACAATTATATAAGAAATAAAAATGTGAAGCCCTGTGCAGCAGTTGAGCAGTTTCTACTTGCACTTCTAAGTTCATGCATGATTAAAGCCAGGTTTAGCCACGCTTATGCAGTTTTATCAAAGCAAGGGAATGAACTGAACATGGAAAAGTGTGGTTACTTACAACTAAAACTCACCCATCTCCATCCAAATATTCTTGCCATTAATGAAGGTAACCAGTTCAATTAAAAAAAATAAAGAAATGTTAATTTAATGTGCTTCTATAATCACTTCCTTATTTTATTTATTTTTTGCCTAGGGGTCGATTACAAATCAAAGATTCCATGGAGGGCTGGGACTTAAAATAGTATGGGGACCCCTGGACAGTATAGTGTGTGTTCTCAAGAAATGCCTCTGGGAAACTGTCACAGAGATTTATATTTATAGCCAGGTTTATCCACGTCCATCAAATCAATGAAAAAGTGATTACAGTAGCATGGAAGTTTTCTTTCAAAGATGATATTTACCACTGGTGATCTTCGACCAACTCCGCCCATGCCGGTCCCAAGCCCGGATGAAAAAGGAGGAGGGCGGCCTGCATGGAGGCCGTAAGGAGGCAGCCCCTCCACCATGCAAAGGCACAACAGGCCAATATCCTGTTTGTCTTAAACTATGATTACGAGAAATACAAGAGAGAAAACCGGACTGATTCTAAAGGCGACGAACTGGAACGGACTACGGACTACGACTTATGGAACTTGGAACACAAGAAGTATAAATGGGAAGGAAGAGGAGCTGGTGGAAGAGATGAGGAAAGCAAAACTAGAAATCCTGGCTATAACGGAAACGAAGAAAAAAGGACAAGGAGTCATGGATCTCGATGGCAACACATTGCTCTACAGTGGTGTACCCATATCTGAAAGAGCTAAAGGGGGCGTGGGTTGCATTGTGGCCCAAAATCAAAAAGATAGTATCAAGGGATGGAACTTTGTCTCGGAGCGCATTATGGTTGTAAAACTAAAAGGAGAAACCATAGTCAACCTGGTCATAGTGTATGGGTCAAATGAGGATGAGAGAGCAGAGGTCAAGGAGGAATTCTTCGAGCTGCTTCAAAGGACAGTGGATGACTGCCTAGATGAAGTTATCATGCTCGGAGATTTTAATGCCAGAGTTGGAAATGACCATGCTAGATGGGGTGGCGTTATCGGAAGATATGGAGAAGATACTCTCAATGACAATGGAAAGCGACTCCTTAGATTCTGCAGTGAGCAGAATCTGATCATTACAAACACAAAGTTCCCCCATAAGCGCATACATGCATACACTAGATGTGAACCAACCAAGAATGAGAAGTCAGTGATCGACTATGCCATTGTTCGGAGAAGCTCATTCAGATATGTCCGAGATGCAAGAGTCTGGAGGGGGCCAGAGATTGGAAGTGATCACTACCTGCTAACAATCAAACAAACAACTGAAAGAGTTGCTCAGCCTAGGAACTGCCCAACATCACGCAAGAAACCAAGTAAACGAGCAGGAGAAATGAGCATTAGGACCTACAAGCTGAGAGAGCCAGAAATTAAGACCAGATATCAGGGGCTTATTGCTACAGCAGTGAGCAACACAGAAGAACGACCTGATGACTTGGAAACCCTCTGGAATAAATTCAAGGATATCATAAAGACAGCTGCTGCAGAAGCATGCGGTGAAGTCCGACTTGGGAACCAGAGAAAGAGGACACCTTGGTGGACCGAGGAAGTCAAAGAGAAAATAAGAGAGAAGAAAATGGCATGGAAACAATACTTAGGAGCTAAAAACACAACAGGACAAATGGAAAAATATAGAGAATATGTGATACTCAGAACAGAAGCAAAGAACAAAGTGCTGGCAGCAAAACAGAAGTCCTGGGAAGAATTTGGAGAAAAGCTAGAAAAGATGCACAAGAAAACCAGAAATTGTTCTATAAGACCCTAAAGAACATGAGGAAGGAAAAACAATGCCCTCTCAAATTTATAAAGGACAAGCAAGGCAAATTGCTTACTGCCCCGAAGGAAGTAATGGAAAGATGGAAAGAATATTTCTCAGAACTCCTGGATGGTGAGCATGGTGAAGCAACAGAAATGATAACCACTAGCACAGAAGAGAAAACCAATGATGGTGAAGATGACATAAAGATGGAAGAACTGAGGGCAGCACTAGAGAAAATCAAGATGGGCAAAGCAGCAGGGCATGATGGTATAACACCAGAAATGGTTAAGTACATGGGAGCATCAGGCGACCTATTACTTTTAAAGGTCCTACAGGCAGCATGGTGCAACAAGACCATACCAAAGGATTGGGAAATTGCCATCATAACACCAATTTTCAAAAAGGGTGACAATCGACAATGTGGAAACCATAGAGGCATATCCCTTCTCAGTGTCCCTGGTAAAATCTACTCTAGAATCCTAGAGTAGAGACTCCGACGCCTAGCTGAGCCACAATTGGATGAGGTCCAGTGCGGATTCCGAGCAAACCGAAGTACTCAAGACCTAATCTTCACACTCAGACAGCTGAGTGAAAAGGCCCTTGAGTATAAGAGTGAGATCCATCTTTGTTTCATAGATCTGGAAAAGGCGTTTGACAGAGTCCCCTGGAGCAAACTTTGGGACTGTTTGGCAAGGAAGAATATTCCAGCACCTCTGATTCATGCTATACAGAGCTTCTACAAGTCTTGCAGAAATTATGTGAGGACAGCAAACCATAAGTCAGAAGAGTTCAGGACCACCACTGGTGTAAGACAAGGTGATATCCTGTCACCTTATCTTTTCATACTCCTCATGGACGATGTCATCAAGGCATGTAAGGAGAGAACAAGAAAGTATTCAGTGGGGTACTGGAAGATGAGACAGGTCTATATTTCGGAGCTGGCATTTGCTGATGATGTTGCCCTGATTGCTAAATCAGAGGCACATCTCCAATCCAACCTGCAAGTCTGGAAGGAAGAGCTGGAGAAGAGAGGGATGGTCATAAGCAGCTCTAAAACAAAATCCATGGTGATATCACGAGAAGAAAGAAAACATCAGATTAAGTTGGGAGAACAGGTCCTGGAGCAGGTCGACCACTTTAAATATCTCGGAGCTATTATAGACCGAAAGGGAGGCATCAAAGAAGAGTTGGCCACTCGAAAAGCAGCGGCTGGGAGACTTTTTCAGGCCATAAATCGTGGATTCCTCAGCAAGAAAGAGGTTGGTAAGAAAACGAAGATGGCTGTATACTGCTCCACCTATGTCCCAGTTTTGACATATGGATGCGAGTCGTGGGCAATGACTACAACCCACAAAAGCCAGATCCAAACCTCAGAAATGAGGTATCTGAGGAAAGTGGTTGAAGTAACAAGAAGAGACATGGTCCGCAACCAGACGATACGTCAAGGCCTGAAATCCCATCAGCTGCAGACCCAAATAGAACAGTCCCAACTAAGATGGTTTGGCCATGTCTGCAGAATGGGAGAAGATCGGCTACCACGACAAGCATGGGAAACAAAGAGCCAGGGATCCAGACCTCCAGGACGACCCAGAGTTCGCTGGGAGGACAACATTAGACAATCTTTGAAGGACCGAGGACTAGAATGGAACCAGGCCAGGAAGAAGACAGCTGATAGAATGGTCTGGCGCTCTCTCTTCCAAACCTCTACACCTCACGGTAGAAGGGGAACGACTAAGTAAGTAAGTAAGATCTTCGACCACCTCGTCTAAAAAATTGTTTTATTTCTAATCACTGAATTGTTTTATCAGGGTTGTGAAAGAGCAGTGTTTCTCAACCTTTTAGAGGTCTCACACCCATTTACAGCATCTTAAGCAGCTTTGCACCCCTATAAATCATTTTAAGAAGCCTTGTACCCCTTTACATCATCTTAAGTAACCTCACACCCCTTTACAGCATCTTAAGAAGCCTCACATCCTATTATCTTCTAGCTCACAAAATATGCCGAAAATGAGAAAAAGAGATACAAGTATGTTTTGGGAAAATGCTATTTACAAAATGTGACCAAGATTCAGAATTGAATTCATGTTGTCAATTTTATGTTTAGTACAAATACATTTGAGTTCAGTGTATTATATAATGTTAATGATGAATCGCATAAAAGATCTGGCATGTCTCGCACCCTCTGAAGGTAGGTCTTGCACCTCCAGGGAGTGCACGCACCACTGGTTAAGAAGCACTGTGATAGAGTGTTGAATATTAACTACATCAGCAAGAAAAGTCAACTCAGTAATTTTAACCGCTAAAACAGCATATAACTTCATAATTTTTCAGGGTTCAAAAGCTTATTTTCTCCTGCAGGAAACTGTCAGGCAAGTAGATGCTTCAGTTACATAAAATGTTCATTTCTCAGAAATCGTCGCTACTGAATGAAATAAAACAATGATTATTCCTTCTCCACTGCTTAAGGAACATGGACCACAATTGCACTTGGGCCCTCTATAGCAAGCCTGTGCCAAAGCATTTCATGTACTCTTGTTGTAGTAGATTCTGTAGCACATCCTGACAAACATCTGTCATAAAATTATTTTTATGTACATAGACACTAACAACCATACATCTGTCATATATAATGGTTCATACGATCAAAACAGATCAATAACCAAACATCTGAATATTACATTATTTATATGAGCAATTAGATAAAGAAATATACATCCGATTATAAAATAAAATAGTTTATATAAGGAACAGGGACTTACATTAATCATATCATTCCTGTTTAAAAGAAACATAGAAGAAGAACAAAAACACCAAACCCACCAGCCAATCTTTGTTGTGCAGCTTTGATCTCTTCTACATCTGTCCATGTTGTTCTTGCACAAGGAATTAATTTGGCTTTGGCTCTATCAAGTTCTCTCTGGATTCAGTTAATTAAAAAAAAAAAAAATGATTTTCACTGGTCAATTTTAATGTCCTTAAGCAATTATGGTATACAAGTTCGCTTATGGTACACTTCAAGCTCACATTAAAAAGTAGGGCATAATCTCAGCAGAGCTTTGTATTTGATGGAGAAAAGTTAATAACGTATTCCTAACTGGCAACAAACACAGAAACTGAAAATGATTTTCAAAAACATGAGTTTTTTTTTCAATACTTGGACACAGCCTTTAACAATATAAATAAAGTGACAGAAGAAATGTGGGCCAGCAGTCAGCCAAATAATAGTAATTATTATAACCTAAACGAAGTATAACAAGTTTACAGAGTTTTGTAAACAGGTGTTTGCACAAAACAGAAGGATTTAGGCTAATTGGTAAGACAGGATCATCAATATGGAAATAATGGAAAACCAAACAGATACCAGAGGAACATAAGGTGAGGAGAAGACACTGGAGTTGGACTGGACAATCTATGAGGAAACTAGCTGACAGCATTAAAAGGTAGTGCTTTTTCTGGAATCGCCAGGGTAAGAAAACAAGATGGACACAGAAAAAAATCACACGGAGAAGGGAGACCAACATCAAGAAATAAAGTAAACACAGAAAGACCTTGAATGGATGGCACACAACAGGAAAGCTTGGCATGAATTTACTGAAGGTCTATGCACCAGAAGAAGCTGAAGGGTAGTGAATGAAAGAAACAATCCAAAATTTAAGTCACAACAAGTTATCTCCCATGAGCCCTCTCTCAAGATAGTACAAGTCTGTAATCCTTTATCCGAAATCCTGGGAGACAACTTTGTTTTGGAAACCAGATTTTTTGGGGGTTTTCAGATGTTGCCCAAATAGTTTGAAAAGTTGCCCAAATTCACACAAATTGCCCCATTTGCATTAAAAAAATAGCACAAAGTCGCACAAAATAGTAAAAAAAATACCCAAATTGTGATTAAAAAGTAGCCCATAAAAACTTTCAATTTTCAGAATATTCCAGTTTTCAGGTGTTCAGATAAAAAAGGTTATACACCTTTAAAGTAGTAGGCTACCTTGATAGGGTAAAAAACTCAAATTTTCTTTTCAGAATCAAACAACCATGGGTATAGTGTTAGTATGGACTTTAAATTTTTGTCCACATAATGACCTCATTAATTATGCAAATTAGCTATCCAATATGGCCGCCGTAGTGAATAAATTATACACCTTTTTCAAAACATCATAACTATGTTATGTGTACAAGGATCTGACTGAAACTTGGCAAATTAAATCATTATATATAGCGTGAGGTCATGACCTAAAATGACAGAGATTGACAGAAAGGTTAATTTTTAATGAATTTTCAAAATTTATATTTCTGGAATGTTTGATATTTGTGCCTCATTATATATGCATGATGGTCATAAAACTAAAACTTTGAATTCAATTGTATCCATTTTAGGTCAGAATCTGTAAGATTATATGACAACCAACTGTGTTAATTTTCATGTCAATTGAATGTACAGATCCAGAGATATCTTGTTTCAAAGATCACCAATTATGCTAAAAAGACAATTCCGAGAAAATAAAAACAAAAAGAAAAAGAACTCACAAAATGAAGTTTAATGAGCTCCTATTGAATAATGGTCTCCTTCTACTGCAGCTGCAGTGTCTATGAATCCCCTTTTCAGTGCTCTCAGGGTCTTTCCATTGCAATGTCCTTACTTGCTGAATAGATCCTGTGCAGCGTTCTCCTGTAAGCTTTCTTTGCCATTGGTTGACTTGTGTTCATGTATATTGAAAAATTCTGCAATGCACTGTGGCCTTTCCCAATAGAACGCACAAATGCCACCATTCGCACATTTACTTCTTTGTGTTTGTGAGTAGCTGGAGATGAAACATCAGAAGTATTGAAATTGGCATTCCATTCAACAGTTTGTGCACTTGATACTGATTTCATGACAAAAGCCATCCCGAGTCTCTTCGACGATCTCACAGGTCAGTGAGTACTGATAACATTTGTCACATCTAAAGTTAGCGCATAAAAACCCAAACAGCAGCCACATTTCCTCTGTTGTCATTTTTAGCTTGTCCTTCACTTTCTTGGACCTTTATTTTCTTTGCTGAGGAGCACAGAGGCTTTATAGCGTCACTATCGACAATAGGTGTCTCATTTTCAGGCAACGGTTTGTTGGTGTACCGATTTCCAAGGAACTTTGTCTTATTTCCCATTGTGAACAAAAGAAGCTCTGCTAACTACTATTATACAGAATCAGTATAAAACTAGCAATAAATAGAGTTGATGTGGGTGAAAATGCACAATGCATGTAACAAATGCTGAAATTTACAATCAAAGCTTTCTAGACACACATTTTTGAAAAATTCATAAGAAATCATTGAGTGATTCCCCTTGGAAAAGTTATAAATATCTTTTTCCTGTTGCCTCAGTATAATTATAATTTCACAGTTTTACAATTACGCACCTTCATGTTGGGTCATTATTCACATGGTAACCAACTATAAACATTGGTTGCTATGCAAATCACTCAAGGGGGTGTGTGTAGAAAAACACTGATTCCTATCATACCAGAGTATCTCTAAACTTCTATGAATTATTTTTAGTACAAGAACATGTTGACGATGATTTAAAGCATGAAAATGAAAATTGTTGGATTTTTATTTTTTTAAAATCTTTTGTGGGTAGCCTACTACCTTAAACAGTTGTGCATGCCCAAGTGTATCACCATAAAAAATGTTACCATACATGCCACACACTAAGGTTTACCAATAATCTGTACAAGATGTCTGCATTTTCAGGTTTTTTCGCCTAATTATTCATCATATATATAAATCAATTGTCTTGCGCCACAAATTAACCGATATTTGCGTCATGAGATTCGGCGAGATTAACATTTTTTTGTGAATAAAAAAGAAACCAATCAAACCTATTTTTCGATTGATGTGGGATTTGCGAGAGTCATTTTTCGTTAATGCTGATGGCAGCCAGCACGTTACTGATTATTTTAACGATTACGTCGCATTGAGCATAATTTATTATTTACGGCAACTACAACAAAAGTGGATACCGCTAAATATTACTTTATTTCACTAAAACTTGTAGAATCTGCGTAAGAAATGTACATTTTAATAATAATATAAAAAGAATTATGAAATTAGAGAAAACAAAAATCACGAAAGCAAGGCAAATTTATATCTTAACCCGATCAGAGCCCCTGGAAAAGTTTGTCTGGAGTTACTTCTCTTCTAAGTTTTAATTTCCTTTCTTAAAAACATTCTAATTTTTCTTTGTGGATATATCATTATTACGATCATCCAGTGAGTAATTTTTATTAAATAATTAATTACTATCAATGTTTGTCGTATTGATGATTGACACTAAAGTCATATAAGTATTTAAAACTGCTAATGAGGCTAAAATGGCTATTTTCATTTTCGAAGTTTGGTAGAGAATAAATTATGATAGCACCAGTTTATATTTTTGTTGCAAATTATGATCTTGTTGTTTAAAAAAAATTAATACGATAACGTGATTTTATTAACTTTTAAAAATTACATCAAATATTTATTGAAATAATTCGAAACCGTCCTTGAAACCTCCCCATTCCATTTCATATAACAGGATAATAGAGTTTTGTTCAATTTTTCTCTTTGCAATAATAACGAAGTAGTAAAATTTGTTATGAGAATAGTGGAATATCTTCTTCAGTGTCATCCTTGTACGTCGTGAACGTCGTTAGGGTTAAGATTAAGGTTTGGGTTCAGGGTTAGGTTTAGGATTTCTAACCCATACCCCTTACTACTGTGTCTCTGAATTCTTTTATAAGATCCTATCGAACACAGGATTTCCCAGTCTGTTGGTGATAATTAAGCGCAGAAATAGACTAGATGATGACACGATTGCATCATTTTTACAGTGTAAAATAAACTCAGACATTTATTGTTTGGGTTTTAAAATAAGTGAACACTTGCTTTAAAAGGCAAAGTCCTCATGCCTCAATTATAAGGCTGTCCATTGTAATTGAAAATATTTTTACACAAATTAACTCCTTTGATACATTTTTTCAGTCTTTGTACAGGTTTTGCGGGTCTTTGTACAGGGTTTTTGGATTGTGTGTACATGTTTTTCATCTCCCAGGTGTGGCATGTATGTGTTACAGATTTTCATATGAGAATAAAATGAGCTAGACTGGGCTTCAGTTTAACTAAAAGTACCCTTCAGCATTTTTATCATTTCTCTTGTCACCCTTATGAAGCATGGAGCCACAGCTGCAGCTAGTCCCCTTAAAGGAAACACGCACCCAGCATTTATGTGCTTTTGCAGCGGTGGTTTCTGTAACAATTTGTTTTACATGATAAAGTTGCCACCACCCAGTAAAAACTCATATTAGTTGCCTTGTATGATATGCCAGAGGGAGGAGTCATCCTATTTTTTCTTTATCTCTTCAGGGACCTCTAGGAACTACAAGCAACAAAAGTACTCTTAATTTAATAACAAATCTGATAATCAAAGTCAATAACTTTAATTCAAATGTCAAAGAAGTGCTTCTACATGGATCAGAAGCTGGCAAAAAAAAAACAAAAAAAAAAACTCAGAATCTCTGTTAATGAATATATCAGGATGAGAATATTACAAATGACATGATGGACAAAAACAACATACAAATGTGGAAAGAGACATATTAGGAGCAAACTAAGGAGAAAATAAAAGTTTAAATGTATTTTACACTTGCTAAGAAAACTTTCCTAGATATAACCAAAAAACATAAACATAATTGATGTAATTTAATTGTAAGAAAATTAACCCAGATATCACCAAAAAACATTAAGATTTGATACATGCTAAGAAAACTCTCCAAGATATCACTAAAATACCTGAACGTGGAAGATGTATCTAATATATGCTAAGAAAGCTCACCTATAAACAACCAAACAAACTTTAATATAGAAGTAATTTTTTCATGAAAGAAAAATGGACAGTTGGAGGGACAGACAGTGGTATCAAAAAAAAAAAGAATACAAAAATCAAGAGGAGCTTTCATAGCACTGGGAAATATATGGAGATCAAGAGAAATTGGGTCCAAATTAAAAATATGAACCTTCAACTCAAATGTGAAGTCAGTACTATAATATGGCTCTGAAACACGGAGAACAGCAAAAACAACAACCAAAAAGCTACAGACTTTCATAAACGGGTGCTTGCGTAGAATAGAAGAATTAAAATGGTATGACAAAGTCACAAATGTGGAACTAATGACAAGAACCAGACATGTGCCAGTGGAGCAAGAGGTGAGAAGAAGACGATGGCAATGGATAGGACACACACTGAGGAAACCTGTTGATAGCATTACAAGGCAGTCTTTGTTCTGGAACCCCCAGGGCAAGAGAGGCAGAGGTAGACCAAGAAGGACATGGAGAAGAGAGCTGGAAACAGAGGTGAAAATGATGAGGAGAATGTGGAAGGAACTTGAGATGATGGCACGTGACAGGAGGACTTGGCATGTGTTTGTTGAAGGCCTATGCTCCTTGAGAGTTAAAGGGTATTGACTGACATCCACATATAACTAAAGGACACATATTTATGGTTGAAAGGGCACGCCTTAAGGAAACAAGAGAATTACTCTTTAAAAGCCAATTTTTTTAAAGAATGCATACCTTTGCTCTTGATCTATTGAGATCATCTTGAAATCCAAGTTCATCATCTTCATTTGGTAAAGAAGCTGGTGGTACATAGTCAACCTCAAAGATTTTTGTCACCACATTACTTTCTCTCAAGCCATCCCTGAAACAAAAATGGCTGACTGAATTTCTACTGTCATCAACAGATTAGGCATTTTTCTTGTCAGAAAGTTTTAGTGCCTCTCCTTCTTATCCATGTGTTGCTCCATCTTTCCTTCTTCTTTCTCTGTAGCCTCTGGTCAATTTTACTAATGGTCAGTTTCTTCTGCGTATGCTCAATCCATCTCCATTCACACATTATCTCATGCCCAGCTGGTTCTTGCTTGGTCCTGCTCTCTTTCAGAAGGGAAATATAATTAATAAATATGATATATTTTCAGGAATCATAAACATCATAAACTCATTTAACAGAGTTTAGCCCAATGTTTCATGGACTAGGAACATGACCTCACTTGCTGGCAAGGAATTAGTGCATAGTATATAAAATCAAATGTGCCACATGATAACAATACTTTACCTTGACACTGCCACTGCTTTGACTGTCTGCTTGCCTGCAGGTAAAGTGAATGGACCAAGATACTTCATGGTGCATCTTTCCCCTGTCTTCTGGAAGGGTTCAGGTTTCCAACCATTTATTGTGTAATAAATATCAGAACCTGGAGTTTCTGCCACAGGTAACAAACAATTGATCAAATAATTAATATTAATAGAACATACAATTTATTTTCTAAAACAGGAAATATTATTAAATATTAATTTAAGATAAGATTAAATAATTACTTACTTACTTAGTCGTTCCCCTTCTACCGTGAATTAAGAAATTTAATTGCGGTAAGTGCTTGTGTGGATACTAGGGCATGATCCTGGGAAACACAGAATTGGATCACTGAACTTCACCGAGCATGTTGTTAAAAGTTATTATAATGGTTGTGGCCCCATGTAGGTTCCAGGGGTCTCTGAAGAAACAAAGAAATAACAGGACCCCTGCTCCATCAGGCGCATCGTACAAGGCCACTAATATAATGAGGTTGTGCATGGCTCTGGCAACTTCTTCATGTAAAATGAAATGTCACAGAAACCACTGCTGTAAGATCATGTGACTGTTTGGTGCAGGCTTTCTACGAGGGGACCAGCTGTAGTGGTAACTCTGTGCTCTGTAAGGAGTGCAAAGGACAATGAAGAAATGATGATGGTAGGAAACTCTAAACAGAGGGATTAACAGGAGGCAATCTGATCATCAGAAGCTTGTCCACCCAATGATCAAGTGATTCAGCCAATAAGTTTTTCGGCCGCACTTGATGATGATGATTTAGGGTAGTACTCAGTAATGTGGCTAGCAATCTCATTAGATAATATAAATTACTGCTGAAAACACCATTAAGACAGCATAAGAAGTACTCTAAAACAGGCTTACTGCAAGAGAAACAACAGCTGCAGTAACCCTATGTTCCTTAAATTATAAAAAAAGAAGAAATGTACTAAAAGAATATAAAAAAAACTTGTCAGTGAGATGACATTAAAGGAAGACTTGAAATCCCAACTAACATAGTTACCGATGTTTGTTACGTCGGTCGGTCTCACTCAAAATAGTAATTCGCGCCAGAAAATAAAGTGCGCAACTTGCATGGCGTGGGTGTTATACAAAACAAATACTTTCGTTTAATTTTTTTTAAATTTTTTAATTCTTTCACGAAATTAGTAGCGCTCAACAAAGAAAAAGTGTGTAAAAATTGGTGTGCATGAGCCCTCACCCGATGTACAAATCATGAAAAACTTGAAAGTTTTTGTTAAAACCACTTATTATCAGGGAACACTCTTTGAAAACAATCCACGCCTTTTCACACGAAATGTTGTCATCAAAGAACGTTTAAAATGAATATAAAATAACATAATTCTCGCCGTATGTACGTTGGTCACAGCAGAGAAATGCAACCGTGTTGAAAAATGGTATTGTTTCCATTATATATACTCTCCCGAAAATATTTACAATCAACAAAGAAAAGCTTTCAAAAGACGGTGTTCATGAACAGTTTGATTACACTGCATAATGGAAAGAAACCAAAAACACTCTAAGAATGTACTTCTATCTGCTCATCCGGGAATGGAAACAGCACACTATAATTAAAAACCCGTCAAGTTTGACAGGTTATTGCTAGTTTGAATAAATAATTTCCTAGATTATTGAAGCCATCCTAATGTCTAACATATTTCTACTGGTCAGTAGTCTCTGAGATGATACAGAAAGAACAAGGATTAAAGCTATGCTAGGCATGTCATAAGAGGAACTCTGTTTCAGACTGTGCATGGGGCTAGGAACATCAATATGTAAAACAAACTGCTACATTTTGCTGCTGTGGTGTCTCCAAGCTCCATAGGGATCAAAACAGAAAGTGAATAAATGATGAATGACTATTAAAAGGTAAAGGTAGTCTCATAGCAGATACTGCTGTAGGGGAGTGGTGTTACAGACTTCACTATACTAGGTCCAGCATTGAGAGGTGGGGTGACCCTTCCTCACTGCCTTTTCCTTCCCTAACTCAAGTGCAAAGTCAGGTACCCATTTACAGCTGGGTAGACTGAAGCGTGTCGATACCGTGAATCGAACCCGGCACCTTTGCCATGAGAGACCAGTGCTCTAACCATTATGTCAATCGGACGCTGAATGATTTATGTTTCTTTAGTCTTTAAATAGGAGTTTTGTCTCGTTTTAGCGAGGCGTGAACCTAGCCACAAGGTCTGTCAGTTATATTAGGACGCAAGACCTTCTGGTCTAGTAATACTTTTTAACGACTGGCTATTACGTATACATGATGTTAACAGTGACAAGTAAATGTACGTATTTGTTTGTGCAGTGGTAGCCCCAGTCTCATGAGGAAGCAGAAAAAAAGAATAACTATGATCCTAAAAGTGAAAAGAAACAGTTTGGCAATATAGAAGTAATGGAAAAGTAACAATAAGCAACAACAGTTTTACCAAAGCAGATGTAAGATGCCAGACACAGGAAATAACTATGAAGGAGATGGACAATGGCAACAGATATTTGTAGTAATGTTAGTATTATTATTTATTTTTTTGTAATCGATGTTACAATTGCGCTATCAGTGTCACACTAAAACATTAAACAAAGATCAAAAAAAAAAGAAAAATTGCCACTTGTTAATACATGTAGAATGAACAACTAAGACATTAATAGAACAAGAAACAGTCTATGAGCTAAGTAAGTTCTTTGTTGATCTGACTTCTGAATTTTGTGAATTTTTAACATTTGTTCTCAAACTTGGAAGTGACCAGGAACATTAAATAACCCAAGAGAAGATGGATGAAGAGAGCAATAGACACCTCAAAGAAACAAAAAATGACAAAACATCAGGGCCAATTTTTAGCTTTTGATTGGAAATCAATAATCAAGCCTATCCAAGATTTCAGGCATCAGCTGTAGATAAAAGACAACATTTTGATCTAATTTTTTCCAAGTTACAGTACTAATAATAAAATAGCATGCCTTTCTTCACTTATAAAGTCATTATCTTTCAGTTCACACCAATATCTTAAAAGAAGAAATTATATGGTTCCTAAATAGGAATGCTTTGTAAACAATATATGCCCAAATGCCCATAAGATGGACATGGTTTAGCCTGAAATAAGACTGTCTTCTTCTTCTTCCGTCCTTAGCCACTGACCGTCAAAGCAGTCAGTGGCCATTACGCCTAGTGGCATCTTAGGGCAACAGTAGATAGGTTTTCTTTGCCATTGTTTCCCATCACGCCTATTGGCGTTTTTAGGGCAACGGCAAATCAATCCATTTGCTGTTGTTTCCGTAATCGAAGTGACTGGCAAACGGGTGATCAGCCCGTTGGTTATTATTAATTCACATAACACCCATTGATGCCACTTCCTGCAGCCTTTCTGTAATAAGATTACAGATTATATATATATATATATATATATATACAGTAGAACTCCATTTATCCGAACCCCATGGGACCGAGCATCGTTCGGATAATCAAATGTTCGGATAATTGGATTACATAATGTAGAAGTACACATATTTCTAAAAATAATTAACCATCACAAGGAAAATACACTAAATAATATACCCACACTGTATAGATCATATCAACCAAATATATTAACACTGCAGTGCATGTATATATTATTATATGTTTTCAAAATAACACATTACAAAACGATACTTATATATGTACTTGCACAGATACAAAAAATGCACCAAAACATAGTCTCCTTTTGGCTGCTAATTTTTAGCTTTTTTGGAAATCATCTTCTTGCTCGTACCAAGCCATATCATAAAGCCTACTTGTCCACGTTTTGGTTTTTCTTCAGATTTCAGTATCAGCTGTAGATAAAAGACAAAAATTTTGATCTTCAAAATTTTGAAAACCAGAATCATTATCATCAGTCTAGCCAATGTGTGCATCATCTTTGTCACAGTCCGAAAATCCGGGCATTGCTTGAAACTAATGGAATTTGTGTCCACTGCAGTAGTTTCATTTCCTCCTTTTTTCATCTACTCCAAAAGTGACAGGGTTATCAGCTTATCAGTCTTTGAGATTCTTTTTGGAAAAACGCCACCACATATCTTCAGCCAACAAAAACGACGAAGAACATTATAAGCTTTGTTCTGATCCTAAATAGGTTAATGGGAGGCAGCTTTAAAATTTGTATAAATTCAATGTATATGAGATGGTGCCAGTAGAAGAATTATGCCCAACCTCTTCACATTTGGGATGAACTGATTTGTATACCAATCAAGAAATATTCACTATTCATCCAAGCACTCTTCTGTGCTTTCAATGGGAGACATGTCTTCTTAAACAACGTGGTTTTTTGGCTTTGCCGATCATTAGCCAGATGACTGGCATTCCGGTCAAAGGGGCAGTCTTCGCGCTGAGATGCCATTGAGGCGCCTATTTCCAGGTCTCATCGGCATTATACGTCTTAGGAATAACCTTCTTCTTCCAAGCCAAGTAGATAAAGAGGTTCCAATTCTCGTATGCCATGAGATTTAAAGTTTCTTAACCATCCTTGCTGCCTATTGGCACAACAGAGAACCAGGATACCCCTTGCTTCTTCTTTGCACAAAATATACAAAGCCTCTTCCAATTTCACATCTTTCGCATTTCTCATGGTTTTTACGTTTCTTCACTATCAAATTTTATCCTTGTTTTACTTTTGATGTCATAGACGGTAGTTGAAAATCTTCCTTGATAATTTCTGTCTCAATGACAAAACATTGCGAAGTGACTGGAAGAAACGGAGTGTACACCATCATTCCCGTTGGTTATATTTTGAACTGTCTGTTTAATTCACATAACACACGTACATTGATGCCACTTCCTGCAGCCTTTCTGTACGTAAGATTACAGATTATATATATATATTATATATTACTACAAATTGTTTACATTTATGCCGCATATAGTCTAACATGACTGTATATATATAAAAGTGTTCGGATAATTGGATGTTCGGATATATAATGGAGTTTTACTGTATATATATATATATATATATATATATATATATATATATATATATATATATATATATATATATATATATATATATATATATATATATATATATATATATGAATGAAAGCACTTAATCGCTTTTTCACTTTTCAACATAGTCTCCACCACGTTCAATGCAGCTGTGCCAGCGCTTCACTAATGTGAATAAAAGATCATGACTAGAAGTGTACCTGTTTTCAATTCAATTCTGGTATTTGAGTCTATGGAAGTTTTGGGACGCCCTGGTAATGGCGGTCTGAGAGGAATGACAGTTGGAACTGCAATGGATCCTGCCGTCATCTTGTCATAATTCTTTTGAGCTTACAACTGTTACAGAATATCTGAAACAGAAGTTGTCGGAGTTATGTTCTTGTCTGCTGATAGGAAATTTAAAAGTAAGACTGAAAATGATGAAATACTTCAGTCACACTTTACTATACACTCACCCTCTTGTCACCCAACTCGTGACTGATAAGTCGCTCAACTGAGGGGAGGTAGGGAAGGGAGCTGCAAACAGGGTTACAGTTAGGGATTAACATGTGATTAGTAAGTCACACAACTCAGACAAAAAAAAAAAAAGCTGGAAAAGAGGTTAGAGCAGCGGTTTTCAACCTGTGCGCCGCAGCACCCTGGGGTGCCATGACTGAAAGTCAGGAGCGCCGTGGGTGGGCGTGGATTTTTTTCGTATTTAGCTGTAAAGAAAACACAGAGCTGTGGGAAATTTCATTTTTGGTGTTTGTCAACCTGCATGACCCCGGAGAAATTTCACTTTTGATGTTGGCCAGCCTTTGAAGTCCCGCTCCCCCAACCTGCCTATCAACTTTCCGCATATTCTCCTCGCGCGACCATAGTAGGAAGACAAAAATCAATGAAGGAGGAGAAATGGACTACTTCCCAGGTTTGCAGCAGTTCATTACAGTTACAGACAATGAAATAGATTTTAGTGCAGATTTTCTTTCTATAATTCAAGGACACTTATCTCAACTCAGTGTTCATTTTGAAAAATACTTTCCTGAAAACTGTAACAGGTTTCAGTGGGTTCAACATCCCTACAGTAGTGATGATCCTTCGGACTTCAGTACTGCAGAAGAGGAAGACCTGATAGAACTTTCATCACACTCTTCACTACAAGTGAAGTTTCCATCCATGGCATTGCCAAAATTTTGGTATTGAGTAAAACAGGAGTTCCCAAGCTTGAGCAAGAGAGCACTGAAGATATTAATGCCTTTTGCAACCTCCTATCTCTGCGAGGCTGGGTTTTCAGCAGTGGCTGTCATAAAAACCAAGTTCAGATCAAGACTTGATGTGGAGAATGAAATGAGGGTAGCTGTATCTCAGATGGTGCCAAGATTTGACAAACTGTGTAACAACAAGCAAGCTCAAGTTTCACACTGAGGTTACTGGTACTTTATTCATCATAATTTTTTTTTTAGTTTTACTGTACAAGTTTTTTGTTATGGAGATTGAATCATGAGTACAATATATCAGTGAATGATTTTCAGACAAAAATGTTAGAAAGAAACTACTTTATCTGTGCAGTTTTCTTTTTTATAGTAAGGGTTTTCAAAGTGCACTTTGTGTATATTTTTTTTTGTTCGTGTAATTTTTTTCCCAGATTGTCCAATTGCACTTTTAAAAAAATACATTGTTTAAAAGCCTTTCCAAAGCTCTCCTGCTAAAAAAAAAATTAGGCTAAATGTCGAAACATCATTAGAGTTTTTATCAGTTATCCCACAGGGGAGCCGCAGAAAAAATGTAGTTGGTCAGGGGAGCCATGGACTCAAAAAGGTTGAAAACCGCTGGGTTAGAGTATGGATTCAGCATTAAAGCATAGGGTTAAGATAGTGAGACAGAAAAATGGCTGCTAAGGCTAACCAATACCCAAACCCTGTTTCAAGCTTTTTCAACAATAATAAGATGCAACAAACATAGATGCTGTACACGTATTGGGCGACTTATCGGTCACGAATTGGAGCAACAAGACAGTGAGCATACAGTAAGTAAAGTGTGACTCAGGCTGATAAAACATATCAAGCAGTGCCAGAAACAGTGATGAATTTCTGGATTCTAAGTGATCACAGGTTACACCCTACCCCATGTGAGTGCTTCGTGTTCCCACTTTTGGGCAGTCATGCATAAATAACTGAGGGATACTTTTTGTTGTTATATAAATACTTTCAAAACTGTTCTTAATTTGCAAAACGTATTTATTTTTAAGAAAAATATCCTGCTCAACCTCTGATAGGTTATAATTAAGATATAGGCCTACCATTCGTTATCATCACATACATGCCAAGCAGTACTGGTTACTGGTATTCTGTACAAGTTATTTTTGTTTTCAGATTTGCTTGGCCATATATAATTTCCATACAGGTTTTTTGCCTAATTATTAAATATACATATATAAATCGATCATCTCGTGCCACAATTTAGCTGATATTTGCGTCATGAGATTTCGGTGAGATGATAGGCCATGGAGTCAGGACTATTATTTAGTACTGATTTTTAATTTGGTAATGATAAGTAATTCATTTTATTTCTTTAACAATTATTATTACAATAAAAGTTTTTAGATGAAATTAGATTTAATTGTCTGATAACCTTTTATCGCTTTCTTTTCTCATAAGTATTAGCATTATTTATGTCTGCTAATAAGGACAAAAGTGAATACAACTACATATTACTTGATTTCACTAAAACTTGTTGAATCTGCTTAAGAAATGTACATCTGAATAATAATAAACATTATTAAACTTAATTTGTTTAAATCATGTAAGCGAATTGTCAATTTAACCTGGTCAGGGCCTCATGAAAAGTTTATTGGGAGTTACCTCTCTTAAATAATTAATTACTACTAATGTTTGTTGTATTGACGGTTGACACTGAAAGTCATATGATTATTTAACACTGCCAATTAGGCTAAAATGGCTATTATAGTTTTTGAAGTTCGGTAGAGACTAAATTATGCTAGTGCCAGTTTATATTTTCACTGCAAATTATGAGCTGTTATACATCTTCTTTGCTTTCATCCTTGTAAGTTGTCAACATCTTTAGGTTAAGGTTTTGGTTTAGGTTTAGGACGCCTAACCCTTACCTCATATTACTGTCTCTCAGAATTCTTTTATAAGGCTTTATCGAACACAAAATGTCCCAGTCTGACCGTCATAGTTAAGTGCTTATTCACACTGTCTCACAGCAATGCTGACTATAAAAGGTTGTTCTTCATGATGCAAAAGAAACACACTGATTGCAGAAAGACTAAACGATGACATGATCACATAATTTTTACAATGTAAAATAAACTGAGACATTTGTTTGGGTTTTAAAGAAAGTGAAGACCTGTTTAAAAAGGGAAAAGGCCACATGTCTCAATTATAACGCAGCCAACTATAATTGAAAATATTATCCAAAATATCTATTTTAATACGTTTTTTTCAATCTTTGTTTAGTTTTTTTGAAGTCTCTGTACAGGTTTTTTTATCACGGAGGGTTGGTTCGTATGTCATCATTTTCTTTTGCACTCCTTATGGAGCATGGAGTCGCCACTGCAGCTATTCCACTTGCAGGAAGTCATTCATATGCTCTTGCAGCAGTGATTTCTGTCGCAATTTATTTTACATGCTGAGTTTGTCAACCCCATGCACAACTAAGATATCTGGTGTTTCTAATTCCAGATAATGTGTTCAATTATGAATAAGTGATATCAGCATCATCCATCCTGTCCAAAAACTGTAAACAGAGTAAATTAATATTTATAAATTGTTTATGTGTGAGCGTGTGACCTTTGGCTTAAATGGCAGTCTTCTCATTCTGATTTTGGTATGGAAGGAATTGTAGATAAATTAGATTTAGGTGATGAGTGATAAGGGCCCTTGCCTGGTCCATTAAAAAGCAACAAAACTAGCCATACAGTTAAATTTAATGACAGTCACAGGTGGAAGCTGAAGCTGGAGATATTGTTAAAACCTAAAACAGTGTAAACAGTTTTAATGTGAGATTATTCTAGTTTATTTGTTTGAAAATACATAATGCACAATTGTACATATTTTCTCGTTTTTGTAATTGACCTTAGTAAAATAGTGTGAATTCACTAAATGTACTGAATATGGCCATATTCAGTGTTATATTACTTTATAAATGGATTACCTTTATGTTTTAAGGCTAAAAATAAAAGTTTTATTGTCTGCAACAATAAACTGTCTTAGGTAAGTTTGTATTCTACTGTTAACATTTTAGTGTTTTTCAAATTGCTCCAAGATGTTTTCACATATATCAATTGCACTTGTGTTAATACTAACAAAAACATGTTACACCTCTCTATCCATTTCCCTTCAGTTTGATATCCAATATGTGCATGTTCACAGAAAAGATTTACATAAAATGTACACTTAAAGATGGTATACTTCACTGTTTAGAATTCATGCACAAGGTGGATAATAATTACGGAATCACAGAGTTTCAATAATTAAAATGTAATGGTTAGCTGGGGTAAGATGAGAATGTAAACGTCTAGTGAGGTTCTAGTAATACTTACTTACTTACTTACTTAGTCGTTCCCCTTCTACCGTGAGGTGTAGAGGTTTGGAAGAGAGAGCGCCAGACTATCCTATCGGCTGTCTTCCTCCTGGATTGGTTCCATTCTAGTCCTCGGTCCTTCAAAGATTGTCTAATGTTGTCCTCCCAGCGGACTCTGGGTCGTCCTCGGGGTCTGGATCCTTGGCTCTTTGTTTCCCATGCTTGTCGTGGTAGCCGATCTTCTCCCATTCTGCAGACATGGCCAAACCATCTTAATTGGGACTGTTCTACTTGGGTCTGCAGGGGGTAGGATTTAAGGGCTTGACGTATCGTCTGGTTGCGTACCATGTCTCTTCTTGTTACTTCAACCACCTTCCTCAGATACCTCATTTCTGAGGTTTGGATCTGGCTTTTATGGGTTGTAGTCATTGCCCATGACTCGCATCCATATGTCAAGACTGGGACATAGGTGGAGCGGTATACAGCCATCTTTGTTTTTTTACCAACCTCTCTCTTGCTGAGGAATCCTCGATTTATGGCCTGAAAAAGTCTCCCAGCTGCTGCTTTTCAAGTGGCCAACTCTTCTTTGATGCCTCCCTTTCGGTCTATAATAGCTCCGAGGTATTTAAAGTGGTCGATCTGCTCCAGGACCTGTTCTCCCAGCTTAATCTGATGTCTTTTTTCTTCTCTTGATATCACCATGGATTTTGTTTTAGAGCTGCATATGACCATCCCTCTCTTCTCCAGCTCTTCCTTCCAGACTTGCAGGTTGGATTGGAGATGTGCCTCTGATTTAGCAATCAGGGCAACATCATCAGCAAATGCCAGCTCCGAAATATAGACCTGTCTCATCTTCCAGTACCCTACTGAATACTTTCTTGTTCTCTCCTTACATGCCTTGATGACATCGTCCATAAGGAGTATGAAGAGGTAAGGTGATAGGATATCACCTTGTCTTACACCAGTGGTGGTCCTGAACTCTTCTGACTTATGGTTTGCTGTCCTCACATAATTTCTGCAAGACTTGTAGAAGCTCTGTATAGCATGAATCAGAGGTGATGGAATATTCTTCCTTGCCAAACAGTCCCAAAGTTTGCTCCAGGGGACCCTGTCAAACGCCTTTTTCAGATCTATGAAACAAAGATGGATCTCACTCTTATACTCAAGGGCCTTTTCACTCAGCTGTCTAAGTGTGAAGATTAGGTCTTGAGTACTTCGGTTTGCTCGGAATCCGCACTGGACCTCATCCAATTGTGGCTCAGCTAGGCGTCGGAGTCTCTGCTCTAGGATTCTAGAGCAGATTTTACCAGGGACACTGAGAAGGGATATGACTCTATGGTTTCCACACTGTCGATTGTCACCCTTTTTGAAAAGGGAGGTTCTAGTAATACATTATACTAATGTCAAATAATGAGTAAATTAAATGTGAGTCCGTGTTGGTGGATTCGCTCCAAGTAGAGGGAATATAACTGATGGAAACTTTTTTTCAGAACAGTGGTTCCCAATGATGGCACATTCCTCTCTGATCTCCTGGGTACAGAGATCAGACGCCTAGTCTTCTTGGATAAAGATGAAAGAAACAGGAGGCCCGTGTGCAAGATGCACATGTTAAAAATCCCTTGGCAGTTGGAAATCTTAAAGAGTAGGCCATACGACCACTGCCCTGTCAAAATTTAATAATTAGGAAACCTACCTACCACATAAATATTTATGGAATGTGTGATTCCTATAGATACGTCAGAACCTAAAAACCCAACCCTTGCAGACCCAAGTAGAACAGTCTCAACTGAGATGGTTTGGCCATGTCTGCAGAATGGAAGATCGGCTACCACGGCAAGCATGGGAAACTAAGAGCCAGGGATCCAGACCTCCAGGACTACCCAAAGTCCGCTGGGAGGGCAACTCTGAAAAGATTAGACAATCTTTGAAGAACCGAGGACTAGAATGGAACCAAGCCAGGAGGAAGACAGCTGAAAGAATAGTATGGCACTCTCTCTTACAAATCTCTACACCTCACGGTAGAAGAGGAACGACTAAGTAAGTAAGTAAGTGATTCCTATATAGGCTACACACATTGGGATCCTTGCCGGTGCTGTGGAGTTTGTGCACTGTGCTGAGATCCACCATGTGTGATCTAAGGGAGGAGATTGGAGTACTGATGGAGTTGCACATCTTCTTCTTCTTTGATCCATAACCACCAACCGTCAAAGCAGTCAGCGGCCATCACGCCTGGTGGTGTCTTGTAGGGCAGCAACAAATTGATTCCACTTTGCTCGGTCGGCGGCCATCCTTCGTACAGTACCCCAACTGTGGTTCATTCTTTGCATTTCAGCTTCCACAGTTCTCCGCCAAGTTGTTTTTGGTCGGCCTCTCTTTTGCTTTCCCTCGGGGGTCCATAGCATAGCTGTTCTTGTGATGGTATCAGGGTCCCTTCTGAGGATGTGGCCAACCCAACTGCAGCGTCTGCCAGATATGATGGTGTGCATGTCCTCCTGGTTACTCCGAATAAGTAGTTCTTGGTTGCTGATGGTGTTTGGCCAAAAGATTCTGAGAATTTTCCTTAGACAGATTGTGTGGAAGGAGGACAGTTTCGACATTTCCTTCTCTGTTACTCTCCAACATTCTGCACCATAGAGAAGCACAGAAAGTACACAGCTCTCATACAGTCTTAATTTGGTGTTTGTGCTGTACTGGGAAGACTTCCAAATGTTGTTGAGAACAGCAAAGGCTGTTCTTGATTTATTCATTATGTTGTTATTGTCCTTGCTTGTTCCGCCGTCAGGTGTTACTATGCTTTCTAGGTAAGTAAATGTGTCTGTCTGTTCTAACTTCTGGTTCCTTACTGTTATTGGCTCAGGATTGCCCACATTTAGTGTCATGACCTCTGTCTTCTTTAAATTGATGTTCAGGCCAACCTGCTGGCCATACTTATTCAGTCTATCAGTTTTGTCTTGAATGTGCTGATGTGAATGTGCGAGTAGTGCAATGTCATCTGCATATTCCAGGTCTTCCAGTGTAGAAAACGTCGTCCATCTAATTCCTCTTGGACTGCCCCCTGTTGTCCGGCGCATCACCCAATCTATGACTGTCAAAAATAATGTTGTTGATAAGGGGCATCCCTGTCGTACTCCTGTTTTCACTTCAAAAGTTACATTACTCGATCCAACACTGCACGTAAAGTTAGAATAGAGGCTTTTTATGATGGAAACAATGCGGCTGGGAATTCCATAGACCCTCAGTATTTTCCACAGGCTGTCCCTGTGTATGCTGTCGAAAGCCTTTTCAAAATCAACAAAGTTAATGTACAGCTGCCATTCTGAGCACTGCTCTATAATGTTCCTGAGGGTAAATATATGATCTGCACATCTTCTGTTCTTTCTGAAGCCCGCTTGTTCTTTCCTCAGTTTATGGTCAACTGCTTTTGAAATTCTCTGGATGATTATCCTGCCTAGTATTTTGCTGGGAACTGAGAGGAGGGTAATTCCTCTCCAGTTGTTGCAGTCTGCATGGTCACCCGTCTTGGGCAATTTGACAATTATTCCTTTACTCCACTCTGTTGGTCTTGTCTCAGTTTCCTAGACTTGTGCAAATAGTGGTTCTAATAGTTCTGCTGCTAGTTCAGGGTCTGTCTTGAATAGCTCAGCATTTAGATTGTCTTGACCAGGCGCTTTTCCATTTTTTAGCCCTTTGATAGCTGTGATGATTTCTTCTTTTCGTGGAATGTCTGTATTTACATCTAAGTCACTTTCGGCCTCAGGAATATTTAGCTGAGTCTCTGGTAGTTCCTTATTCAGTGTTTCTCTGAAGTGCTCTGCCCATCTTGTTTCCTGCCCCTGTGCTGTGGTGATGAGATTTCCTTGCTTGTCTCTTACTAACGTTATGTTGTTTGCACCTTGTTTTCCACTGATAGTTTTAGTTATTTTATATACTGTTCTTTGTTCATTTCTCAGTGCTGCCTCTTCTGCCTGTCTTGCAAGGTCATCCAGAATGTCCTTTTGTTAGCACGGGTTTGACATTTTACTTCCTTGTCCAGCTGACTGTACTGTTCACTATATATTGCCTTTAACCTGGGAGACTTAGCTTCTGTTTTCTTTCTTTTCATTTCCTTTCTCTTCGCTATGGTGTTTAGCGTTTCTGGTGTTATCCAGTCTTGGCTCTTTCTTTTCTGGAATCCCAAGCATGACTTGCTGCTTTCTTTGTATATTGTTGAGATGGTGTTGAATTTCTGGTCGACATCGTCGGTCTCTGTTCTTTCCTGGCTTTTGGTAATCAGATATCGTCTCTTTACGTCAACCACGAACGCTTTTCTGATGAGGGGGTCCTTAAGTTTCGTGATGTTGTATCTTTTCTGTTTGACTACAACTGGTCCAGCAGCTCTGAGTTTCACCTTCAGTCTTGCTACTACTAGGTGATGATCACTTCCCACATCTGCACCTCTTCTTACTTTCACGTCTTGTAGTGCATGTCTCCATCTGCCATTGATCATTATATGATCTATCTGGTTTTTGTCTCGTCCGTTTTGTGATTCCCATGTTAACTTGTGCACTTCTTTGTGTTGAAAAAGTGTTCCTCCAATGACCAGGTTGTTAATACTGCAGAAGCTTATTAATTTGTCCCAATTCTCATTTACTGTTCCACTGCCACATTTCCCCATTACTCTTTCGTTATAATTATTGTGTGTTCCAACTTTCGCATTTAGGTCTCCCATTACTATAATAAGATTGTACCTGGGTACAGTTTCCATTTCCTTTTGTACCTGTTGATAGAACTCGTCCTTGATCTCTTCATCGCTGTCGTTTGTTGGTGCATAGCATTGTATAAATGTGGTGTTGGTGAATCTCCCTCTCAGTCTTGCTCTTATTAGTCTGTTGTTAATGGGTTTCCATTCCAGTAAAGACCTTTCCATTCCTTTCTTCAGGATAATGGCTACACCTTCGTTGTGCTGACCATCCTCTCTACCAGAATAAAGTACTGTTTCCCCTGTAGCTGTTTTTATTCTCCCCATCCCTGTCCATCTGCTCTCGCTTATTCCTAGGATATGTAGTTTGTAATTCCTCATCTCTGCTGTGATCTGTCTCAGCTTTTCTGCCTCATTCATGGTTCTGACATTCCAAAAACCAATTATAGTTTCGTGTTTTGCGGTCTGGGCATCCGTTTTCATGCCAGTGGCTTCCTTTCGGCTTTCACCACTGTCAGTCATACGAGCCTGAGACTCCGGATGTCTGTCCCGCATCAAAGTTTTTTCATTCGTTGCCGTTTCCGTAACATGTGCGATTTTTTACATAGACAGGGGTGTCGGCCCTGTGCTAAAACCCCCAACCTGGAGGACCAGGGTACCAGCTTTTGTCTGACCCCTACCCACGCAGACCAGTCCAGCTTGGTTGAACCTACCAGGAGTAAAACTCCCACTGGCATAGCTCTGGGGATTGTCAGGGCACACAAGCTGCCATACTGCTACAAGGTATAGGTACCATTGATGGCAAGGAGTTGCACATGGGCAATGAAAATGGTCCTTAACACCGAACCTTCTTCTTCTTCCTCATTCGTCCTGAAAAGGATGTTAGTTGCGTTGTGTTTGTTTACGCCGGAGCTGTGATATCTGCACCTTTCGGTCGACACATCCGACTTCAGCACGGCATTTTTTGGGACCGGGTTTGCCTTCCCTCTGCGATCCCTACTCTCTCAGCCAGACTGCAGTGATGCAGCCTGTTTCCAGGACCACCACGTGGAGGTGGAGTAGGGTCTTGGTCAGCTCTGGTTCGCTTACCCTGATGCAAGCAGTCAAGCTATGGGTCGCTGACTGCATTCTCTATTGCTGCATCTTTGGGTCTCTAACACCGAACCAAACCAAACTTTTGTATTTGTTAAATATTGTTTATATATAACTATATTATGTAATTCCCTAGGTCTGTCTATTCTTAACACCTGGTTCTATATTTATGAATAAATTTTTAGCCTGCAAATAATCTAATACAGAGATTCTCTGTTGTTCATATCTCTTACATTTTAACAAGAAATGCTCTATATTACTGTCTTGAAGACATTTTACACACACTAGACACTGTATATTCTAATTATATATAACACAACAGAGACTTACAGGATATTATTCTTTAAAAAAAAAAAAAATTAAAGTGAAGAAACTAGTGTTAGCTAAATATGTTGTAACTAGACATAAAAACCACAAACCAATTTTTTTTTTTTTTAACAGCATCAGTCCCCGTCCGGGTATTATATGTTAACACAATCGGGAAAAGCCGAGTCTGAACTCGTTAACCTTCCGTGCAGAATAACTGTACAAGTTGCAGCCGGTTCTACAAATTTACATATTTTTTAGTGAATACGCCAAAAAACGAGTATTCTTTTTATTTCTGAACAAATTTAAGAAGGGCACATGCCTAATACTATATGCAAAATGTATGTCACCTATAATTCTTGCATTATTTACGTTATCTGCCACTAGAAGCGCACCTGCCGCTTTATGTAGCAACCACCGTAGCGACGATATGGCGTTCGAACAAGTTTTGTAGTTTTTAATTGAGAAGAGGTAACACACACACACTCATACTCGCTTTTTTTTTTGGAAATTTCATTTACTCAATTACACTAATAGGGCAGAAGGAGAACACAAAAGGATAAAAAAATTAATGTATAATGATTAGTAATTCTATGGTGGGAAAGTGAAAGTCTAGCGAGATTCTGGTAATACAAATTTGGTAATGACAAATAAATAGTGAATTGTGTGCCTTCCCAAACACATCAGGTTTTCACATCACCTTCCCCATTTTTATTTATTAATTTTAGATCAAGGCAGGTGTGAGAGGACTACCACTTTAGGATAAAGGACAAAAAAAAAAAGCATATGCCCGCATACCCATACCATTTGGCACTTGTAAACAATTTATTACAAAATAAAGTTATTCATCTTTGGAAAGATCAGAAATGATAAAATGTGTGACTTTACTAACAAAAATAAATTAACTATTTTTCATATATTTAATATAGTATATTGGAAATATATAGTTTTTATATATATAACAATGGCAAATTTACAATTAATATTTACTACTGAAAAAAAGTTAAGGGCCACACATAAAAAACTCCACTATGGAGCTCAGTTTTTAAATGCAACACTTGGTGTAAACAGTTTTACAAAAATAAAGTTGATTCATCGGTGAAAAGATCAGTCAACTTTTTTTTTAATAATGAGAGTTGGAAAATAACAAAATCATTGGAGAACAAGCTGAATACATTCGAGAACAAATGTCTTAGAAAACTCATGAACATCAGTTTGGAAAGAATTCAAGACTAAAAATCAGAGAAGACTCACAGAAATAATGTCTCCGACTATATAAGGAAAAGACGATGGTCATATATCGGTCATGTCCTACGAATGCAAAACAATGGAATACCACTACAGGCGTTAACTTGACCCAGGGTAAGCGGACAAAAAAAAAATTAACCTAGTGCACACATAAATCTATACACATTTCTCTGAGCTCAGTTTTAATGACATTTTCACTTGTCTTTACAGTTTGCCAATCAATTATATAAACCTTGTCTAAACTGAATGGCGGCCCTCAACTTTTGTCCAGTAGTATATAATTAATATATACGGATCAGTGATGCGAATGTGGAACTTTGAAGGGAGTCCTCCCCCTTGTTAACAACGTGACAGTTGAGAGTTTTTTGTTTGTGTGTGCATTTTTTTGTTTTGTTTTGTTTGTTTATTTGATTGTTGTTGTTTTGATGAGTTGATGGGTGGAGATCGGGCACTCAACATCATATCATTGTTGCCTCTTCTCGTTCCATCTTAGTCTACCCTGTTCAACCTGAAAGTTGGTTATAATTGGGGTATTTAGTGTCATTTTATTTACTAATTTTGTATTCAATTTAAATAACTGTTGTCTTTTGCAGTTACCGATTTTTATTTATATTAGTATTTGTCAATTTTATTATTATTTTTTTGGTATTGTTTATAGATAACTATTGTCCTTTACGCTTGGTTTTAATTTGTATTAGTATTTGTTCATTTTGAGTTGTTGTCCTTTTTTTTATATTTTTTTTTTAAAACTTTGTTGTCTTTCCTTGTCCTATGAGTAGTTAGTTTTTTTGTTAATGCTTTGTTAGTTCTTGTTGCTTAATTTCTATTTAGTTGGATGTTTTTCCTGGAGTACTAACCTTATATGTTTTCCTTTGTTTTATGTATATATCTTTTAAGTATTGATTGGGCATCTCTTGGGGCATCTATACTTAAAAACTTATCACCTGTTAAGTCTATATTGTGATTTCTATAGTAGGTTTTTAATTCAAGCCTTTGTTGTTCATACTTTTTACAGTGGATCAGGTAGTGGTCTATGTCATTCTCTTCCTGACATTCTTGGCAGTGTGGTTCTTCTACCATAAAGTATGCTGCACCGAGATGGAGACGCCACAGTTTTTTCTTTGATGGTATCTTTAATTCTTCTCTGACCTGGCACGTCCTTGTTGGTTCTTTCAGCAGTTTGAACGCGTGTCTGCCTTTTCTACTTTTCTTCCATGTTGTCTTCCATTCCTCGTTTATAGTTATCTTCACTTGGCTCTTGATCTCCGACCTTCCTAGTCCTGCTTTTATATTGTTTTTACTTGTTCTTCCATTCTTGGCGTTCTGGTCTGCCAACTCGTTGGCCAGCAATACCTATGTGTGCTGGAACCCACACTAACCTCTCACTACATCCTCTGTGTCCTAGTGATGTATTAATTGCTAGAATTTCCTCCTTTATGTCTGGCTGGCTACATTTACCTGGATGTTCTAGTGCTTGTAGTGATGATAGTGAGTCTGTAAATATCGTAACAGCTTCTGGAGGGTTATCGTCGATTATTTCTAAACTTTTAAGAATTGCTACCATCTCTGCGGTAAAAATCGAAGCCCCTTCTGTTACACTGTAGCTCTTTTTTATTCCCCATTGTGGTATTACAACTCCGGCACCTAGTTGTCCACTATCTCCCTTGGATCCATCAGTGTATACGGCCAGACTTTGTTTAGTTAGTTGATCTATGAACTCTCTACTTATCATTTTGGCTTCCTTATCTTCTATGTTTTGTTTGATCTTTTCAGTAAGTGAGTAGTCTATGATTGGTGCTTTTAGTTCCCAGGGTGGTATTTTGCTTCTGTATTTATTACTATTTTCAATTGTGTTTGATAGTTCTTTGAACTGCGTTAGGTCTTCTATCGTTCTCCACCCTGTTGGATATCTATCTTTATTTAAGGGGACGTCCCATACACTTGGTTGGTTTTTGACAAATGTTTATGTGCTGGGTGGGTCACTTCTTGTGCTACTTTACTCCAATAATTTATTCTCAGTTCTTTCCGTCTTAGATCAAGGGGAGGTATGCCAAGAGCTACTTCTAGCGCTTCTACTGGTGTCGATATAAATGCACATGTAATGGTTCTCATGGCTGCATTTTGAATCCTGTCCAGTTTTGCTTTGTTAGAAGCTGCAGCTGAGTCATAGACTATGCTGGCATAATCCAGTTTCCCCCTGATGAAAGACTTGTAGAACATAAGCATTATTTTATTGCTGGCCCCCCATCCATTACCTTTGACAATCCTTAGTATATTTAGGGGTCCCCTACAGCTTTCTACCAAATTGTCTATATGTTTATTATAGTTTAGTTGTTTATCTAAAGTTACTGTCGTGGAACGACTCTCCCCGACTTCTTTCTTCTGTCTATTATTTTTTCCCTCTACGAATTTCTCCTATCATTTGACAAGAAACCTAAAGTCTCTCTCTCTCTCTCGCTAGTCTTAGATTTAACAGTATTTTACTAGCTCAGGATTCTCGGTCCAAGGTAATAAATTATTCCCCCACCAGCGAAAGTCGAAGGTGGAACACGGTACAACGATTCGAACAGGAAGTCGACCGTCTTTGTTGTTCACGAACTGGACGCATGTAAAACAGCCGGAAACGATGGACGCTAGTGCGAGTTGAAATGAAGGTAACTTTATACCCCTGGGACCAGAACAGAATTTGCACACAACCCACCCCTGCCCGGAACAGATCCTGGAATATTGGAGGGAATTTTCTGCATTCTTCTTGTAACCATCGTTGGAAGCAGATGTGATTGTATGGGCCTCTGTCGAGGCTACTTTGCACTTGTTGCAAAATATCCTTAGTGAATTCGTTGAGCGAAGTAAGTAGATCTAATACTGCTGATTTTATAACATGAATAATCATATGTTTATCAACAGCTTGCTATTGCAGTAACTTTTTGTTAAAGTTTAAATGCATTTCATTTTCAGTGACAATAACTGTTATTTGCATCTTTACAGATCACTCAAACTAATGTATGAGTTTGCTGAGGTCCTAGACCTAATTAATCACTGATCTTTATTTCACAGCCTGGCAGAAATAAGACAGTGTTAAATAATATGATGTTATATTAGTGTTGTTACTTTGAGATTTGCATATTGACCCAAGCAAAACAGAAGTGTATTAGTGGTCCTTCTATTTTCTATTTCTTATAAGGCTTCTGTGTTCTCTGTCAAGACTACAAACTTGATAACAGTGTTCTCAATCACTTCTTCTCACTTTGTCACATAAGGGACATTAATGTGTTTTTCATTATGGAAGGTTCTTTACATGTATTTAATGCAATCCTATGCATATACCATGTTGTATGATTGAAGAACTATTTTATGTATGATTGAAGAACTATTTTATTATCAGTTATATGATTGTCATTTTCAACAGGGACCAGGACTTTAAGAATGATTGCAATTATTTAGCTATTTAATGAATCTACCACTTGACTGACAAAATGTAAGTCAGCAGTTCTCAGACCTTGGCAGGAATGACACCCCACCAAGTTAAAGCAGCATAGGAAACTATTACCCGGTGGTTCTCAAACCATTGTTGACAGTGACCCCAGAATTAAAATACTGCTCTATGGGCACTAGGTGAACCAGTGGTTCTCAACTATTTGATGACCCCAGCCCCTACCTCACAGTTTGTGAAACTCATTGCCACATGGGGAAAACCACTGCTGTAAATAAGCAGACAGCCAGATAGAGACTGAGAACTCAAGATACACTATAATGTCAGTTAAGAAGTGGTAGTTCATATCTAATAGATAACACAGTTATTAAATAGTAGTTAACCTTGTGTTAATTTAATTTCTGATGGACGCTTACCGGCCATCAGACTTAGGAGATGACTGCTCTTGAAACCACTAATGGGATTTCAATTGTTTCCAGTCCACCCAGGTTGCGGTTACCAGATACTAACCCAGGTTGCGGTTACCAGATACTAAACCAGGTTGCGGTTACCAGATACCTAAACCAGGTCCAGGGTACAAGTCCATGGTACCAAGATTACCCTTACCCAACCTTATCCTATCACCCAGTAACCATCCCACACATCCCATAAACAGAAGAGGCATTCAGCAGAGGTGACTTACCCCATCCTTATCTGTGATGTGCACTGAGTCCAGGGAAGCAGACTCTGACACCCTCTGAACCAATTAACTGTTATAAGACCAACCTACTGGGGCAGACCAAACCAAGAGAGTTCGAACCAAAATCATCTCCGCAGCTACTACAGTCCTTGAGGAGATGAGTATTAACACCTACCAGCAACACTACCATAGAAAAGATCTCTGGTCCAAGTGATGACTACACTAGTTGATTTTTTTTATAAACAGTAGAGCTAAACTTTTTTTCATATTTATAAGTGTATATAAAAATGTAAGATTCCATACCCTTTTATCCAACTTTACATAACAGAGTCTGTTGTTATTTTTCTTGTTAACTTTATTTGGGTTGTATTTTGTTTTAAATATAAATCTACACCCTGGGGGCTCAGCCATAATTCAATTAATTTCTATTGGGTCGGGATATTTTAATTGTGGCTGGACACCAAATCTCTTTCTCAACCTTATGTGCTTTACACAGTCCTTTTGTAGGATTCCTGAGGAAGAATTTATCGTCCAGAAAATATCTTGTTTAGGTACCAGAATTCTCTTTTAAGTAAATTTCTAGTACACTATTTCCCGAGGAGAGGCAGTTTCTTCAAACTCGGAAGCTATCAATAAGACATTATTATCTGTATTCTTCCATTCCATTCAAGCTGTCCTATCACCTCAAAACGCCTCACGACAACTGGGGGCTCGTCCGGGATTAACTCTTATTTCATATTTAGACACTTGTCTGAGATATGAAAACTCTTTATCTTTCCTAGACCACTACTGCTGTAGGTACTTGTCACTTATTGGTGTCCAAGTCTAGGATTAGATTAAAGAGGGGACATATAAATTACCCTAGACTAAAATACATATAAATTTTTGCAAGAAAAACACAAATTTTAAGTTTTGTTATGAGAACTCTTCTTGGTGGTACTGCTGGAAATTAGTTACCTATTGTTAACTAATTTTTAATTTGATGGTTATAAATGCTGGTTTGATTTAATATATGGTTTTGTAATACTTTAGTATAGTTAAGACTATAGAAAGTATTTTTGCCTTAATTATTGTTTGTGAGTTAGAGATCTCATACTCGCTCAACGAACCACTATGGATATAATGGAAGAATCTGTAGAGTTGAATGAGTGGAGAACATTCTGGACAGAGTTAGCCATTGAGTGTGAACTCTCCGGAGAAGAACTGGATACTTTTGTTTCACAAAAGATGGAAAAATGCAGGATGAGAGAAGCAGAAAGGAAGAAATGGAGAGCAAAATACACGGAAGAGAATGTGGAACATGAGAGACAAAGACAAGAAAAATCCCTCCAGTGTAAGGAAGAACTGGAAACTAAGTTTCAACCTACAAATATGGAATCCAGGGATAAACTTGAATCTAGGGATACTCATCAGGCCACTCCTTTGCCAGTTGCATCACCATCTTCAGTGGTAAATATAACTGCACCACATGAAGCCAAGTCTATGTCTCAGGATTCAGGCTCAGACAGAGCAGAGGTACGGATATCTAAACGGAGACATCTAGACCATCCTGAAAACAAGATTAAGCACAAGAGTGCTGATAATCTGAAGAGACCTTCCTCATCCTCAGCAAAAACTCACAACAGGCATACCAACAACAACCGCACCAACAACCTGGTAAATAGGATCGCTCAACCAAATAGGATCACTCAACGGAAAAGGATTACGCAACCCTATGGGAAGGGAAGGGATGTTCTTGAACATCACCTGTCGGCCAACTTACATCAGTTAGACTGTATGCGCCGAGACCCAATCCCACAGACTTCATACAAAGCTAAGGTCCCTACCATGGATGGGAACTTGACGAAGGCCCGGAGTGGATACAGGGATTCTCAAAATGTGGAGACTGCCACAGTAAATGGAGAACAAATCACCTGTTTGTATTATCAAGGTCTTGGGTGTGATGCCCTTGTCTCAGCCTCTGTCATCGACCTTGATCAAGTCACCGAAGAGGATGTTGAGGTAACAGCATCCATGATAATCAACAGAAGGATGATTTTGCCTTTAGCTTATGTAGAAGTTAGGTCGAACTTTGTAAACGGCAAAGTAAAGGCCGCAATATTAGATGAACGAATTTACCCGATACCTCAAGGAGGGAAATATATCATCTTAGGAGACTCAGCACGATCCAGAGATGGCGTGACTGAACAGGCTATGGAGACTCCAATGCCTAACTCATCTTCCAACATTTTCACTGAAAAGTTGGAAGAGTGCAAAGGGATTGACCACCCCAGTGCACTTAATTCTGAACAAGTTTTGATAGTCTCACCCACTATCTGCATGCAGAAAGTGAAGCCGGGCCAGAATTTCTTGGTACCTGGTGAGATGAAACATGTTTCAGAAATATCTTCCTTTAACATGGGAGAAGCAGCTGTAGAGGAACAGGACCCTCAAGCACTAAGACTTCACTCAGTTCCGATAACCTCACCCACTCTCTGGGATCAGAAAGTGAAGCGGGTCCAAATTTCCTTGGTACCTGGTGGGAGGAAATATGTTTCAGGAATATCTTCCTTTAATACGGGAGAAATGGCTAAAGAGGAACATGAGCCTCAAGCACTTAGTCTTCAGTCAATTCCGATAACCTCACCCACTCTCTGGGATCAGAAAGTGAAGAAGGTCCAAATTTCCTTGGTACCTGGTGGGCAGGAACAACTGGCAGACTTATCTTTCTCTGTCACTGGAGAAACAGGGATAGAAGAACATACACGCTCTCATACCTGGGGAGATAGGTATGTGTCCTTAGACAGGTCAAGCAATATGACTAAAATAAGGTTGTGTATGAGGCTGGCAACCTCATCACGCAAAACTATTTGCTATAGATCCAATTGTAAGCAGAGTGTAGGCTTTAGGGCAAGCTCTTTGCCAGGAGGCAAGCTTCAATGGAGGATCCATAAGGGAGAAAAGAAGAGGGGGATATTTTTGCGAGCAGGCTTGCTCAACCCTCCTCAACTACTTATTGAAGAGGAAACGGATAGCCATGTGTGGATTACAGGCATACCATTTGACAGAGGAAAAATAGGAAATATTTGGATTGAAGGAATGGAGGACACGATACATGAATGTAGTGTCCGACATAAGAGAAGAGTCGGCTCGAACTTAGTTGGCCGTTGGCCGAACTTTCAAAAGGGGGCTTATGTCGTGGAACGACTCTCCCCGACTTCTTTCTTCTGTCTATTATTTTTTCCCTCTACGAATTTCTCCTATCATTTGACAAGAAACCTAAAGTCTCTCTCTCTCTCGCTAGTCTTAGATTTAACAGTATTTTACTAGCTCAGGATTCTCGGTCCAAGGTAATAAATTATTCCCCCACCAGCGAAAGTCGAAGGTGGAACACGGTACAACGATTCGAACAGGAAGTCCACCGTCTTTGTTGTTCACGAACTGGACGCATGTAAAACAGCCGGAAACGATGGACGCTAGTGCGAGTTGAAATGAAGGTAACTTTATACCCCTGGGACCAGAACAGAATTTGCACACAACCCACCCCTGCCCGGAACAGATCCTGGAATATTGGAGGGAATTTTCTGCATTCTTCTTGTAACCATCGTTGGAAGCAGATGTGATTGTATGGGCCTCTGTCGAGGCTACTTTGCACTTGTTGCAAAATATCCTTAGTGAATTCGTTGAGCGAAGTAAGTAGATCTAATACTGCTGATTTTATAACATGAATAATCATATGTTTATCAACAGCTTGCTATTGCAGTAACTTTTTGTTAAAGTTTAAATGCATTTCATTTTCAGTGACAATAACTGTTATTTGCATCTTTACAGATCACTCAAACTAATGTATGAGTTTGCTGAGGTCCTAGACCTAATTAATCACTGATCTTTATTTCACAGCCTGGCAGAAATAAGACAGTGTTAAATAATATGATGTTATATTAGTGTTGTTACTTTGAGATTTGCATATTGACCCAAGCAAAACAGAAGTGTATTAGTGGTCCTTCTATTTTCTATTTCTTATAAGGCTTCTGTGTTCTCTGTCAAGACTACAAACTTGATAACAGTGTTCTCAATCACTTCTTCTCACTTTGTCACATAAGGGACATTAATGTGTTTTTCATTATGGAAGGTTCTTTACATGTATTTAATGCAATCCTATGCATATACCATGTTGTATGATTGAAGAACTATTTTATGTATGATTGAAGAACTATTTTATTATCAGTTATATGATTGTCATTTTCAACAGGGACCAGGACTTTAAGAATGCTTGCAATTATTTAGCTATTTAATGAATCTACCACTTGACTGACAAAATGTAAGTCAGCAGTTCTCAGACCTTGGCAGGAATGACACCCCACCAAGTTAAAGCAGCATAGGAAACTATTACCCGGTGGTTCTCAAACTATTGTTGACAGTGACCCCAGAATTAAAATACTGCTCTATGGGCACTAGGTGAACCAGTGGTTCTCAACTATTTGATGACCCCAGCCCCTACCTCACAGTTTGTGAAACTCATTGCCACATGGGGAAAACCACTGCTGTAAATAAGCAGACAGCCAGATAGAGACTGAGAACTCAAGATACACTATAATGTCAGTTAAGAAGTGGTAGTTCATATCTAATAGATAACACAGTTACTAAATAGTAGTTAACCTTGTGTTAATTTAATTTCTGATGGACGCTTACCGGCCATCAGACTTAGGAGATGACTGCTCTTGAAACCACTAATGGGATTTCAATTGTTTCCAGTCCACCCAGGTTGCGGTTACCAGATACTAACCCAGGTTGCGGTTACCAGATACTAAACCAGGTTGCGGTTACCAGATACCTAAACCAGGTCCAGGGTACAAGTCCATGGTACCAAGATTACCCTTACCCAACCTTATCCTATCACCCAGTAACCATCCCACACATCCCATAAACAGAAGAGGCATTCAGCAGAGGTGACTTACCCCATCCTTATCTGTGATGTGCACTGAGTCCAGGGAAGCAGACTCTGACACCCTCTGAACCCATTAACTGTTATAAGACCAACCTACTGGGGCAGACCAAACCAAGAGAGTTCGAACCAAAATCATCTCCGCAGCTACTACAGTCCTTGAGGAGATGAGTATTAACACCTACCAGCAACACTACCATAGAAAAGATCTCTGGTCCAAGTGATGACCCACACTAGTTGATTTTTTTTATAAACCGCAGAGCTAAACTTTTTTTCATATTTATAAGTGTATATAAAAATGTAAGATTCCATACCCTTTTATCCAACTTTACATAACAGAGTCTGTTGTTATTTTTCTTGTTAACTTTATTTGGGTTGTATTTTGTTTTAAATATAAATCTACACCCTGGGGGCTCAGCCATAATTCAATTAATTTCTATTGGGTCGGGATATTTTAATTGTGGCTGGACACCAAATCTCTTTCTCAACCTTATGTGCTTTACACAGTCCTTTTGTAGGATTCCTGAGGAAGAATTTATCGTCCAGAAAATATCTTGTTTAGGTACCAGAATTCTCTTTTAAGTAAATTTCTAGTACACTATTTCCCGAGGAGAGGCAGTTTCTTCAAACTCGGAAGCTATCAATAAGACATTATTATCTGTATTCTTCCATTCCATTCAAGCTGTCCTATCACCTCAAAACGCCTCGCGACAGTTACACCCAGAAATCTTGTTGTTGAGGAGGTACATATTTTCTGTCCTTTAATGGTTATATTGATTTTGTTATTTTTTTTTAAATTTCCTTTGCTGAAAATGATACCTACTGTTTTGTTTACATTAATTTGGAAGCCCCAACTTTTCATCCACTCTGAAACTTTGTCTATTTGATTTTGAAGTTTTTTGAAAACATGGTTCAAGTTTTTTCCAGATAGCCAAATGGCACAGTCGTCTGCAAATTGAGATACTGCATTTTTAATGTCGTTAAATTCATCTGCTAAGTCATTTACAGCTATAGTGAAAATTGTAGGTGAAATCACTGATCCCTGAGGAATCCCATTCTGTTGTTCATATATATCTGACTTATCATTGTTTACCTGTACCGCAAAATATCTGTCCTGTAAAAAGTTTTCTATATACCTATAGGTTTTACCAGTTATGCCAATCTTTTTCATTTTGTAAAGAGCTCCGTCTCGCCAGCATTCATCATATGCTCTTGCGACATCTAGGAAAACTGCTACGGTTTTCTCTTTTCTCTTGAACCCTAGCTTTACCTCATGTTCTAATCTTACAAGCTGGTCTACTGTACTTCTGTCTGCTCTAAACCCTGACTGGTTTGGGCTATATAACTGATTTTTTTCCAGGTAGAATTTAACTCTTTTGTTAACAACAGTTTCCAGTATTTTACCTAGTTGTGATGTTAAGGAGATAGGCCTATATGAACTTACATCATGGGCTTCCTTATTGGGTTTTAGGATGGGTACTATCGTAGCTACTTTCCATGCTTTTGGTATCTTCCCTAAGCTCCAGATTTTGTTATAAAGGGAAGTTATTATGTTTATAGTTCTTTTGGGTACTTTCTTAAGGATTTCATAACTAAGTATATCTTGTCCTGAGGCAGTATTAGATTTATCTTTTATTGCATTAGTTACTTCTTCCTCTGTTATATCTGCATCTAAATAGTTTGTTTCATCTATCTGGTCTGGCAGTTCTTTTGAAAACTGTATCCTAAGTCTTTCTCTTCTCTCATTTTCTTCCAGTCCAAGGCTACTTTTTGCACTGACTTTATAGAAATACTCGGCAAGGGCATTTGCTTTTTCTTTATCTGTTTCTGCTCTCTTTGGTAGTTTGATTGTTGGCATTATTGTTTTCTTATTGTTCCCTTTGATTGCCTTAAGCTTTTTCCATACTTCTTTAATTTGAGTGCTAGGTTTAAGGGACTGACAAAATTCCTTCCAGTTAGTTTCTTTGGCTTTAAATATTATTCTGTTAGATTCATTCCTAATAAGTTTATACTCATCATAGTTTTCTTCTGTCCTGTTATTTCTATATTTTTGTAATGCCCTTTTTCTTCTCTCATGAATTTCTGCACAGCTTTTATTCCACCAGGCAACTGGTTCTTTATTCCACTGAGTTTTTCTTTTCTTAGTAATGTTATTTATTGGTTTAAGGTGCTGTGGCATATTTTTTATTTGGTATATATTTTATTGCTATTTTAAGAATTTCATTGGTCAGTGTTTCCGCCCACAAGTCAGTATCATCTGATTCCATGTCTTTATATTCCATCCCCTCCAGCTCTGATTGGAAAGCTTCCCAGTTTGCTTTTTTATAGTTGAAAGTCGTTTCTCTGGTTCTGGGTTCGGACTGACATTTTCATGCATGGTTATTATGATGGGCAGATGATCTGAGTTTGTGTCTTGTAACACTTCCCAATTTACATTCGCTAGGTTGTTAGTTGTTATACTTATGTCTATTGCTGAGTCTGCCCTGTTAGCTTGTGGATTAATTCTAGTTGCAGTTCCATCATTTAGTATTATTAGTTCATTGTTTTCTATAAAGTCAAATAGGTTCTTTCCTGCATTATCTGCATGTTGTCCACCCCAAGCATAATGATGGGAATTAAAATCGCCTACTATGATTGTTTTGGGGCCTAGTCTGGTGCTTATGGCTAGTATTTCTTCATCTTTAATTGTGCCATCTTTAGCATATACATTTAGGATTGTTAGATTGTTTGGTTCAGCTGCTATAGTAACCTGGATACCTTCCATATTGGTTGTATTAAACATTTCCTAGTCTATAATTTTAAATTTTTCGCTAACTAAGACTGCGACGCCACCTCCTCTACCTTCTTTCCTATCGTGTCTAAGTATCTTAAATCCCTTACAACTATATCTATTATTAGGGTTTAAAAGGGTCTCTTGAAGAGCATATATATCAGTAGTTCCTCCTCTTTCTGCTAGTAGGGGTGTAAAATTCTTTTTGATACCCCTACAATTCCACTGTATAATTCTAAATCTTTCTAAATTGAATTTTAACATCATCTAGTATCCCATTTATTTTTGGTTACCTATCCATTTGCTCTTATTCAGTATTTCCTGCACTCGTGGACCCATTATCCATCAAGTTCTCAAGAAAAACCTTATTTAAACTTGTCATTTTTTCCGTAACTTTATCCGTTATGTATGGTAAAAGTGTCTCAACGTGTCCTTTGATAGTTTCTTCTAGGTTGACCACTTTCCTATTTTCATCCAATGCTACATTCCCTTCTCTCCCTATGTTAATCTCCTGCCTTTCACTTTCCATTCTTTTTAGTATTATTTCACTTTCTTCTTTTAGTGAAGACAGTTTGACTAGTATCATTTCATTATCTTCTTTCAGTACAGTCAGTTCAGCCACATCCTGGGAAATTTGGTACTGTATGGCTTTCACTTCTTGAAGCAATGCCTCTGCACTTTTCAGTGAATTCACATTTTCCAGTGTTGTAGCTGAACTGTCTGGCTGGCTGTTTTCTTTTGTTTTGTTAGTTATTTTCTGTTCTTTTGACTGCTGCGTTTTAATAGTTTTAATTTCTTCTTTAAGAGACTTGATTTCTTCTGCAACTTTACTGTTTGTGTTTTTTTTTTGTTTTCTTTTATTTCTTTCATTACTGTTTTAAATGGTTTTCTTGTTAAGATGGATTCTTTTAGTGCTTGTTTTGTTTGCTGGTACACTGGACAGCCCTGAAACCTGGCACTGTGGTTCCCTTTACAATTGATACATTTTCTGTTTCCATTCGCCTTTTTGTAGTCGGTATCTGCCTTTGCCTTTTCACACTGTGTAGAAGGGTGATTACTGGAACAGTACCTACAAACTGTTTTCCCCTTACAATTGTTCCTTCCGTGGCCGAATTTCAGACAGTTGGAGCACTGTAGCACAGGGGGAATGTAAGCTTCGGTGTGCTTCTTGGTTTTTCCAAATAGTAGCGTTTTAGGGGTTTCCCTCCCTTCTGCCGTTATTATAACCACTGGGGTTACAATACTCCCTTTCACCATTATTCTGTCCACGTGTACCAGCTTTATGTCTGGGTTATGTTTTGCGAGGATGTTCATAACTTCCTCGCTTGGAAGGGTAGTGTTTATCCCTTTTAACACACATCTACTGGTCTCTTTTGCTAGCTCTATCTTTACTTCTATGTCGTGTGCAAGAGTCACTGTTTTTGCTTCTACTTTGAGTTCCTCTAACATCTCTTTTATTCTGTCACTCTGATTTGGGGTAATTATTATGCCAAAATGAGTTTTGGAAATTTTGGCTATCGCCTTTTTGCCTAACACAGGATCAAGGATGTTTATAATTTTGTCTTCATCTAATGCCTTGATCTTGACAGCCTCACCAGCTACTTGCGTTATCTTTAAACGGCATATGTTTACTACATCTTTATTTTTGGGAGCTGCCTGGGTTGCTAGATGTCTTGAGTCTTTTTTGGTACTTTCATTGCTATTTTCTTGGTTAGTATTTTCTTCTAGTTTATCATGCCTGGTGTCCCTACCTTGGTTTTTAACTGTTTCTGCCCACGTTTTGCCTTCCTTTGTTGTTTTTACTTCTGAGTCTCCTTTCAGTTTTTGCCCTGTTGTCTCTATCCTGTCCGTTATTTCTGTGTTTCTGACTTCAGGGTTCGTGGTCCTGTTTTTTTCCGTCCGTTTTGATGTTTTGTCATTTTCAGATTTCTTGGCCCAAGCTTTTCCTTCCCCGGACTGTGCTCTGGTTATTGTTGGCATTTTTCTGCTTTTTAATTTGCTACTACTCTTTTATTTTGATGGTTGAATATTATTTTGGGTTTTTTTTTTTTAATTAATTATTTTTTATTTCCTCACTACACTTCCTAAATTATACAGATATTTATAGCACTAGTTAAATAGTCCCTTAATACTTGATATTATCTGCAATAATCTACTACTCACTACAAACTACAAAGGAATTCACTACTTAAGTTATGTATATCAAGATGGCTGCCCGGTCTCACACAAGCAATTGCCACGTGTCGCTATTTAATTTCTATTATTTTTAATTATAATTCCTAAGTTATATTAATACGTCTAGCTACCAACTATCTAAAACTAACTGCACTAAGCTAATACTGAAGATAGATTTTAAACAAAAAATGTCAACTTATCTGGAAACTTGGGTAGTTCTGACCCGCTGCAGCGATGGTGGAGGCTTGAATCCGTGTGTGCCGCGAGGGAGAAGAGAGGTCTGTGTGTTTATTTGATTGTTTTATTTTTGTGTGCTTTTATGGACAGGAGTGGGCACACACATATACATTCACACAATTTTACATATTTGATTCACTCTATTTGGACTGAGTGGAGTGGGGAGATGATGCCATATTTTGATATCATAATTATTATCTAGAATTAACCACACCATATATCCTAATTATAACCCATTAAGGGTTGAACGGGATATTTTGTATTAAAAGAAAAACCATGATCAAATATCGGTGTCGTCATTTCTTATTCTGTCCCTCTTGGTATCATTAATCGCTTTTCCTTAGCATTTGCCTCCCCTGTGCTTTGGTCAGGGTCCATGTTTGACACTGAGGGCAAAGAGGTGGTAGGAATGTTGTTGTTGTTCGTCCATCACGGGTAATGAAGACCACTCTGTTCATCCAATTATTAGGAATATATGTTAGATTACTCTATGGGTACGAAGGTGACTGATGAGCCCGATGCGGGCCTTGAAAGATCTTGGACAGTGTGGGCAAGGAATGTTTGCTTCATGTGAAGGTTTTATTTCACGGTCTTTTCTAGCTTGTCTCCGTTGTTCCGCTGCTGCTCTTCTGGATGATTCGCATGCCACTGCACCTTTACGAAGAGATGTGCGCCAAGCAGTTCGGTCTTGCGCAGCAGCTTCCCATATGTCTGGGTTTATGTCAAAGGTTTTCAATGACGTCTTTAACGTGTCTTTGAAGCGCTTCTTTTGGCCACCATGGGAGCGTTTACCCTTCTTCATATCACCATAAAAGAGTATCTTTGGCAGTCGATGGTCTGGCATGCGGACTACATGACCTGCCCAGCGAATCTGTGACTGCATCAGAATAGTATGCATGCTAGGGATACCAGCCCTGTCAAGAACGGCGGTATCCGGGATCTTGTCTTGCTATTTGATGTTCATTATCTTCCCGAGACAGACTGTATGGAAGTGGTTTAGCTTATTTACGTGGCGCCTGTATACAGTCCATGTTTCGCATGCATAAAGCAGCACTGGAAGCACCGCAGCTCTGTACACCTTCAGCTTTGTCTGTAGACTAATGCCACTTCGATGCCAAACGTTGGTGTATAGTCTGCCAAATGTGCTGCTGGCTTTGGAGATCCTGGTGTTTACCTCATCATCAATGACGATGTTCTGGGAAAGTGTGCTACCAAGGTATGTGAATCTGTTCACAACATTCAGTTTCTCACCATTTACCTTGATGATTGGCTCAGTATAAATTGTGACAGGAGCTGGTTGGTACATGATTTCTGTTTTCTCCGTGTTGATGGTAAGCCCAAAGTTGGCACAGGCTTCAGAGAATCTATCCACGCTGTGCTGCAGATCAGCCTCTGAGCCAGCACTAAGGGCACAATCGTCAGCAAACAGAAGATCTCTGATGGTGTGTGATTTGACCTTGGTTTTTGCTTGAAGCCTCCTAAGGTTAAACAATTTTCCATCAATACGATATCTGATGTCGATTCCTGTGTCCCTGTCTCTGAAAGCATCAGTCAGCATAGCAGAAAACATGATACTGAACAGAGTCGGTGCAAGTACACACCCTTGTTTAACTCCGTTTGAGACGGGGAAAGGCTCCGACAGCTCACCGTTTTCCTGAACTCTAGCCTGCATTCCATCATGCATTTGCTGCACTGCTGAGATAAATTTCTTTGGGCAGCCGTATTTTACCATGATCTTCCATAGACTCTCTCTACTGACCGTGTCGAACGCCTTTGTCAAGTCGATGAAAGCTGTGTACAGGTCACAGTGCTGTTCTTGGCATTTTTCTTGTAGCTGTCTGACAGCGAACACCATATCGGTGGTTCCACGTTCTTTCCGGAATCCACACTGACTTTCAGGTAGAAGACCTTTGTCACGATGAGCTGTAAGGCGATTAAGAAGGATTCTGGCGAATATCTTCCCAGCGATTGATAATAGGGAGATGCCTCGATGGTTGTTACAGTCTTGGCGATTACCTTTACGTTTATAAAGATGTATAATTGACGCATCTTTGAGGTTGTGAGGGATGGTTTCACTCTGCCACATTTGCAGGAAGATCATGTGAAGTTTCTCTATCAGAACTGTACCGCCATCTTTATAGACCTCAACAGGAATTGAATCGGAGCCGGGGGCCTTTCCACTAGAAAGTTGACGAATCGCTTTTTGAGTTTCCTCCAGAGTTGGTATATCATCTAGTGCTTCATTTATAGGAATTTGGGGCAGGCGGATGATGGCTTCGTCGTTAATAGATGATGGCTGGTTCAGAATATTATTAAAGTGTTCGACCCAGCGTTGGAGAATTTTTTCCTTGTCTGTAATTAGTGTTTTTCCATCTGTATTAAGGAGGTTTCTCACCTTAGACGCCGAAAGAAAAACATCAGGAATGTGTATATTTCGATGGATAATACCATGTTATGTTAAATTATAGAATAAAAGATTTTCCTACACCTCGAAAGTATCGGTTAGTGGTTGTAGATATTTCACCTATAACTGACCTCGAATTAAAGAAATGGATAAATCGGTCGGACATATTGGGATCGGAGTGTAGATGGACGGGGAAGGGCATAAAATATTTTCAGCAAACCTCGTTGTGGCAGACACCATCTTTCCACATAAGAATATCCACAAGATAACATGGAATTCACCTGATGGCAGAACTAAGAACCAGATAGATCACTTCTGCATAAGCGCTAAATTTCGCTCATCAGTTCAAGACGTCAGAGCATACAGAGGTGCAGAGATCGGAAGTGATCATAACCTCTGCATAGCTAAACTGAGAATTAAACTGAAGAAGTTATACCAACAGAATAAAAATAGAAGAATAGATGTACACAGACTGCAATCAAATGATATAAAGGAGGAATATAATGTCAAAATGAACAACTATTTCGATGCTTTAGGCAAAATTGACAACGATATCACCACCAAGACAATCGATACTAAATGGGAACAACTGAGAACAGCAATGACAGAAGCAGCAGTAGCGACCACCGGATACCTAGTACATAAAAAGAAAAAATGGATGAGAGAAGATACTTGGGATAAAATACAAGAAAGGAAAACAGCAAAACTTAAACTACTAGCGGCAAGTACACATAATGCAGTTGAATCTTGCAAACTAACTTATAACTTGTTAAATAAAGAAGTGAAGACAAAAACTCGAAGAGATAAAAGACATTTCATCAATGAACTGGCCGTAGAAGCTGAAAATGCTGCAAGAACTGGTAATAGTAGGTGCCTTTATCAAATTACAAAACAACTATGTCACCAGCCTACTGCTATGGAAACACCTGTTAAAGGTAAATTAGGGAATTCAATACCAACAGAAAAAGAACAAATGAAGAGATGGGCTGAGCACTTCATGGAGGTGCTAAACAGACCACCACCAACAGTAACACCTGATTTTAATAATGAAACATCCACAACCACCTTGCCAATAACTTGCGATGAATTCACGCTGGACGAGATCAAACAAGCCGTTAAAAGATTAAAAAAATTTTAAAGCTGCTGGAGTTGACGAAATTTCAGGGGAAATGATTAAAGCAGTTAATGACAACAACCTCTTGAGAATTTTAGATATTATAAATGAAGTATGGAGAGAAGAACAACAACCACCACAACAATGGAAAGACAGTATTATTGTAAAGTTACCGAAGAAAGGTGATCTATCAGACTGTAATAACTGGCGTGGTATATCTCTATTATCGGTACCTGGAAAATTATTATGTTGCATGATGTTAGAAAGACTTAAATTGCATGCTGACGAAAAGATCAGAGAAGAACAAGCGGGTTTCAGGCCGAAACGATCATGTATTGAACAAATATTCACACTAAGAACAATTATAGAAGAATCAGTGGAAAGGCAATCGCCACTTATTATCACCTTCGTCGATTTTCAAAAAGCCTTTGATAGTCTACACCGCCCATCATTGTGGAAGATACTTACAATCTATGGTTTTCCAACAAAATATGTGAATATAATCAAAGCGCTATATGACAATGCAAGATGTTGTGTTAGAACAAATAAAGGGAATACAGAATGGTTTACAGTAGAAACAGGGGTGAAAAAAGGCTGTATTATGTCACCACTACTTTTTGGAATAGCTATTGATTGGGTTATGAGAAACTATACCCACAATGAACAATTGGGTATAAAATGGACAAATGGAAAATTCCTGGGGGACCTGGATTTCGCAGATGTGTAGCATTCTTAAGTTCAACACCAAGACAATCCCAAGAAGCAATAAATAATTTGTGTCATCTCTCGGTTAAAATTGGTCTCCAAATAAATGCCTCTAAAACTAAAGCTATGAACTTTTCTAACGAGACCTTTGATATCATCTTGAACGGGGAAAAACTACAGAAAGTTGAAAGTTTCAATTATTTAGGCAGTAAAATGACTCAGGATGGTGACACAACAAGAGAAATCCATACTAGAATTGCTTTGGCAGCTAGCGCCTTCAATAGATTATCTAACATTTGGAAATTACGATCATTGAATATACATACCAAGCTTCGTCTGTTTAATTCAAATGTTATCTCAGTGTTAACATACGGATGTGAGAGTTGGAAAATAACAAAATCATTGGAGAACAAGCTGAATACATTCGAGAACAAATGTCTTAGAAAACTCATGAACATCAGTTGGAAAGAATTCAAGACTAATCGACAAATAAGAGAATACTCTAGGCAGAAATATGTCTCCGACTATATAAGGAAAAGACGATGGTCATATATCGGTCATGTCCTACGAATGCAAAACAACAGAATACCACTACAGGCGCTCACTTGGGTTCCTGAGGGTAAGAGGAAAAAAGGAAGACCAAAAGAAACACTCAGAAGAACAATAATAAGAGAAGGAAGAACGTTGGGCCTAAATAATGTGCAAGAGCTAAGAGGAGTGGCGTCACAACGAACAACCTGGAGAGCACTGGTTTCTGCCTTATGCGCCGTGTTTGGTGCTTAAAGAATTTATTATTATTATTTATTAAGGAGGGGAAATGATCCTGATGATGTTGAACCATAGACCGCTTTGAGTGCATGGTAAAAATTCTTCAAGTCATGGCTGTCAGCAAAGCCTTGGAGCTCATCTGCTTTATTACTCAGCCATGAATCCCGCATCTGGCGTAGTTTATGTTGGACGATTCTACGCATGTTGTTGAAAGCGTCTTTCTTTGATGTAGATTTTGGATCATTTAAATATGCTTTATGGAGATGGTGTTTCTCAGCCAACATCTTCTTTATATCATCTGAGTTCTCATCAAACCAGTCATTTTGTTTCTGGGTGGAGGGACCCAGGACCTCTGAAGCAGTGTTGTAGATCTGCTCACTTAGGGCTGCCCAATTTGTTTCCACACTTTGGCCATCTAACGAGATAGATTTGAGACGGTCTTCTAGGGTGTCAGTAAATGACCGTTTGATTTTTGTCTTCTTTAGTTTGGTGACATCCAGCCTTTTATGAGTTTTCTTCCCCTGAGGGCGCCTGGCTGGTTGGATACGAATTTTAAGTTTAGACACAATGAGGCGATGATCAGTCCAGCATTCAGCACCACACATAGACTTGGTCACCCGGACATCTTGCCTGTCCTTCTTCCTAACAATTACATAGTCAATTAAGTGCCAATGCTTTGAGCGAGGGTGCATCCAGGAGGTCCTGTTGCGGGTAGGAAGTCGAAAAATGGTGTTGGTGTCAAGGAGGTCATGTTCTGCGCAAGTCTGGAGGAGAAGAAGTCCATTGCTATTACAGCGACCCACGCTGTACTTTCCAATAGTGCCATTCCAGGAGATGTTATCTGAGCCTACTCTTGCATTAAAGTCACCAAGAATTATGAACTTATCTGCTTTAGGAACTGATGCAATGACTGCATGTAGTTCTTCATAAAACTTATCTTTGACGTCCTCCTGGTTTGTCATAGTTGGTGCATATGCACTAATGATGGTGGCATGTTTTCTTCCGTAAAGCAGGGGGATCTTGACCGTCATCAGTCGGTCATTTATTCCCTTTGGGGGCCCCGCTAACTTGCTGAAAATTGCTGTTTTGATTGCAAATCCAACCCCTGCTTCTCGTCTTTCTTCAGTTCCTCTTCCGCTCCAATAGAATGTATAACCTGCACCCTTTTCGCAAAGTTGGCCCTCGCCTGCAAGTCGAGTTTCACTCAGTGCTGCTATGTCAATGTTGTATCTGGCCAGTTCTCTCCCAATCAGGGCAGTTCGCCTCTCAGGTCTTTTTGCGTTAAAGACTTTGTCAAGGAGAGTGCGCACATTCCATGCGCCTAGAATGAGGGGGAAAAATCTGTCCTTTCTTTTTCTTATGTGTCGCCCGCTGAAGTAGGGTACTTACCAACCGCGGTAAGCTGGTTAGGTAATGGTGGAGCAGGCAATGTTTAGGGCACCTTTTCTAGCCCCTCCCTCATGCCATGGAGGTGAGCAGTGCTTTCCTAAAGAGGGCTGCTCAGACACTCAGGGGGCTGCCGAATCCCACTGCTGCTCCGATCAGTGGAAGAAGACCATATGGCCTGAGCCGCCTGTGTGTAGGTCTGCGACTACGACCGCCAACGTACCCACGCCTGCCGCTTCGCCGCTCGCCCATCGCCACAGGACTTGTTGTGAGTGGATGGATGAATGGATGAAAGAGTGACTTGCGCAGTGATTTGGATTAAAGTGAGGAAGAGTTGCGCAATTCGTCGACCTCACTCTCTCGCCTGGGTCCATCTGAATCCAGTGGCAAGACAAGTCAAGACGACAGGAGATGAAGTCAGGTGCAGTGGATGACCAGGGCCTTCTACGTGCCTCGCCGTGCTCCTTACGCTCCACAGCGCGTTGCTGGTAATCGCCGTCATGCCCGTTGAACCAATACAGACCTACTCTTTGTCATTTAAGACACTATATATGTGTATGTGTGTGTGAGTGTACTAAATACGTATAACTCATGAGAGGTTGAGCGGGATATTTTTCTTAATAAATTATTATTATTTTTAAGGCGGGATGAAGTCATGAGCAGATCTTGACAACAACAACAACAAAATTGCATGGAGTTAAAGACACTGTATCCTTTATAACCCACCAGAAGTTGAAAGAAATATTTTATTCATTACAACAACAAAAAAAGTAATTTTGTTGAGTACATACTCGTATTTATTTGAAACCCAAAAAACCCAAGAGTTTTCACAAAATTATAGAGTCCTACTCGCAAGGAGCTTATTATTCAGATCCTAAGGATTTAAAAATTAATTTATAATGTGCTGTTCAACCTGTGATGGGTTATAATGAGGAAATATAATGAGTCTATAATTTTAGGTAATAGGTTCAGTTGCTGTTATTTTCTCTTGTCATTATCTTTCCTGGCCAGTTATTGTATATAGAGTAAATTAAAATGTCCAAATTATGAGTGTTTTTTTTTTCTCTTTCCTTTAACAAAAACTGGTAGACTTCATACTTGCTTTGTTGTAAAAAAATGGGGGTGGGGGTATTTAGATATGTAAATTAATATTTAATTTACACTTATTTTAACATTATTAATTGATATCACAAACCTCATAAAGTGAGAACAAAATGTTTTCAGTCTACTTCTGCTTTAATTTTTGGCCGTTTTCTGTGAACTTGCAGAATGGGAGAAGATTTTCTACCACGACAAGTATGGGAAACTAAGAGCCAGGGATCCAGACCTCCAGGTCGGCCCAGAGTGCACTGGAAGGACAACATTAGACAATCTCTGAAGGACCGAGAATGGAACCAGCCCAGGAGGAAGACAGCCGATAGGATAGTATGGCGCTCTCTCTCTCTCTCTCTCTCTCTCTCTCTCTCTCTCTCTCTCTCTCTCTCTCTCTCTCTCTCTCTCTTCCAAACCTCTACACCTTTGTAGAAGAGGAACGATTAAGTAGCGAGTATTTGTGAACTTAAAAATATATCATATTCATGGCAACTGCAATCATATTTTGAGTTTCGTCATACAGTGGGGATTTGTTGTTGTTGTTTGCTTTTCTTAAATTTCAAATCCTGTAATTTTATATTAACATCGTACAAATTGCCAAATAAGTTTGCGGAATTAGCCACAGAAAGCGACATTACTTTATTTCTTTGTCAAAAGTTATGTTTAAATGATTGGTATGCGTGCTTGTGATGAAATGTTTAACTCCTTGAGTAATTGTCCCATTTGTCAGATTATCTCTGCTAGGGTATCAGCATTCGTCATCTTACGTTTCACGTAACAATTTGTTGTTGTTAAAACAGCTCTGTTATATTTATTTCTGCTTTTGCTTTTTTAGCGATAAAAATCCTACAGCTAACTTGCTAAACTAGTCACATCCAAAGTTCGACAGTACGTATGAAACGTATTGTGGTTTTGTCGATAAAATACGTATAATACGCGTACCGGTACGGTAAAACTTCGGTACATTGAAATACGTTGCATCACTGCGTCAAATTACCATTTTTCTATAAATCTGAACGTTTTAACACATGTTCGTCTAGCAATTCAAGCTGTAGTTTAAATAAAACATATATGTATGATATATACCTTAACAGTGTCAGTAAAACATAAAAACAAACAACTTGTTTTTTTTTTTTACACATTATGCGCCAATGACGTAATTTCACGCTTTACCTATGGAAAGCGCACCATGTTAAAATTACGCACAATAATTTAACGTATAATAACGTATTATATGCGTATTTTATTTGTTGCCATAAAATACGTATAATCAATACCCTTTAGCTCCCCGAGAAGCATAGGCCTTCAACAAACACATGCCAAGTCTTCCTGTCCTGTGCCATCCGCTCAAGTTCTTTCCATGTTCTTAATTTGCAAAAGAATAATTTATATAGTCAAACTCAGTCACGATTTAGGAAGAACAGATGCACCATGGATCAGTTAATTAAATTGGAACATGAAGTAAAATCAGGATTTCAAAAGAAATAAAAAAAACTGTGGTAGTATTTTTAGATATAGCTAGGGCTTATGATGAATGCTGGAGAGAGGGTGTTCTCTATAAAATGAAGAAGATAGGAGTAACCGGTAAAATATGTAATTATTTAGAGAATTTTCTGCAAGATAGATATTTCACTGTTCAGGTAAACAATGATAGATCAGAACTGTATGAACAACAAAATGGAATACCCCAAGGATCAGTAATGTCTCCTTCAATTTTTACAATAATGGTAAATGATTTAGGTGAAGAATTTGATGATATAACAAATAAATTGTCACAGTTTGCAGATGATGTTGCTATTTGGAGGACTGGGAAACATTTGCCAAAATTATATAAGGATCTACAGAAGCAAATAAATAAAGTATGTAAATGGATGACAAAATGGGGTTTTCAGCTGAATACAAATAAAACACTGGGAATGATCTTCAGTAAAGGTAGGGTTGTTTAAAAATAAAATTATAGACATAAATATCCAAGGGCAAAACATTAATACAGTGCAAACCACTCGATATCTAGGAATGATATTGGACCAACAGATGAACTGGAATAAACACATAGATAAACTAGTTGAGTCTTGCAGAGGATTGACTAACTTATTAAGATATTTGAAAGGTAATGGATGGGGTGCAAGCACTAAGACAATGCTCACTTTTTATAAATCTTTTATTAGAGGAAAAATAGATTATGGAAGTATATATGACTCTGCTGCACACAGTAACAAGATTAAATTAGACAGAATTCAGCATCAGGCTTTACGTACAATAGCAGGTGCAATCAGATCAACATCAATGGGAGCTATAGAGGTGGCTTTAGGAATTCTACCCTTAGAATTACGGAGAAAGGAGTTAAGACTAAATTACATGAACAGAGTTATGTTAGATAAGTCTCACCCAGCCCATACAGCTTTTACCAGATGCCAACTAACAACTCAGGCCAATCCAATGAATACCACTAGATACCCTGCAGGATGGAAGTGTATGGAGGAAATTGTTCATCTGGGTACATTAATTACATCAATTAATTACAGTTGTGAATACAAGCCAGTGGTTCCACGGGAGATCTAGAAACCAGACACGGATTACCACCTAGCAGAAATACTTAAGAAAATAAATAATATTTTGACGAAATTCTAAATACAATATCTAAATTAGAATATAACATTATAGTGCATAAAGTCAAGAATAAGATAGAACTAAAAAATTTGGTAGAGAATTGTCTTCATCACCCACGCCTTCAGCGTATTAGTTTTGATAACGCAGTATAGCCGAATAAAAGGTACCCACTTTTCAAATTCGTCCTTGACATAAACGTAACACGTTTCCAAGTTCAAACGGAGTATTTGCCTAGAAGACATAGTATGTAGAGAGAGAAAGAGAGGGGGGGGGGGATGGATAGATGGCCCAATGCTAACCGCGTCTCGCATTGTTTTCAAAAATAAAACCAACTCGCAAGCCTTGCCTTAGGCGATTTTCAAAATACGATGTAAAAGTTAGAACATGCAGACGATTGGGTCACGAAAACAGGCTTAGCTCTTATTGCGAATGACGTAAATTCTCACGTACTACGGGAAACTCTCGTAATTAGTTTGAAAGTACTTGGAAAAGACATGAACAGGTTGGATCTTCTAGAAATAAACAACTAAACATAGAAAAAATATGGAATTCTGAACCAAAACACCTAGCCCCATAAAAATTATATATTCGCGTGCCTTAGGACTTCCTGAGCAAGAATATGTTGTTAGTTACACAAGTAGTCCATTAAATAACCAAATATTGGCAATAATACTATAGAGGATCGGACGGACTGTCAGGACAAGTCATGCCTGCTTAATTTTTTTATGGCATATTTTTGAAAAAAAACTTTGGGAAAATAAAGACTAAGAAGGTACGATGAATTGGATTGGATGAAATTTGAAGGAAGGCAAAATATTATTGGCTGACCTCAAATTAAAAATATATTAACTGAGTAACGTAGGAAAAGTTTGAATTTTATTTTGAAAGACTTTGTTTACAATTGAGATATGCAAAATCATTGGCCAGCTTACCAAAGCTGCGTTTAAACTTATAAGGCTTTGACGCCATTTTTTTCAA
>JAMPIV010019349.1:207500-432698 GCA_024509875.1 Oreohelix idahoensis
AATGACTATAAAAATAAAACCCCACAGTTCAATGATAGAAAATATGAGGAAAGAAAACCTTTTTATCAAGGTAGATTATATTGTAAATGGTGTAAGAAAGACAACCATAACACAGAAGTTTGTAAAAGGAAACCTCCTAATTTCGCTGCAATGAAATCTGGGAAGAAGGGAACAAAGGCCAACCCTACTGAACAGCAGGAACCTTATCACCCCCCAGTGTGTGAAGATGTAATATGTAATGGAGTCACCATAAGGTGCTTGTATGATACAGGATTAGATTATGATTCAGTTGTGAGTTCTCCCCTGGTGCAAGCAGATCAATATACCACAGAAACAGTGGAGATTCAAGCTGCAACCAAGGACGTAGCGACCATGACACTTCCCATCGCCAGGATAAATGTGAAAACACGATATGTGGAAGGAGTAATCAAAGCAGCAGTGATAAATGAACAAATCTACCCTCTGATATTGGGGTGTAGATATGTCTTCTTGGGGAATCCCAAGAGACCTGTGATCATGGCAACAGTGCAGACCAGATCACAGTCTAAAAAGGAGGAGGATAATCCGATAAATACCCATCCAGATGAAATGAGGAAGGCACAGGCGGAGGACAAATCACTCAAGCCGTGTTTTAAGAAATTGCTCAAATGTCATACACCTCCAGGCAAGGGAGATTTCTATATGAAAAACAAATTGATTTATAGGAAGGCTGGAACTGGATCCAATGGTCATGGACAGCTGATCCTTCCCTTTTCATATAGGACTAAATTGTTGGAACTAGGGCATGCGATTCCCTTCAGTGGTCATATGGGGATCAGCGCAACAGGACAGCGTATAGCTTGTCATTATTTCTGGCCAGGTATAACTGAAGATATAAAGAGATATGTAAAATCCTGTCCAGAATGCCAAAGGGTAGCTCCAAAGCATTAGACTGCTCCAGCAACTCTAGGGGAAATGCCCATAGTGGGAACACCTTTTGAGAGAGTTGCAGTGGACATTGTGGGACCTCTCACTCGAACCAAGAGGAGGAACAGTTAGATTCTGACTCTGGTGGACACTTGTTCTATGTGGGGAGAGGCGGTAGCCCTGTCGTCAATCGATTCAAAACATGTGGCAGAGGCATTACTCACAATCTTCACAAGGTTAGGCTTTCCCAATCAAATCTTGACTGATAATGGCTCACAGTTCAAGGGGAAACTAACGGAAGAAGTTTTCAGGATCTTTCAAGCCAAACACTTTCATTGTAGCCTGTACCATCCCCAAGGAAATGGCCAAGTGGAAAGATTTAACAGGACACTCATTTCGATCCTGAGAAAGTTGGCACATGAAAAACCAGATACATGGGACCAGTACCTTCACGCCGCCCTGTTTGCTTATCGGGAGGTACCCCATAGTTCAACCGGTATGGCACCGGCAACCCTGTTATTTGGGAGGCCAATAAAAGGTCCATTGGAAGCCTTGTTAAGGTCTTGGACCGATGAAAAAACAGAAGAAAATATTACCTCATCATATCAATATGTGAACGAGCTGACCACTCGTCTTAAAACTGGCTGGAAACTTGCCAATGAAAATTTGAGACAAGCCAGGAAAAAACATGATGCCTATTATAATAGGAAAGCGAAGGACAGAGAATTAGCTGTGGGAGAGAAGGTGCTTCTTCTTTTACCCGGCAGCAGTAACAAGTTGCAAATTGGATGGCAAGGTCCATATACAGTTCTAGAGAAGGTATCTAGAACAAATTATAAGATAGATAAGAAGGGGAAAGAGAAAATCTATAATGTGAATCTCCTGAAGAAATATCTGGACAGAGAAAACCAGGAAGAGACACACTTACTGACCTTGTCTGTTGCAATGGAAATGAAAAAGGAACCACTCACCTCTTATAAATATCCACTGCATCCCCGTGAGACCGCTGCACAGGTAAAAATCAGTACACATTTAACGAGATATCAGAGGGAGAGAGTTCAACAGGTTCTGGATGATCATACAGATGTGTTAACGTACAGACCAGGGCATACAAATTTATTAGAATATGATATGAAACTTATAGACCCAACACCAATCTGTACGAGAGCCTATTCGATTCCGTTTGCTAAGGAAAAAGCTTTGAAGGAGGAGATAGATTATCTGTTGAGAGAAGGGATTATCTCGCACAGTGAATCTCCTTACAGCTCCAGTGTGGTTCTGTTGAGAAAACCCTCTGGAGAACATAGACTGTGTATAGATTACAGGAAACTGAATACTGTCACAGAAGGACAGGTGGATCCATTACCTGATACAAAGCAGCTGTTTGCCAGGCTGAATAAAGCTAAATATTTATCTAAAGTGGATCTGAGCAAAGGCTACTATCAGATACCAGTAAAGCCTGAGGTTAGACCTTATTTGGCCTTTAGCACCTCGGAAGGACATTATGAATTTAATATGTTACCATTTGGGTTGAAAAATGCCCCGAGTGTGTTTTCTAGGATGATGAGAAAATTGTTGGATCCCCTGAATAATCCATGTATCACAAACTTCATGGATGATATTCTCATATCTACTGAAACATTTGAGGAACACATTAACTCTCTGAATATGTTGTTTGATCGACTTAGAGAGGCAAATTTGACCGCTAGACCAACCAAATGTTGTGTTGGATGTAAAGAGCTGGAATTCTTGGGACACACAGTACATCAGGGAAACATGACCCCTGACCCCAAGAACCTAGAGAAATTGAAAAGAGCACCGAGGCCACAGACAAAGAAAGATGTGCGATCTTTTGTCTCATTATGTGGTTTTTACCAAAAGTATATCAAAAACTTTAACTCCATATGTGCTCCGTTGACTGATTTAACGCGCAAAGGAAATCCTGATAGAATTACTTGGTCAGCGCAGTGTGAATTGGTCTACCAAGAGTTGAAGGAAAAGCTCACAAGCAAGCCTATTTTGAAATTACCTGACTTGAGTCAAGAATTCATTGTGAGAACGGATGCCAGCAATATAGGGATAGGTGCAGCTCTATTACAAAGGTCAAACTCACTTGATGGGGAATTAACCCCAGTCGCTTATGCTAACCGTAAGTTGAACACAGCAGAACAAAAATATTCAACAAGTGAAAAAGAATGTTTAGCTGTGATATGGGCTATAAAAAAATTCCAGATCTATCTTTATGGTAAATCATTTAAGATCCAAACAGATCACAAACCACTCGTATTTCTGTCACAAGCTAGGCATGAAAATGCTAGATTATTAAGGTGGTCGTTGCTATTACAGTCCTACCAATTCAGTATAGAATATATTCCCGGGTCGATCAATGTCGGTGCCGACTTTTTAAGTAAACACCCGTGCGACGACAATCAGAGTAGTCACCAGACATAGGTAATAAATTTATCTATGTGTATTTCGAATTATGAACTGACATTAGATAGTCTGTTCTAAAGTGGGGAGATGTGTGACGAAATTCTAAATACAATATCTAAATTAGAATATAACATTATAGTGCATAAAGTCAAGAATAAGATAGAACTAAAAAATTTGGTAGAGAATTGTCTTCATCACCCACGCCTTCAGCGTATTAGTTTTGATAACGCAGTATAGCCGAATAAATGGTACCCACTTTTCAAATTCGTCCTTGACATAAACGTAACACGTTTCCAAGTTCAAACGGAGTATTTGCCTAGAAGACATAGTATGTAGAGAGAGAAAGAGAGGGGGGGGGATGGATAGATGGCCCAATGCTAACCGCGTCTCGCATTGTTTTCAAAAATAAAACCAACTCGCAAGCCTTGCCTTAGGCGATTTTCAAAATACGATGTAAAAGTTAGAACATGCAGACGATTGGGTCACGAAAACAGGCTTAGCTCTTATTGCGAATGACGTAAATTCTCACGTACTACGGGAAACTCTCGTAATTAGTTTGAAAGTACTTGGAAAAGACATGAACAGGTTGGATCTTCTAGAAATAAACAACTAAACATAGAAAAAATATGGAATTCTGAACCAATACACCTAGCCCCATAAAAATTATATATTCGTGTGCCTTAGAACTTCCTGAGCAAGAATATGTTGTTAGTTACACAAGTAGTCCATTAAATAACCAAATATTGACAATAATACTATAGAGGATCGGACGGACTGTCAGGACAAGTCATGCCTGCTTAATTTTTTAATGGCATATTTTTGAAGAAAAAAAACTTTGGGAAAATAAAGACTAAGAAGGTACGATGAATTGGATTGGATGAAATTTGAAGGAAGGCAAAATATTATTGGCCGACCTCAAACTAAAAATATATTAACCGAGTAACGTAGGAAAAGTGTGAATTTTATTTTAAAAGACTTTATTTACAATTGAGATATGCAAAATCATTGGCCAGCTTACCAAAGCTGCGTTTAAACTTATAAGGCTTTGACGCCATTTTTTCAAAACTGTAGTTGAAGCAAGGTGCGTTGAGAGCAGCATTGCTGTAGACCATATATATCTCAGCAGTCTGGACAGGGCAGAAGGAACGAATGTGTAATTCTATTGCCAGTCAATGTATAATTGTGTGTTTTTCATTGAGAATTGTGGTAAGAAGACTATTAATTATCTTTTATTTAAAATAAATGTGAGTGTGAGAAAATGTTAGAAGAAAATTCATCATGATTAGTAAGTACATAGGTCCCCAGCAAACTCTGTCAGGGCCTATAAGGTATCCATTATATATAAGCTACCAGAGAGAGGTAGATACCAAATAACATGCAGGTGGCATCATGAATCATATCACCCATCATATTTATGGAAAAAGATCAGTGCAAATGGCAGAGGCGTAACAACCATTAGGGAAGAAAAGAAGAGAAACTGGTATAAATTGTTCCATCAAATTATAGTGGAGAAGTAAGGTTGGTCAGAAAGAGCTGACCAGGTTCTTTTGTTAAATTGTATTATTATTATTTGTGAATTGGGTGGAATTGAAGTGATGTTAAGACAGGAACATAACTTTCATTTGCAGGGGTTATGCTGGCACTTGTCTGGTGTCAGTGAATGTTCTGATTGAGAAAGTCAACACTATTGTGAGAAGTCTCTGGTACTAATTCTATACTCAAGCATTTGAAAGACCAGAGGAAACTGTGGCTTGTGGCCGAATCTACGACAACTGCTGTGATTCCAGGATCCAGATAAGTCTTACTATCTGGCCTGGGACAACTTATCAGAGACATTGAACGAATCTCCTTTATAACAAATAAAGTTCCACCCAAAGGACTAAAATAAACAAGTATAGGTGTAGCAGAAGAACTGTGGGATGATGATAAATCCCCAACCTGTCTCCAAATACCAGTAGTCATCATATATTAAGAAACAATATTTGAACATTTTAATTGTAACAATGTGCTTTGGACACATGGTCCTATTTATGTAAATACATCTATATTTGTATATATATATATATATATATATATATATATATATATATATATATATATATATATATATATATATATATATATATATATATATATATATATATATATATATATTGATTTCAAATTGAGTTGTGGTCCTGGCCAACACTCAAGTACAACTATATTACACACCATTCTTCTTAACATCAAAACCCACCACAAATATAGAAAATAGTAAAAACACAGCCAATAAATATATATAACTGTGGTAGGGTGGGCGAGATGATGATGATGATTATATTGTGATGTGTGATCACTCTCTTTTCACACTCGCACCGACCCGATTCAACAATAAAACTCTTGATTCTAGAGGCAGGGGCTGTATTTATTTTTACAACCCATTCAGTGACACTTAAACACACGAAGCAAACATTAAACAAATAAACCAGCGAACATAACAAAACAAAACAAAACACCCAGCATGTGCCCGATTGCTAATGTGCTCAAGGCATTTACAGCTTGGCTCTGTGTGTCTTACTTCGTCTGTTCTCTCTGGGCGGCTGTGGCAAAGTAGCTCCGCTTGCCGGCCGCTATCTCTTTTATAAGCCCAGGTCGAATCACTCAATTTACTGCGCGCTAGGCGTATTGATTTGGCCGCATACCTAACACTCACTATATTTACTTTAGAAGGGCCGACAACAGAAATATACACAACTATTTCTAGAGCAAAAACACAATTCTACACCACAACTTAATTTCTAGGCATTATTATGGCCTAGTCATCAATCTTCTTTATCTCGTCAGAATTTTTACATACTAGCGTGCTGCGCGCACTTCTAAAATATGGGCGATAAATGTGCCACTCACAATGAAGAGGGAAGCTGGGGTGTCTTCCCGTGAAGGGGTAAGCCGGGTGTCTTTCCGGCCCTATCACATATCTCCCTCCTGATTTTGTTATCGTCCCGACAACATCACTACCTCTGGCGCTTCAGTCGAAATCTCTCGGATCGTTGGTGCTGCGCCTGATTATTTCTCAGCGGCGATGTTTTGGGCTCAGATTCTGTATTCGGTACAACCCGGCTGGGGACACTCTTGGTCGTCATGTCTCCAGTTGTACGTTGTCGAGCTGTCAGCCGCTGTGGTCTTGAAGACTCGCTCACCGGTGCCACGTCGCTGCCTGCCCGTGACATCTGCTTGTCAGTGCTTGCAGCTGTCGACTTTGAAGGGAGATCGCTCTTGACGTGTTTTCCACTCATTTTGTGTGGACGGTGGCTTACGTTCCCCACAATCTGCTTTTGATGAGTCTCCTCTGCTGAACCTTGATTTGCACTCCCTCCTATCTGCTTAGGACGGGTTTCCTCCCCTAGACGACGGCCAGTTTTCTCGGCGCCCTTAGTGTGACAGTTGACGTGGCCCTCTCTTGGCTTGCGCCCTAAAGGCAACCTCGTTGTGGCAGTATGTCTCGGGAAAGAGCTCCTTGAGGGACAGGCGGCAATCAAGTATTCAGTCGACTTGCATCGAAAACATCTCTTCGGAAGCGGGCCTTGAGGGCAGTTGGCTGCCATGTGGTCTGACAGGTCTCCACAATTGTAGCATCTTATCTTTCTGGGCTTCCTCTGTGCCATGGGTCGCTTTCTGCTGCCCTTACACTCTTGACCGCCAATGCCGCATACATAAATTGCTTCCATGCCCTGGGCCGATGGTTTGCTGTCAAACTCTACTCGTTCATTCCTCGCCAGACTCCGGAATCCCTTTCTGAAGATCTTGGTCTGATGTACGAATACATCAATACCTCCATCATCTGGCGTGATGAACCCCCATCCCCTGTGGGCACTATACCACTTGCACATCCCTTTTCGCCATGTCGGTGCAACTGCGTTTGTTGGTGCTGTCAGCTCACAACTTTCCTTGACAACAGCCTGACTCTCACATACAAGAAGGGCTAGTTAAAGGCGCCGCCTTCCACGCGGATTCTACATCTTCCACAAACTCTTGCCAAGTGGGACTCCCCTCTCCGCTAAATAACCTTATCTCTGGCCCCTTCACGTACACTACCTTCACAGGCGCATTGATCGAAGCCATCTTGCTGCTAGACCGCACTGCTGGGTGTTTACAATATTATATTTGCTCGTTTGCTGTTTGCTCAGTGTCACTGTCTGCCTGATCCTGCCGACGACGCCAATTGTGGTAGGGTGGGCGAGATGATGATGATGATTATATTGTGATGTGTGATCACTCTCTTTTCACACTCGCACCGACCCGATTCAACAATAAAACTCTTGATTCTAGAGGCAGGGGTTGTATTTATTTTTACAACCCATTCAGTGACACTTAAACACACGAAGCAAACATTAAACAAATAACCGCATACCTAACACTCACTATATTTACTTTAGAAGGGCCGACAACAGAAATATACACAACTATTTCTAGAGCAAAAACACAATTCTACACCACAACTTAATTTCTAGGCATTATTATGGCCTAGTCATCAATCTTCTTTATCTCGTCAGAATTTTTACATACTAGCGTGCTGCGCGCACTTCTAAAATATGGGCGATAAATGTGCCACTCACAATGAAGAGGGAAGCTGGGGTGTCTTCCCGTGAAGGGGTAAGCCGGGTGTCTTTCCGGCCCTATCACATAACAAATATAAAAAAACAGCATTACTGTGTACACAGATGGATCCAAGGGAGAGGATGGCAAATTGGGGATAGGAATATATATTCCAATATGGAAAATGGCAAAAAAATATAGCATCACAGAAAATACATTCATTTTCACTGCAGAGATGGTGGCAATACTAAAAGCACTAGAAATATTCTCTAATAAACCTCCCAAAAAACTAACAATTTTAAATATAACAATCTATAGCTAGTAAGAAAAGAAATGGAGACAAGAGGCATCCCTGTCTCACTCCCCTTCTAATCTTAAACGGTTCTGTAAGTTGCCCTTCAATAAGAACTCTGCATGTCATATCTTCATAGGTCTTTCTTATTAGGTTAATGATCTTCATAAAATCATTGACTTAATAGATTGGATAGATCTGACTGTGATAGATCTTTAATATTTACAGAACTACAGATAAGCTGACTGGGAAAGTTAAGTAATGTTGACAGAACTACAGGCGAGCTAACTGGGTCATATTTGTAATACTGACAGAACTATAGATGAGCTAGAGCAGACTTACAACGCTGTCACTTAGGTTTTTTTAAGATTATTAATATGTGTCAGAGCGGTATGAGAATTGTTATTGAAACCATTAACTAAGACAATAAATAGGTTGACAACAAATACGCTGTCAAGTAAGCGGAAACTACACATCAAACACCAACAACTGACTACAGCGATTACGGTTATATAACTACGGGTAGAATATTAAAGCAGACAATCGACACACAACGAACAAAAACGGTAGAACAAGAGAGACAGTTTATCAATAACTCTACGTGTTCATGGCAAAAAAATGTGCCCTCCCAACCGCTAAATTTAAAAAAAAAAAAACGGACAGAGATAACTGTCCAGCGGTCATAATGTTATAAAAATTTACACAATGAACCCAACTTATACCGGAGAGATCACACCTCTTGTCAGGTTTTGACGGGATGTCGAATCTCGGAAATAAGTGAAAAAAAACAAACAAAAAAACATATAAAACATTTAACCTTATGATACCTTATCTCTTTGACTCCGTAATTATTTTCCACCCTGCGCCGTAATTATTTTTTGAAGAATTGTATTCGCAGACAATGAAAGAGATAAAGAAGTTAGGGGAATGTATCCTATTTACTTTTAAAGGGGAACAATTTTTTTATACAAAAAATATTAAATTAAATAACAGGTATTCTTTATTTATTTAGTTTTATCAATTTGTTTTAAAAAATTATATAAGGTATAAGATATTCTCTTATATTTATTAGTAGAATTGTTCAATTGTTACATTTTTATTTTGTTTACCGTGTTTAGAATGACAACAACTTTAAATATTATGAATATGATGCACATGTTAAAGTAATGAGCAAATATGTGTCCTGCCACTTTCAATTCCAATGCATCAAAGCTGGTTTCTCATGAGGATTTCATATTTTCGTTCTCGGAGGGATACAACCTCGAGTGCAGTGAAAGTTTTCAGTACGCTACAAAAGACGAATTTCAGATAAGTTTTTTCTCTTCTCTAACATATTTAAACTAAATATTATTAACCACCTATAGCATTCGTGGTAAAATCCTATTACTCGTAGGTTTTTGCTCAGCAGTGAATATTCCCTTGGAGTTATTTCCCTTCCTGCCGATACTTATCAATTGGAAACCCAATTCGATACCCCGCGAAATGCCCGGAACAAAAAATTTTAAAGGGAGATAAATCTAAAATACCCATATTCACTGCGGATCAAAAACCTACGAGTAATAGGAAATTACCGAATAAGCACATGTAGGCCAACCACGTGTGGTCTTCATTTGTAAAGTGCAGTAGCCATCTTGCTTTTCTTTGTGTAATTAATATAGGCATCTTTCAGCGCAGAGCCGCGCGTGAACAAAATCAAATTTAATACAAATTTACTAGCTTAGTAGTAGGACTATTCAGCCCTTAATTATTGATAGCTAAACATAATTTAAAATTTATATTAAAAAAAAATAAATAAATAGGCCTAAATAAATAAATATATTAACTTGCCTGGTGTTAATTTAGCAAAAATAAGGGCAAATAAGTACAACATAATGCTAACCAGATTGCAGTTAGGGGAGGGAAAAGCTTGGAGCAAATCATCAGAAAGACATACTAAGGAAGGAACATCAAAACGGACAGAAAATGAGAGGAACAAAAGCCCTGGTCTAAAGGACACAGAAATTAAGGGCAAAATGGAAACCATCAATGAAAAAATAAAAGTGAACCCTGAAGTAAATAAAGACAGGGGAACAAACAAAAAGAGCAACGAGAAAAAAACAGAAATTCTGACTTCAAAGCAAGGTGCTGCAAATAATGGATCACCACCTTCGACAGGAAATAAAGCCGCAGAACACATTAGGAAGGACAAAGAGGGAAATGCAAGCCAATGCACTCAGGAAACCAAAGAACACAAAGAAAGTGCCGAGGACAGCCTAAAGGAAACAAAAACCCACAGAAGAAGAGTTAAAATCACTCAAGTAGGAGGGACAGAAGCCACTCTGAGAGCCCTACCCGATGACAAAATCATGGTTATCCTAGAAAAAATAATAGACAAAAAATCTATTAACAGATTACAAAAAACAAGCAATGGTGTAGTAATCTGTTTGAACAGCACAGAAAAAGCCAAGGTCCTAATAAATGAACTGAAAGAAAAGTCTAAAGAAGTACAACTCCCACATAAAATAAATATACAAATGGAGCTGATCAAAGAGATTAGAAAAGTCGTAATCAAGGGCATCGATACAAACCTAACAGAAGAAGAGATCCACACAAACATAGTGAAAGAAAACCCAGAAACTAAGATAGAAAAGGTAGAACGAATTAAAACTAAGCTGCAGAAGAATACATCAGTGGTAGTGTTGAGTGTGCAGGGTACAGAAATACCCAAAGAGATCAAAATCTGCAAGAGAATCAGGAAGACTGAAACATTCATACCACCAATCATCCAATGCACAAATTGTCAAGGCTTTAGTCACATGCAGCATGCTTGTAAAAGAGCAACAAGATGTAGTTTCTGTGCAGGAGCACACAAACACAGAGACTGCACAATGGCTAAAGAGGACAAAGACTACAAACAAGAAAATAAAAACAGAAGATGTGCAAACTGCCAGGGTAACCACAGTGCCAGGTACCAGGGGTGTCCAGTCTTCCAAGAGACAAAATACATACTTAAAGAAGCTCTAGAAACCAACACACCAATCTGGAAAGTGAAAGAAACACAGAAAGCAAACAGCCACCTTCAAAACTTCCAAGAAAACAACATCAAGAAACAAATAAAACAAATAACCACTGAAGTACAAAACATAAAGGAGAAAATACAGAAAAAAGATGAAAGTAAAACACACATAAGCAACAGCGAAGTAGAAAACAACACAGAAGAGACAGAACATAACATCACCCAAGCCAGGCAGGTATTAGAAGAAATTAAAATAGCACAACAGGCAATAGAAAGAGACCTCAAAACAATAACAGAAATAAAAGAGGCTAATGAAGAAATCCTTAAAAAAATAGAGAGAGAAAGAGCTAGTTTGTCAGATGAAAAAATGGAAGAAAAATTTAAGGAAACAGTGGAACTACACCTAACATACATAGCAGAAAGAGTTCGGAGTACAATGGTTACTTGGAATGATGAGTTTGTGGAGAACATTAGAGATAGTGAACAAAACCAAAAGAAGTAGATCCCCTATCAAAGAACCTAATAAAAACAATAACATAACTAAGCTAACCACACTAAATGGGGACCAAAGACTCTAGAGCTATCAAAGTAGTTCAGTGGAACTGTAGGGGTGCCAGGAAGAACCTGATGTCTCTTATGGGACAGTATAAGGAGGCAAAACCCATCTTTGCAATACAAGAAACCCTCCTGAACTCCAAACAGAAACTGAACTACCAAGGGTATATAACACTTAGAAATGATAGACCTGAGGGAAGAGGAGGGGGCGTGGCCTTTCTAATACATGAAGACTACAAAATATTAAATTGGGAACAATTCAACACAGAAAATATTGAAGGAATAAGTATAACATTAGACAGTGAGCCAGATAACTTAAAAATAATAAACATCTATAGCCCCAAGGGTAATATAACCGATAGGGACATTGCCACTATTAACACACAAATAGACCAAAGAACATTATTGGTAGGTGACTTTAATGCACACCATGAGGCATGGGGTAACAACAGTAATGATCCAGCAGGAAAAAGACTGTTGGACTACATTGAAAGTGCTGAGCTAATCATACTAAATGATGGCTCAGTGACAAGGGTTAACCCATGCAACAGTGGAGGAGATACAGCAATAGACATAAGTATTATAACACCAAACCTAGCCTCTGCTAAATGGGAAGTACTGAATGACTCCAGCTCAGACCACTTACCCATAGAAATAAACCTAAACGACAAATATAGAACTAGTCCAAGAAGCTCGAAACCTACATTCAACCTAAAAAAGGCAAACTGGGAGTCCTTCCAATTGGAGCTAAGTAAAATAAGCATAGAACAAATTGAATCTAACAGTGTAGATATATTTGCAGAAAAAATAACAAATGAGATTTTAAAAATAGCTATAAAATATATACCAAACAGGAATATGCCTGAGCACTTAAAACCAACACAAAAAGGTAAAAATAGGAAAAGAAACAAAGATAAAAATCCAGTACCATGGTGGACAGACAGATGTTCAGAACAACTGAAATTGAGGGAGAGGGCCCTTACAAAGTATAGAAAAGCCAAAACTGAAGAGAATTACACAAACTATAAAAAAGTAAGAAATGAAACAAATAAAATAATATTCAGAGCTAAAGAAAAGAGTTGGAGAACATTTTGTCAAACACTAAACCATAGGTCACAAGTAACTACAGTTTGGAGAAAACTAAAAGCAATTAAAGGAGGAAACCACAAGAAATTTAAAATCCCAACAATTAAAATACCAGAGAAAGCTGAAACAGATAGAGAAAAAGCCAACATACTAGCTAAATACTTCTATCAGGTTAGTTCAATAGACAGTCTAGATAAGGAAGAAATAAATAGGCGGAAGACACTGCTAGAAAAATTAAAAGGAGAAAATATGGACACCACACAGGATGCTAATTATTTAAATGCAGATATTACAGTAGATGAAATAGAAAGAGCTTTAGCAGGAAAAACCAATACTACCTCTGGGGAAGACATTCTGAGCTATGAAATCCTCAAAAAGGTACCAAATACAACTCTAAGAGTGATTGCATCCCTCTACAACAAGATCTGGCACACGGGAAAAATACCGTGTTCATGGAAGACAGCAGTAATCATCCCCATACTAAAGCCAGATAAGGAAACACATGATGTCAGCTCATACAGGCCAATATCATTAACATCGCATCTAGGAAAAATTCTAGAAACAATAGTCAACAGCAGACTAAAATTTCATCTAGAAAAGCATAATTTGTACAGTCCAACCCAGGCAGGCTTTAGAAGCCAACATAGTACAATAGAGCAACTGTTGAGGCTGGAACATGATGTTAAAACAGGCTTCAAAAGGAATGAAAAGACAGTAGCAATATTCCTTGATGTAGCAAGAGCATATGATGAGTGTTGGAGGGAGGGTGCACTACACAAAATCAGGAAATTAGGTATAGTAGGCAGAACCTACAATTATCTAGAAAACTTCCTGCAGGATAGATACTTCACGGTACAAATAAACAATGACAGATCTGAGGTGTATGAGCAACAGAATGGAATTCCCCAGGGATCAGTAATATCACCATCTATATTTACGATTATGGTCAACGACCTAGGCGACGAGTTTAAAGACTTAAAAAACAACTTATCCCAGTTTGCAGATGACGCTGCGATATGGAGAACGGGAAGAAATCTCCCATTCCTCTATAAAACAGTACAAAGGCAAATGGATAAAGTATCTGACTGGATGAACAAGTGGGGATTTAATCTAAACGTTAAAAAAACCATAGGAATGATCTTCAGTAGAGGGCGTGTAATTAAAAACAATATAATTGACATAAGCATTAATGAGCAAAAAGTATGCACAGCAAAATCAACTAGATTTCTTGGTATGGTATTAGACCAGCAACTAAACTGGAACAAACACATAGACCTATTAGTGCAAAGCAGTAGGGGACTTATTAACATGCTAAGATATATGAAAGGAAGTGGTTGGGGCGCATGCAATAAGACCATGTTAACCTTCTATAAATCATTTATTAGGGGCAAACTTGACTATGCCAGTGTTGTCTATGCATCAGCCGCCCCAAGCAATAAGAAAAAAACTAGACACAGTCCAAAACCAGGCACTATCAATAATAGCAGGTGCCTCAAAGGGAACATCAGCAGAGGCACTAGAAGTAGCGCTAGGCATTATACCCCTGGAGCTAAGGAGAAAAGAACTGAGATTCAGCTACTGGGCAAGAGTGGCAAAAGATCCAACTCACCCAGCACATAAAACCTTTGATAGGGGTAACCAGTACATAGGCCACATTCCACTAAACCATAATAGATACCCGTCAGGGTGGAAAACAATGGATGAAGTGGATCAATACCCAGACCTATTTAATGCGATAAACAGTAGTGCTCTGTATAAAGCAAAGATCCCACCATGGGAATTAAAAGTGCCAGAAACTGACTCCCACTTAACAAAGATCATAAATAAATCTAACGACATTATCTCAGCAAAAAGTAAAACACTAGAGTACATAGAACGGTATATAAATAATAGCCTAACTATATATACAGATGGGTCAAAAGATGAAGAAGGACAATTAGGAGCAGGAATAGCAATACCAAAATTAAAAGTTTATAAAAGATACAAAGTAACAGGTAATACATCCATCTTTACAGCAGAATTAGTGGCAATCCTAAAAGCTTTAGAAATAGCTGCAGAAAATCCACCAAAAAAAGTAACCATTCTCACAGATTCCCTATCATCAGTATTAGCTATCAGAAACAGAAATGAATGTAGCAGGCCAGATATTATAGAGAAAATACTACAGGTTAATACATATCTACAAACTATAGGATGCAGTGCAACACTAACATGGATACCATCACATGTGGGGATAGCAGGAAATGAGCTTGCAGACAAAGAAGCCAAAGGGGGGAGAGCTAGCCATAACAAAATTGAAGTAGGCTTAGGGAAGTTTGAAATTAAGAGCTTAATTGCTCAAGCAATAACTAAAGAGTGGATAACAGCATGGGACCAAAGTAAAAAAGCAAGACACTCATATAAAATCCTTAAAAAACCAAGCAAAAAATGTCAAATAAAAGATGAACTAAAAATACCAATTAATAAAAAGTTGCTGAGGCTCAAGCTTGGAACTGGATATTTCATGATTGAAGAACCCACATGTGAAGAGTGTCAAGAACCAAACACAATTAGACACTTTCTGGTGGACTGCAAGAAATATGACCAACAGAGGCAAAACATTAAGACATACTGTAGTAACCACAATGTAGAAATGAGGGTAGAAAATCTCATAGGCACAAAGACCCCTTCAGAAATGCAAAAGTTAATAAAACACTATATTACAAAAACTAAAGCTAACATATAAAAAACAAATAAGGATTTGAGTCGTAGTCCAAACTCGTGAAAGACTCGCCACAGATACATACAGACTAACCAAAGAAACCATCCAGTGAAAATTAAAACATACTAACTTAGAAAATAGCATATTTTGGAATTTCTTTTAAAAACCATGTTGAACTATAACCACAAAAGGAAAAATACCGACTAGAGATAATATAGTATAAAATAAATACAAACAAAAACATATTACAATAAAGGAAACACGTCCTGATATAACCAACAACTCCATGTACATGGTAGATGGTTGAAAGGGGCGTGCTACAAAGAAAAGTAGCAAACACATTAATTTATAATTCCAATGCATTGCACTCCGGAGTTCATGCCACAGATGTGCACATGTTTCATCGGCGCCAAATAGCGCACTTCAATAAACTTGTAATCACATTTTCTTACTTGGTGGTTTGGTTGCCGGTACACGCATTTTTCATGGAATATTAATCAGAACCAATGGGCACTAATTGTCGTACAGATAGGTTGAGAGTTATTTTTAGCCACGTCTGAGTAGAGTGGATGTTGTTAAGTACATGAGAAAAAAAAGGTGTGAGAAATAAATTTTACGGGTGATAGTTTAAGGAACAAAATATGTCTATGGAATGAGTAAATTTCTCTATTCCAGCCTGTCTATACGACTATAATTTAGTACAAGACAACCTTGCCCTCCTCATACATATAAATATAAGTTTAACTACACACACACACATCTATGTGACAAAAAGACACACACACGTGAAAAACTACGGTTAATTGGGTATGGATCTGACCAACACACAAAGTTAAGTTTCTTTTGCTGTTTATTAACATTTAAACTTGACAACATCGAATATCTAAAGAAAGATAATAAAAAAATCAGATTTACATACATATGAAAATAACAATAAATGTACCCTCCCCTTATGGAGAAAAGAAACCACAAAGTTAATAACACAAAGGTCAAAGGTTATCACTATGTTACAGAACAGACAGTAAAGAAATACGTTCCTACTATATGCTACCCAGTAAAGTTAACAAGTTTAAGCAAAATCCAATGTTGGTAAAATTTCTGTAACAAAGAAAAATTTTCACTCTTGCTGTCATACAGTGGCCACTCAATCACGCTTACCTACTCTTGGTGATATCCCTTGGAAATACAATTATCCTGAACAAAAAAAAATGCCAGGTTTTATTTCCCAAATTGGCCCCTGTCCATACACTAACAAGTCAAGACTAGCGAGGTGAACGCCGAATCTAGTGTGGGTTTTTCCTGGGTGAACAAAAGTCACCGCGAATAGTTAGTGTAGCAAAACGTGCTCTTGAGGTTCACAGTTAAAAAAGGAGAAAAATACTTCCAGTATTGGCAAACGTCTGGTTGCTAAAAATGTTACGAATGATGATAATGATAATCTTATGGGCTGATTCTATGGGAGAGTGCCGATTCTGAAACAGCGTAAATTTCTGGATAAATCCGCTTCAGTACGACTGTCAGAAGTCGGGAGTATAAGTGTTCTTTTGTGTACCCCAGTGGGCTAGTAAAATTTGAAAAAATATCGCTGAGTTTTGTAATTCCGTTAAATTTACAAGTTAAAATGTTTCTCATGTATCTTTGGCAAGTTCTTGCTCATAAATGGAATTGGTGACGCACAACAATAACCAATCTGAAAATGAAGAAAAAGACCACTGGACGCCCTTTATCAGGTCTGCTAGGAATAAAAAAACATTTATGGACAGTTTCTACTATTCTATATAGCAATATGTATATGCACACAGATGGGGACAAGACGATCTCTTATCCGCTCCGTCATTCCTGATTTAAGTTACACGGCACATGTGTTTTCCTTTACGCATATGCGGTCAGCTTTCGCTAGCGCTGAGATTAAGTCGGACGGAGTATGCAACTCTCCCGCCCCTCTCACACCGACAGTAAGCGTACAACGTTAATTATTATTCAATTACCCATACGCGCACTTACATAAATATCCCCTATCGTTAATAGCTATGAAATTGTCAGCGTCTGTGTCATCGTATGGTATTAAATGATAGGCACTAATAATAAAACACAAAATGAAATATAAAGTGAATTCTTTTCTGTCACTATCTGACGCGCCTAGCATATAAATCAGTCAACTAAAGCCGTCTCTTCTTGTGTGAGAAAGCGGGTGGTGAAAATTAACATTATAACTGGACATCTGGTATAAAATAGCTATGCGTTATTTTATTTCACTAGTTTTACCAGCTAGAAAATCTAAGTGAATTATAAAGGTAAAGCTAACACTTTTAATTGGTAAAAGGTAACCCTTTTAAACTCGTAAACACTAATTTCTATTACCAGAATATCAGAAGGAAAGATCCCCACGAATGCTATTAACACATTTTCCACAATGGTTGTAGAACTACGTGCTTAGACTATCCACAAATTCTGAGTGATAACTGATAGCAGGTTTAAGAAAACACAGTTTATATATCATCATGTTTCTCTGATCTATAGATGATGTTACTGATCACACTATTGTATGTACCGGAGAATCAGAAACATGAGTTCCCCAGATAAAAGTTTACGATCGGCCTTCCGTCGAGCGCTTTCAATCGTCATCAAAAGACTTATACGGGTAACGGGGTTCTCGAAGATGTCCTCTGTACAAATGCCCGCTTCCGAGATCAAAGAGCCCGAGTACGAACTTCAAAGGGTCTCGGGGAAAGATTGTGCCCATGAGTCTACTTCACGTGCGGTCTGTCAGGTATCGCATGATTGACAGATAGGCTCGCGTGAAGAGACCAGGGAAACAAACCTGATTCGCTACCTGTTATGACTGACAGGTCACGAAAGTTAGTAAACTTCATTTGATTATGTTCAAAGAAAAGAGGCGTGGGTGAAAACGAGAGTAAACACTGGCTGTAAATGCATGGTTTTGCTAGCAAATCATAGAACGCTAACGGGATCACAAAAAGAGTGTCAGATTACTGTAGGCTCTCTTTCCATTATATGTCACAGTACGTCCGGGCTTGAAGATGTGAAACCCCTTCATTTCTCATTGATGGAAATAGAGCTACTGTCATCCGTAGCTACCGAGTGATTTCTATCCTCAATTGCATCATTCTCCTCAATGCTCCAATTTCGACTCATACAATCTGCCCCTACATTCTCTTTCCCTTTTAGGTATTGTACGTTGAACGATTAACAATAGAGCCCAACGCATAATTTTTCCGTTAAAATGCGTATTGGCTCCTAGGAATGCCAATGGAGCATGGTCAATTTGTACTGTGAATGAAACTCCATATAAATATTCATGGTGTCTCCTGATTCCGTTCACGAGTGCCAAACAGTCTCTCTCCAAGATCGAATAGTTCCTTTCTGCTGTATTCAGTTTGCGGATGCCGTAAGTAACTGGAAACAACAGGTTTGGATGTTGATCGTCTGCCTGAAGCCGTGTCGACCCAATTCCCTTTCCGCTGGCGTCCACGCGCAAGACGAAAGGTTTCTTATGGACGGGTAATCTTAGAATGGGATATTTGGACAGCTGTTCCTTCAGGGTGACGTAAGCGTTTTCGCACTCTGCGGTCCAAACCTTATCGGGTTTTCCCTTCCGCGTGAGGTCAGTGAGTGGTGCTGTAAGGCCATTGAAGTTTTTGATAAACTTTTGGTAATACAAGCAAAGTGAATGGAATGAACGTGTGTCTCTTTTTGTTTTTGGCCTCGTTGTTGAACGTATTTTCTCGATGTTTTTGTCAACGGGCCACATAGAACCTTGAGAAAGGGTAGGCCCTAGGAAGTCAAGCTTTTCAAATCCGATTAAACATTTGCTAGATCGGGCGGTGAGGCCAGCTTCCTGTAGTCTTCTGAGGAGCATAGCGACCGTAACAATATGTTCTTTGTAGTTATCCGTTGCAATAAGTATGTCGTCCATGAAATTGTGAATGTTTGGACTTTGCAAAGGTTCCAAAAGCTTTCTCATCATTCTGGTGAAGACTCATGGTGCATTGTGTAAACCGACAGGCATAACATTGAAAGTATAATGTCCTTCGCTGGTGCTAAAGGCTAACAGGGGTTTAATTTCCTCCTTGACTGGTATTTGGTAATAACCTTTACTCAGGTAAATCTTGGAGAAAATTTTTGCCTTGCTTAGCTTGGTAAACAGTTCTGAGGCGCTTGGGAGTGGTTCGAGCTGAAATTATGTTACTGTGTTGAGTAATCGGTAGTCGATACACAGCCGAACTTCCTTATTCGGTTTCTGTAACAGTACGACGCTCGAGCTATAAGGAGATGTGGACTCGCTAATAATCCCAGTTTGTAGCAATTGCTCTATTTCTCCACGTAACGTGTCTGCTTTCGCATACGGAATCGGATAAACTCTGGTTCTTACAGGCGTCTCGTTTGTCAGCTTCTTATCAAACTCCACGAGATATGTACGACCAGGTATGTCCGTTAAGACTGCTGAATACTGTTTCAGTAACGCCTTAGTTTCTGTCTGTTGTGCTTCTGAGAGGGTGCATCATAATGTTTTCAAAAAGTGGTTAGTAACCAGAGGTAAACAATGCGTTGTCAAGGAAAATTAAGATCACCCCCTGGTCACTTATCCTTTGATAAGTAAAAAAACTATGCATCACTGGACAATATAAACCTATGTATTGCGGAGAGAAATGGTTTGGCTTCATAAAAACATTAAAAAACAAAAATGAAGTTTTTCATGAGATTTAATTAAATTCTGCCACAGCTACCTTAACTGACTCTCTTTCAACAATTAAAGCACTTAGAAACTTACGAGAATGTAGTAGACCTGGTACAGCAGAGGAGATATTTCTGGCTACTTCATACTTATATTCCAGAGGGTGTTCAGTCTTAATTGCTTGGATACCTTCACATGTTGGCATAGAAGGAAATGAAAAGGCAGATAAAGAAGCCAAGAAAGGTATATCTGATAAAAATCTAATAAATGTAGGGACGAGTAAATCAGAGATTAAGAGCTTAATTAAAGATTTAATAACAGATGAATGGAAAGCAGAGTGGGATAAAAATCTGAAAGGAAGACATGCATATAAGATGTTCAAGGCTCCAACAAGAAAATGTCAGATATCTAGGGAACTGAAAATTCCCAGTAATAAGAAACTTCTCTGACTGCAGCTGAGAAAGGGCTATTTCAGAATAGAGGAACCTTACTGTGCAGTATGTCTTCAAGACAATAATATAGAACATTTCTTGTTAAAATGTAAGAGGTATGAACAGATGAGAATACCATTATTAGATTATTTGCATGCATCAAACTTACCTACAAATATAGAAGAGGTGTTAAGAATAGACAGACCTAGGGAGCTGCATAATATAGTCAAACAATATTTAACACGAACAAATGTTAATAAATAGTGGCTTGGAATGTGAAGGTCTGATACTGTTCTTACAATGCATATGACTTTTAACAGATGAAAGTCAATTAAATATCTGTTAAAGTCAGTTATATAACACTGGACAACAAATTTTGACTTTTTGTGTGTATCTGAGATTAAACCAAGTTACCTTTATGTTGTTTGGGTTGCTGAATATGAAAATGGCCGTTAAAACATCAGATTAGCTCTAGTTTTTAAAATATCTATAAAACAAGTTTTACACATTTGCATATACATACCATATGATAATGCTCATAGCGGAAATGATTCACAGCGACGCCTTTTTGCCTGTCGCTTGTAATGAGTTTCTGGAGCATCACTCACAAGGGTCCAACAATAGTCTGCTAGCATTGCTGCATTCCATTTCCTTTGGTACATTTTTTCGAGGGTGTGGCATAGAGATTATGATCAATAAAATTGTATATATCTTTTCTCTATTCTACCCGTGTTTTCTACTTCATATCGCTCTTTTATCTTTTTTTCTGTTTTCGCATTCGTTCGATTGTGGAAAAATATAACTCTCCCATTCAAACCTTTACCTGTTTATTTTCTTAGTTAGAAACGCATTCTATTGCGTAAGCTCAGTCCTCGGGGGGGGGGGGGGGGGGGGGGGGGGGGGGGGGGAAGAATAGCGAATATCGTGGGAATTCGTTCTCGACAGACACAAATGGCAGACAATCGTCTACATTTTCCCCTGACACAGCGCTTCTACGGCCAGTTTCTTGGCGTGAGGTGTGAGAGGCGCCAACATGCATCGCTCAGAAAGGAGAATAGTTAGCAGGAGGTGTCAAGACGCGATTTGACAGTTTATGGCTGGCGCCCGACTGAATGTGAAGTGTTAGACGGGACTATTTCGGGTTTTGGAGAAATAACGTGGGATCCTTTGTCTTATTTTCAGATATCTACACGAGTAGCTTAGACTATTCATTCTAGTTCTCCAATTTGCAGTAGACAGGTCGCTTCGTGCTAAGAGTATAAGCATTGGATAGCGAAGTTCTTAGTTTTCTCGACAATTTTGCCGAGCTTATAGAATTCCTATCTAGAGTATAATTCTAGTTTGTGCTATAGCCTGTAGTTCTGTTGGGAGGTAAATATTATATATATCTAGTAGTGCTGAGTGATTTAGTGATAATCGCCTATTTCATTTTTTCTAGTTAGATTTCTGTGCAGATGGATTAAATTATAAGTCGGTTATATTCTCTAGTGACGTGTTTCAGTGGATAGCAAAATAAATTATAATTTCTAGCTTAAACTCTTCTTCTTCTTCTTCCATCCTTAGCCATCAACCGGCAAAGCAGTATGTGGCCAGTACGCCTAGTGGCGTCTTAGGGCAACAACAAATTGATCGATCTATCGCTGTTTCCACCACGCCTAGTGGCGTCTTTGTGGAACAAAAACAGACCAAACAATCTATCATTGTTTCCGTAATCAGATTGGTTGGCAAGCAGGTGATCAGCCCACTGTGCGAAGTTTTTACGGGATGGGGTAAACAGCCCCATGCCCATACCCTCCTTAGTCGCTTTTTACGACATGCGTGGTAGGGTGCAGTGTTACTATTCTTTGCTCCCCTTTCGGGCCCCGGTAACACACGGGTGTAGCTTAAACTCATGCAGCTATAAATAAATTTAATTAAAGTGCTAATAACCAGTCGAGAATATTTTTAACTAACTTATAACTGCACTGATTCATCATTGAGTATTGACGAAATACGTAGTATTTCTAATTCATGCTGATTGATCTTTTTAAACGACTATAATTATTTCACGGGCGTTTTAAACGATAAGACAAACTCTACGCTTGCAGTTTATAATGTAAGTTATAACCGAAGTGAATATTATTTACGCGTAGGATTAGATATACTATTAGGGTTGAGTATTCATGTGTTTCTTTTCTTCCCTATACAGTATTTCGGGTCATAAACCCTAAATCTTACCAGCGGCTTTCAGTACCTATGTAACTGAGAAGAACTTTACTTAAAGAACATTCTGATTTATAATTACCGGGGTTTTTGCAAGTAACCTGTCTGGCCTCGTGTTTTACACCCAGAAGAACGACAGAGTGCTGGCCCTAAAGTAATATTAAGAATAAATGGTAACTGGACTTAGAGAATATCCAGATTTCTTTCTCAAGTTCATATTTTCTTCGCCTGTGGTGGCGACTGAAATAACATTTGACATTTTTCTCAGAGTAACGACCATTGTGTTGTGAAGGAGAGTCATCCTAAACCGAGTTATGTACCTGACATTCAAATTAACGAGTGAAGTTCCAAGCTAGTGTACCCTGTGAACATTAGATATCTAAGTACTTTCTTAACTGGACAAAAATTGAAGTGACCTTCATCAGCCTCCTATTTACAACAGTGAGACAAACGTTTCCCAACATTTTTGATTAATTAGTCTTTGGAGAAACTGGGGTTTGACTCACCAGTAAACTCAAACTTGGATGGTCTGTGAGTGACTTAACAAAATGTTCCAGAGGTTATGAAAGGCAACGATTAGGTAAGAGTGCGCAAGATTACGGTGATCACCGGTTGTCAGAGTGAAAGAATAACAGGTATGAAAAATTCGTTTATGATATAACCCATGTAATAACTTTGTATTTTCTCTTGTATACAAGTTCTTTTGCTAATGCTGTTCTCTCTTAGGATAGATTAATATATATATAAACTCTGTTCTTTACTGAGAGAGGGAAATCTTGGACCATAGCGTATATATCTGTGGCTCTTTGGGCAAATAATTTCTCTTATAACGGGATCTTGGCAACAGAGAGGGGAAGGACTACACCTATGGGTCTATCTCTTTAATTAATTCTTTAACCTATGTTTATTGTATTTGATTTGATATTCAATAATGTCGATGTAAAGTTTCTTTTTATGATAAATAAAATTTATTTAAACTTTATTTACGTGTGGCGGTCAGCTTGTTCAAAACGATCCCTATTCCATAGATATAGTATTCACGTTTGTGCGTCTAATTGTCGTCACTTATCTGTGTGTGTGCATATGTGTGTGGTTGAATATATTAATATACATTTAGAGGAAACTGTCCGATCTGAAATCTCAGTCGTAATCGATAGGCTGGTTTGATTATCAATCAAACCCAGGGACAGACTTTACCTTTCACCATTTCACTTGTGAAATTCTATTTCTTCACCTTACTTCTCACTGAGCTATTACTTGTACTAGTCCTATTCAGGAGGGACCATAATTGATCTTAATTTCCCTATCGAAAATATACGACAGAGGGTAGTAATGTCCCGATGAAATCGTTCCCCATGCTCGTCACTGACAGCACCGCAGTTAGCGGGAAGAAATCCAGATGAGAGTGTAAAGAGTGTAATTTCAAAGACATGTTGCACCCTAGTCTCTCTTAGCGCTGCAAGAGGGTTTCTACAAGCTCCTGGTAATTGTCAACTTTATCGTTTCCGAGAAAGTTTGTGGCCACTTGCTGGAAAGCATTCCAAGCTAACTTTTCGTCACCTCTGAGGATATCATCAAAACGCTAATCACAAAAGAGCTGACGTATCTGTGGACCGACAAATACACCTTCCTTGATTTTGGCCTCACTAAGTCTTGGAAATTTATTACGAAGGTATAAAAATCCTGCTCCATTTCGATCCATGGCCTTTACAAAATTCTTCATTAGTCCAAGTTTGATGGGGATAGGAGGGAGCAAGATCTTGTGGGATTCTACAAGTGGTCCGTTAAGTACATTATTTTTCCCGGTTCAAGTGATTGTCGTTGGGACCAATCCTTTTTCTTGCAGTGGGAAGTCCTGGCACGGCTGTTCCACAGACAGAGGAAACAGCAAAACCTTGTGTAACCCTGCTGTAGCGCCATCAAGATGGCACTGACCATCGGTGACCAGGACCTGAAGGTCACCACAAATCTGCCACTTATACTTGTCATAGTTGATGATGTGTAACAGTTGTTTCATGTTGTTGTACGTTTCTTTCATGTGGACTGCATACCCGAGTGGAACAGATGGTAAAACGTTACCATTATGGAGCAGCACAGCTTTTAAGCTCAACTTGGACGAACCAATGAACAGCCTCCAATCGTCGTCTTTGTAATTGATGTGTAGTGCTGCCATCAGACCCACTATATCAACGCAAGCAATGAGGTTATCTGTCATTTTGAAATATGGAAGCAGATCTTTTTGCCGAGCACGAAACACAGATACATGCACATTCTCTTCTAGAAGATTCCATTGTTGCAGTTTGGACCCCAACAGCTCTGCTTTATTTTTTGGCAATTCCAGATCTCTCACTAGATCATTCAATTCACTCTGGGTAATTTTATGTGGCTGTGCAGACTCTTCAATAGGCAAGAAATCGGTATCTCTTGATGTAGATACTTTCACAGGTGACTGATGTCCACTGGTCTTATTATCTTCTTCATCATCCAGAGTATAAGATTCTGGTGGGTCCGAAACAGGAAGTCCGGACCCATGAGGCACTGGCCGCATAGCAGAGGGAATGTTCGGATAGGTCACAGACCGCTTTTTCTTCTTAGAAATACCATGTCCAGTTGTAGGAGTCATGCAAAAGTAAAACGAACGAACGAACGAACGAACGTTATTTTCAAAGGGTTAAGAATTGGGCACGCAGGCCCGTCTGACATTCTGCCTTTCCTCTCTCTCTCATCATGTATACTGTATCCTTTCATCCTCACATTTACTTTAAGCATTATTAAGGCATTTATCATTATAAAAGTAATATTACATTTGCAATCATCATAATTAAAGTATGTTTTTAAAATAAATAAATAAAAATAAACAAAATAATAAAAATAATAATGAATTTAAAAATAAAATAAATAAAAATAAACATTAAAAAAAATAAAAGTAAAAATAAAAAAAAACAACAACAACAACAAGACATAAAAATCGAATTCTTCGTACAGTAAATTAGTGGTTTGAGACATATTCAGAGGTATGTTATAAGAACTCGTGAAATATTCAAACGGTGTTCACGTGAATGACTCAGGGACTTTTTTTTAGGTTCATCAAGATGAGGTGGGGTAAACAGTTACTTTCCTCGCTGTCTTTGCGTCCCAAACTCAAGACCAGAATCAGACTAGGTAGATAGTTATATAGACATATACGAAAGCAATTAATTTGCCAAGGGTTGAAAATCGGGCACAGTCCCCTCTTGCATTCTTCCTTCTTCTTGCTCATCTTTTATTACTGTTACTCAAACATTCTCCAAGTAAGTATTAATTTAAAGTATTAATTTAATGCAGTGCAACATTACAAGGAAGTATAACAGCATACATTAACAGTACCTGATCATAAAATTAAGAATATAAGTTATTAAGAATATAATATTAAGAATAAGTATATTGTAATGAAAACTAGATCACCAGAGCCTCCATACAGTATACTAGATAACAGTACAACACAATCAGTTAGGGTGGCATATCTCAGCACTCATAAAGTATTTGAACAGTATACGATTGTATGAGTAAGGACTGTGCGTGTTTTTCAGGTCATTGGGAAGATTGTTCCAAAGATGAGCAGCTGAGTAAGCAAAACTAGTCTTAAATAGGTCTAGCCTAGGCTTCGGTACCTGTAATTTGTTTAAGCGCTGACTACGTCTTTCATTATATTTTAAAAGCGGCCAAAGATACTTTGGAGCATTCTGTGACAGGATTTTGTGAATAAATTTCCCTTTGTTAAATAGGAAGCGCTTCCTGGGGGGTAATATTTGAAGATAATTATATAAATCTATACAATGTGATTGGTGTTTATCAGCAACAAGGCGCATTGCGCGTTTTTGAAGCGAGTGGAGCCTTTTTGTGTTGGAGACAGAACAACCATCCCAGATTGTGGAACAATAGTCTAGATGCGTTTGTATATGAGATATGTAGAACATTTTCCTTGCCTCCTCATCCAGGTGTAGCGATATCCGTAATACAAGCGATAAAATTAGATTAAATTGTATAGAACATAAAGTAGAAATAAAATATTTAGTTGCGATCAACATCATCGCCCCGCTTGTAAGTCAGTACTATTTTTTTATACCTCTTCCCTGAGACACTAACTGTATAAAGAAATTTTGCAAGGGCAAAGCTTAGTCGTTCTCAGATAGATAGACAGAAGAAAGATCGAGGAGGAGTATAGGAACGAAAGAATGCCGGCGACACGCGTTTAAATTTGTAGCAAAACGCGCGATGTTAGCTTTTGGTAGTTGGCAAAACGCCGCAAGGCCAAACACTTGTCTCTTCATATATTCACGCAGTGAAAATATATATACACACACGCAGTTTTTTTCTAGTAGAGTAACGTAAAAATTGACGTCACAGAGGCAAGGTCGCGTTAGTTTTGAAAATCTTGGGGTAGGGAGAGGAAAAAGATGGCGGTTTTCTAGATTGAAATAATACTAACGACTGACATGGAAAAATATGTAATTACGAATTATAATACTTAGGGCTATAAAACTTAGATAATATTGTGCAGCAGTCTCTCCTGAACAATAATATATTTTAAATTGCCCAATAGTCCAACTAATAACAGAGATATGGCCATAATACTATTTATTCTATGACAGACTGACCAACACACTCTCATGCCTGCTTATCTTAGCGGTAACATAATTGAACGCGTTTTCTAAAAGAGGCAAGAGAGAGTAAAGGTACTCGGATTGGTTGGGATTTGAAAGAGGGAAAGCGTTTATTGGTTGGCTCGAAACTAAAAATATATTTTTGAAAAAAAGAGTATAGCCTAAGGCAGTCTAACACATTGTAGGTTTGAAGTGTTGTTTTTTTAAAACTGTAGGCCTGGAACGAAACATTTCATCAACTCACCACCCTGAATAGATTTTGTGAAAAAAACTAATATGTCCACCTTTAAGAAAGAACAGAATAGTTATCAACTAAAGAACAGGGAGTGATGCAAACACCCCAACCCGCCCTCAAGTATTAGGAACCATTAACAGAAATATATTGACACTATTATTAAAATTCACATTATGTGTATGAACGTATTTTCCCATTTTGTGTAACTGAAATTGCCTTTATAAATGATTTAATTTCATTTGATTTTTAAAGTCCTGGCCAAAAGAATTTTAGGTTCAGGACTAAATAAATTGTATAGAAAAAGTTTTAACATACAAAATTTAAAACCTTGTGTTAGTTGATTTGATCATAGACTTTAATAATTGTGTGTGTTTGTGTATTGGTTTACCATCACACCATACTTTCATAACCCTAGACATTAGACGTAGCTATCATACATACTAGTCAAGAATAGGTCTGAATGAGATCATAAGGTGGTAGCAGAAAGGTACCCTGAAAACTTAAGGTAGTAGACTACCTTGTAGGGTAAAAAACTCAAATTTTCCTTTCAGAATCAAACAACCATGGGTATAGTGTTAGTATGGACTTAACATTTTTGTCCACATAATGACCTCATTAATTATGCAAATTAGCTATCCAATATGGCCGCCATAGTGAATAAATTATACACCTTTTTTAAAACATCATAACTATGTTATTTTTACAAGGATCTGACTGAAACTTGGCAAATTGAATTAGTATATATAGCTTGAGGTTTTGACCTAAAATAACAGATATTGACCGAAAGGTTGATTTGTAATGAATTTTCAAAATTTATATTTCTTGAATGTTTGATATTTGTGCCTCATTATATATGCATGATGGTCATAAAACTAAAATTTTGAATTCAATTGTATCCATTTTAGGTCATAATCTGTAAGATTATATGATAACCAACTGTGTTAATTTTCATGTCAATTGAATGTACAGATCCAGAGATATCTTGTTTCAAAGATCACCAATTATGCTAAAAAGACAATTCCGAGAAAACAAAGAAAAACAGAAAAAGAACTCACAAAATGAAGTTTAATGAGCTCCTGTTGAATAAAGGTCTCCTTCTACTGCAGCTGCAGTGTCTATGAATCCCATTTTCAGTGCTCTCAGGGTCTTTCCATTGCAATGTCCTTACTTGCTGAATAGATCCTGTGCAGCGTTCTCCTGTATGCTTTCTTTGCCATGCGTTGACTTGTGTTCATGTATATCGAAAAATTCTGCAATGCACTGTGGCCTTTCCCAATAGAACGCACAAATGCCACCATTCGCACATTTACTTCTTTGTTTGTGAGTAGCTGAAGATGAAACATCAGAAGTATTGAAATTGGCAGTCCATTCGCCACTGTTTGTGCGCTTGATACTGATTTCATGACAAAAGCCATTCCGAGTCTCTTCGACGATCTCACAGGTCAGTGAGTACTGATAACATTTGTCACATCTACAGTTAGCGCATAAAAACCCAAACAGTAGTTTTACATCCATAAGGATAAACCCATTTCCTTTGTTGTCATTTTTAGCTTGTCCTTCACTTTCTTGGACCTTTATTTTCTTTGCTGAGGAGCACAGAGGTTTTATAGCGTCACTATCGACAATAGGTGTCTCATTTTCAGGCAACGGTTTGTTGGTGTACACGCCTCCCAGTCTTTGTCTTATTTCTCATTGTGAACAAAAGAAGCTCTGCTAACTACTATTATACAGAATCAGTATAAAACTAGCAATAAATAGAGTTGATGTTGGTGAAAATGCACTATGCATGTAACAAATGTTGAAATTTACGATCAAAGCTTTCTAGACACACACTTTTGAAAAATTCACAAGAAATCATTGAGTGATTCCCCGTGGAAAAGTTATAAATATCTTTTTCCTGTTGCCTATGTATAATTATAATTTCGCAGTTTTACAATTACGCACCTTCTTGTTGGGTCATTATTCACATGGTAACCAACTATAAACATTGGTTGCTATGCAAATCACTCAAGGGGGCGTGTGTAGAAAAACACCGATTCCTATCAAACCAGAGTATCTCTAAGCTTCTATGAATTATTTTTAGTTCAAGAACATGTTGACGATGATTTAAAGCATGAAAATGAAAATTGTTGGATTTTTTTTTTTTAAGCTTTTCTGGGTATACAAATGGAAAAATATAGAGAATATGTGACACTCAGAACAGAAGCAAAGAACAAAGTGCTAGCAGCAAAACAGAAGTCCTGGGAAGAATTTGGAGAAAAGCTAGAAAAAGATGCACAAGAAAACCAGAAATTGTTCTTAAGACCCTAAAGAACATGAGGAAAGAAAAAACAATGCCCTCTCAAATTTATAAAGGACAAGCAAGGCAAATTGCTTACTGCCCCGAAGGAAGTAATGGAAAGATGGAAAGAATATTTCTCAGAACTCCTGGATGGTGAGCATGATGAAGCATCAGAAATGATAACCACTGACACAGAAGAGGAAACCAATGATGGTGAAGATGACATAAAGATGGAAGAACTGAGGGCAGCACTAGAGAAAATCAAGATGGGCAAAGCAGCAGGGCATGATGGTATAACACCAGAAATGGTTAAGTACATGGGAGCATCAGGCGACCTATTACTCTTAAAGGTCCTACAGGCAGCATGGTGCAACAAGACCATACCAAAGGATTGGGAGATTGCCATCATAACACCAATTTTCAAAAAGGGTGACAATCGACAATGTGGAAACCATAGAGGCATATCCCTTCTCAGTGTCCCTGGTAAAATCTACTCTAGAATCCTAGAGCAGAGACTCCGACGCCTAGCTGAGCCACAATTGGATGAGGTCCAGTGCGGATTCCGAGCAAACCGAAGTACTCAAGACCTAATCTTCACACTTAGACAGCTGAGTGAAAAGGCCCTTGAGTATAAGAGTGAGATCCACCTTTGTTTCATAGATCTGGAAAAGGCGTTTGACAGGGTCCCCTGGAGCAAACTTTGGGACTGTTTGGCAAGGAAGAATATTCCAGCACCTCTGATTCATACTATACAGAGCTTCTACAAGTCTTGCAGAAATTATGTGAGGACAGCAAACCATAAGTCAGAAGAGTTCAGGACCACCACTGGTGTAAGACAAGGTGATATCCTATCACCTTACCTCTTCATACTCCTTATGGACGATGTCATCAAGGCATGTAAGGAGAGAACAAGAAAGTATTCACTGGAAGATGAGACAGGTCTATATTTCGGAGCTGGCATTTGCTGATGATGTTGCCCTGATTGCTAAATCAGAGGCACATCTCCAATCCAACCTGCAAGTCTGGAAGGAAGAGCTGGAGAAGAGAGGGATGGTCATAAGCAGCTCTAAAACAAAATCCATGGTGATATCACGAGAAGAAAGAAAACATCAGATTAAGTTGGGAGAACAGGTCCTGGAGCAGGTCGACCACTTTAAATATCTCGGAGCTATTATAGACCGAAAGGGAGGCATCAAAGAAGAGTTGGCCACTCGAAAAGCAGCGGCTGGGAGACTTTTTCAGGCCATAAATCGGTACATTTACGTTTTCAATTAGTGATGTTCCAATGAAGAGCTGAAGTGTTGTTTTCTGCAAGTTTTGTAGTTTTTGTCTGGTTGATATTAACATACATTTTGTTTTACTAATATTTATTTGCATGCGATTCTCGTTGCTCCACTTAATAAGATTATGTGTATCGTTTTGTAAAGATTGTTCTAGTGTGGTGCAACTTTTATCACTAGTATAGACAGTACAGTCATCGGCAAACAAGTCACATGATGAGTGTTTGAAGTATAGAGGAAGATCATTAATGTATACGGTAAGGAGAAGAGGGCCGAGAATAGAGCCCTGAGAAATACCTGTATTGACAACGGTTGGGTTCGACAAGGAATTATTGTAAGAGACTATTTGTTGTCTGTCTGACAGGAAAGATTTAATTAACTTTACCAGCTTAATATTTACTTTCATTGTTTCTAATTTTCTGATTAAAATAAAGTGATCTATCATATCAAATGCTTTTTTGAAGTCTACAAATATTGCTCCACATATACTATCGTTATTGATGTTTAGGTGCCAATTGTCTATCATCTTTGTTAAGGCTGTGTGGCATGAATGCTTTGGTCTAAACCCCGACTGACTGCCGATTAGCAGGTCATTATTGACTAGGTGTTGTAGTGTTGTTTTGTGGATGTGTTTTTCCAGTGGTTTGGACAGCGACGATATAAGAGAAATGAGCCTATAGTTACTAAGATTACTACTAACAGATGAACCTGGTTTGAGAAGTGGGTATACTTTAGCGCTTTTAAAAGCAGATGGAAAGTAACTCCTTGCGATACATTGATTATATATGTATGTCAGTGAATCACTAATGGCAGGTGCGGCAAAGCGCAGTATTCGATTACTGATTCCATCAAGTCCCGATGAGTTATTATCTTTAAGGCCAGTAATATATTTATAAACTTCGTTAACTGTTATAAACGGGATGTCGGGTGGAATTGTGTTAGTACATTTGTTCTCACAGAAAGTTGATAATTTGCTTAAGTCACAAGGGGGAGACGGAATGGTGGATTTTATATTGTTGATGTCTACCTGAAAATGATAGCTGAAGTCTGTACAAATAAGTGGCGTATTGGAAGTATGTTGGTCTAGAAAATTTCGTTTGTTCACTAAAGTGTTGATTGCCTTCCATATCTCATTACTGTTTGTTTTAATCTGAACTAAATTTCTAAAGTAGTTTTTCTTTTCTCTGCGAATTAAGTATTGTACTTTATTTCTTACTGTCCGATATGTAGTGATATCCTTATTTTTATGCGCTCTATCTCTTTGCCTCATAGCGTCAAGAACTTCATGTGTGATCCATGGAGATTTAATTTGCCTTTTCACACGAATTTCTTTAGTAGGCGCGTGCTTATTAAAAATACTATAAAATATCATTGTCTAATATGCGATGGCGTCATCAGGATCAGGAATTTGAAAAACGTTGGCGAGAGGCGCAGTTCGCAAATCATTCAAAAATAATTCACGGTTGAAATTTTTAAGACTTCTATATTGAAAACTAATGTGTTTATTTTTTGGAGATTTGTACCCATTTTTTGCCCAAGTGCAACATATGGGATAATGGTCACTCATAGCAATAGTAGGGATGGAGCATTCTATAATGTTTTCTGGACAGGTTACATAGATGTGATCGATCAGTGTGGATGACGTTTTTGTTACTCTGGTAGGTTTGTTGACTATTTGTTTCATGTTATACGATGCTATGATGTTGGTCCATATTTGGTTTGGCTTATGCATATCGATATTAAAATCACCAAGAAGAATAATTTCATTAACTGTAGTAATAACTTTATCCATCATGTTCGAGAAATCTTCAAACCATGATGTTCCTACACTGGGATTACGATAAAGATATCCGATTATAATAGATCTTTGCTTTTGTGGCTTTACTTCTAACCATATGCATTCTATATCTATAGTCTCAAGATCGTTTCTGCGGCGATAACTGAGAGAAGTAGAAATATAAACTGCTAGACCCGTCTCTAATTGTCTACTTGAATCTCGCTGAATTGTTTTGAAACCTCCGAGCGCAATGTCATCGTCGGTTATTTTCTCATTCAGACGACTTTCGGAAAAAAACCAAAAACCTGGAAATTTTGGTTAAGAATTTGTGTGAGTTCTGGGATTTTACCTAAAAGATGGTTTACGTTCTAGTGGCCAAGCCGTAAACCAATTGTACTTAGTAATTGTTCATAATTATCTGACATTTTTATGTGAAAGAAATTTTACGCTCAAATAGAAAATAAATAACTAATTCAACATCACGAAGTTGCTATATATGTGAGATTAATAGCAGTGGCGTATCCTGGTAATGCGAGCTGGCGTGCTGCTACTTAAAATGAATATGTACGCCTACTATTTAACTTCTTCCCCTCTTAATTTAAAAACCATCTATATTCAATTACGCAACGATAGTTATTAGGGGTATATGTCAATTATCTTCGAAATACTAATTAACTTACAACTTGAAACTCACTGTCACTGTAATAATCTGCATTCCCGGCAACTAACAAAAATTAATCACAAAAAACACTGGACGGACACAGCCGATTTTTACAACTCGAGAGCTGCTAGGCCACCGCACGCATGTTCGCATTGTATTGTCGTATCTGCCCACGATCCCGGTTCACACAAACCAGTCTTTAGACGTGAATCCGAACGGTCCAGCACGCATTGTGACGGAATTACCCGAGAAACTTCGGGCGATTGCTACAACCAATATAAGTTTATAAACTACAGTTGCTACAACCAATAAAAACTGCACTATAAAACGCTTCTGTGAAACTGAAACTATAGCGCGTTTCACTAGCTTTGCCCAACTTCAAAATGCTATATCTTAGCGAATATATAACGCATATAAGTGAAATTTTGTGTGTGACTTTGAAATGGTATAGACCCTATGAATTAAATTTTTCATTAAAATGCAGCCATTGGTTTCAATTTTCGTTTCTTTGCGATATAATATCAAAAGTCTACTTGCCAACACACATCACACACACACATTTTGAAATGTCTACAGTAAATTATACGTCATCATGTGCACACAATTGGTTTATCAAACAATTGGCATGATTTTAGCGTGAAATTGCACTTCTTGAACACAAAACAGTTTATATCCGGTGCTACTCACACATTGTCAATCAGTGGCGTGTCTACAAAAAGTATTGTGTGGTTAAGTAGGAAAATGAGTCTACGAGTACATTTTATGACATTACAGCTAATCACAAATAGGATTTTTAAGTATTTCTGCAATGAAGCTACTCGTGGAAAACTATATCATTCTATTTCAAACCCACAAAAGAGGACTATTCATGCCTTGGGGATAATTAAACGATCATTGCACCGCTAGATAGCGACATCTGAAATTTCTAATTCTAGTGTTTTACACACGAAAATTAGGCCAAGAGTGGTGGATATTTTGATAGAGAATTGATCCGGAGAGAAATTTGCAATACGTTTCACAATAATGAGGCAGTGACTTTAAATCCATGGTGATATCACGAGAAGAAAGAAAACATCAGATTAAGTTGGGAGAACAGGTCCTGGAGCAGGTCGACCACTTTAAATATCTCGGAGCTATTATAGACCGAAAGGGAGGCATCAAAGAAGAGTTGGCCACTCGAAAAGCAGCGGCTGGGAGACTTTTTCAGGCCATAAATCGTGGATTCCTCAGCAAGAAAGAGGTTGGTAAGAAAACGAAGATGGCTGTATACCGCTCCACCTATGTCCCAGTCTTGACATATGGATGCGAGTCGTGGGCAATGACTACAACCCACAAAAGCCAGATCCAAACCTCAGAAATGAGGTATCTGAGGAAAGTGGTTGAAGTAACAAGAAGAGACATGGTCCGCAACCAGACGATCCGTCAAGGCCTAAAATCCCATCCGCTGCAGACCCAAATAGAACAGTCCCAACTAAGATGGTTTGGCCATGTCTGCAGAATGGGAGAAGATCGGCTACCACGACAAGCATGGGAAACAAAGAGCCAGGGATCCAGACCTCCAGGACGACCCAGAGCCCGCTGGGAGGACAACATTAGACAATCTTTGAAGGACCGAGGACTAGAATGGAACCAGGCCAGGAAGAAGACAGCTGATAGAATGGTCTGGCGCTCTCTCTTCCAAACCTCTACACCTCACGGTAGAAGGGGAACGACTAAGTAAGTAAGACTTTAAGGAAATTGAAAATTTGGTTAAGAAAGAATAATGACATTGATATTTCCAAATCTACGCTATGGAGGACTATTATGAGTTTGGGATTCACTTTTAGAAAATATGTTGGTGGTAAAAACCTTGTTTGTGAGAAGCCTCATATAGTTGCAATGAGAAGCAAATATTTACGCGAGGTCAGAGAAATGAGAAGAGATTGTTATGATTTTGTGTATTTAGATGAAACTTGGATCAATGCGCACCACAGTAATGAACGAGAATGGCAATCATCTGATGGGACAACTAAGACACTAGTACGAAGCAGCAAAGGACAGCGCCTAATAATTGCACATCCAGGAAGCAGCCATCACGGGCTTCTAAATAATACTGAACTCATATTTGTTTCAAAATCCACAGATAATTGGGATTACCATACAGAGATGAATGGCAAGATATTTCAAGATTGGATTGTGAATCATGTACTTCTTTCCTTGGATAGACCGTCGTGTTTGATAATGGACAATGCTTCATATCACAACGTTGTGGCACCAGAAGATAAAGTTCCTAATTCATCAAGAACTAAAGATGTAATAAAGATTTGGCTGACCATAAACAACATTCCATTCAACGAAATGTCCCTGAAGCCTGATGTCGTGAATTATTCTAATCCCCATATATAAATTAAAACGTAAATGCAAAGCCTAACAAATAAATTTAATAAAAGGAAAGAAGAATGGTAAAGAACAGTGCTGTCACAATGACTGTACTCGAAATCCCCCTTGTTTTCTACTTCGTCTGCAAATTGTAACGCTTTCACGTTGATAGTAAAAGCCTACTGTATTATTACCCGCTTTCTTCAATGAAACGTGTACTGTATTTCTTGGAAAAACCTTGAGATACGCAAGCTGATCAATGACCTAAATTTAATATTTCATTCATTCCATTTTATACACGGCGTGACTAAAGGACAGATGGACTAAAGGATAGAGAGAAGGGAGAGGCAGAAAGCAGGGACACGTGCAACACTAAACACGCGTCGCGCGATACACAATTGCTGCCATCACGCGTGTAAGGCCACATGCACTAACTTTATTTCAAATCGACAGTGATAAAATTCACTACCCATACCAGAGTTAGGTTTTAAAATCCTGAAAAACGCTTATTGGGAATTATGACATTATACCGGTTTACGTTTGAAAACATGACAGTACCCAGACACCCTCAAGTTTGGAAGTGAGAAGGTAGTAACAGCACGACTATCCTAGAAGAAAATGCATATTGGCTCCATTAAATTCGTATATTTGGGTTCCTTAGGGTTTGCTGACAAAGAATATGTAAAACGTTACGCAAATAGTCTAGGAATTACCAAGTTATGGCCAAAATAAAATAGTGGGGGTGCCTGACAGCATGAAATCATTTCTGCTCATAAAATTTTTTTTTATAACGTGTTTGAAGAAACATTACGTTACGGAAATAGCCTACCATGTTAACTCCTATTTGATTGGAGCGCAACAAATGAAAGACTAAACACGATTGGTCGGACTATAAATACTATCTTGTGTTGTCAGGGGAAACGTGAAAAGGAGTACTTTTTTGAAAAGATGTGTAGACATGGTTTGATTGGGTAGAGCTGCGAATATACTCAATTCAGAGCGTCTGTTCATTGCCACATCTTGTAATAAACCTACTAAGAAGCAGTGCGTTGAGCACCAGTGTATATTTTTTATAAAATAAAGCCTGGGACATTGGCAGATCGGAGTTGTGCTATATTCATTGCCAGTCAACGAAACTGTTTATTATTTCCATGAATTGTGGTAAGCTTGAAAGATTCAATATCTTTTAATGAAAATTGAATGTAAATTGATAATTTATGTCTGTATATATGTGTGGTTCAGTAGCGAACATGATGTAAAGCCTATAGTGCTCCAGCCTGAACAGAAGGTGTCGGAGGAAAGTAAAACTGCATGGAATGGCCAAACAGTACACTGACACCTAGATTATTAACTAGAAAGAAATAATGCTGGAATTGCAGAGGCGTAGTAACCATTAGGGAGGGAAATACTGGTATAAAGTATTTCAGATGAAGCTGACAGTTGGCCTAACGCTCTGAACTCAATGTTTGTGATGTATTGTGCTCAGTGTAGAAATGGAGTATAAATTAGTTCTGACGTAGAAGGTACAACCTTCTTGTTTCAGGGACCGTGGTCTTAAAGTTATTGAGCAGCACCTGGTCAGAGCTTTGCTGAAGCCAGAGGTGGACAGCATACTCCTTGGTCCATATAGCAACCAGTGGGGTGGCTCCAGAACTCATTAAAGTAATCGAGCAGAGGAGTCTTTTACTGCAGTCATCACGCAAGATAAGAGAGTGTGGCCATGGAGCTCAACATTATGTACCCCCATCTTAAAATGACATTGTAAACTAAAATTAAGAGGGGAATTTAATTGTTTTAATACCAGGAACTGAGAACATCTCCAATACTAGTTCCAATAGAAACAAACTATTGAAGTCATGATGACAAATACCAACAGAGCTTGAACAAAACAAAACCAGTATTACCTCATATTACCACTACACAACTGACACACATAGGATACCAGTAATAATATATGTCACTACAAGAATCATATTAATAAATTCTGTACATATAACTTGTAATTAAAATTGATTGTGATTCCTGGTTCCCTTTGTATTTGAATCAGGACACATATACATTCATGACAGCACTGAATACATATTGTTATTTGAAAAGTTATCAGTGACTCCTTTAAGATATCCTCTTAGAGTGTTATATGTATGTGAGTGTCACAGTGTTGTCAAGTGTGGTGGAATAAATTAAATTGTTTATCTGTCTGTTGTTGTTATGACTTACACTTCATCATACACATACCCTAGACATATAACGTAGTCATCACACTATTCCAGAATAATTCTGACTGAGGTATACATATGTGGCAGTAAGTAAGGTTATCTATAATACACTACTCTTATTAGATATAGATACCTTCACAGCTGATCTCAGTCAGTACACTAAGTCCCCTATAAATATTTATAACATCCCACTTTACCACATATATTGGGGTCTCGCCCTCGGGATTTTGAATCTTTCCCTATTACAAATATTGGGGGTAACTCACTTCAGGGAATAATAAGAATTAAAAGGTATCCTTGGGTGAAAATAAATAAGGTTGAGCTCACAGTGCCTGTGTTGTCTTGAGTTAATTAGCCATAGATAAAATTGTTTAGACATTTATCTGTTAGACAATGGCCGACCTGGCAAAATTTCGATCTGCTGCTGTACAGACTGCGAAAGAGTTAGGAATGGACGGGCAAATTATGATTTCTTATGTCACTGCTGAATGTGACAAATATATTGAACGGGAAGAAAGAAGATTAGAAAAAGAGGCCGAAAGAAAATTAGAATCTGAAAGATTGGCCGAAGATAAGAGAATAGAAGCTGAAAAAGAGATTAAGAGGTTGCAGATTGAGGCTGAGGCTAAGAGGTTGCAGATTGAGGCTGAGGCTAAGAAATTGGAAGCAGAAGAAAGAAGATTGACTGCAGAAAGAGAAGACAAGAGATTAGCTGCAGAGAGGGAAGCAGAAAAGGAGGAGAAGAGATTACAAAGGGAACATGAGTTACGACTAAGGGAGTTTGAGTTTCAAGGCCATGCTCCTGAAAATGGTGCCAGTCCCTTTGCCTCTGATGCTACTGCTAGCCAAGGAGCCTCAACCTCAGCTATGAATTTTCATTTAGATCATTTTGTTGAGAAAGACGATGATATAGACAGCTATCTAAATAGGTATGAACTATTAGCTACCACATATGGGTTAGAGAGAGAAAGGTGGAGCTTAAAGTTATCTCAGGGACTTCGTGGGGCAGCTTATGAAGTTTTTGCAAAAATGAGCAGAAGTGATCAGGAAAATTATGACATGCTAAAGCAGGCTCTTTTGTTAAGATATGAAAAGAATGCAGAATTTTATAGGAAAAAATTTAGGAATGCTAAACTACTGTCAGGTGAAACCTATCACCAGTTCTCTGCACGAATAGAGACATACTTGGAGAAATGGACTTCTCTGGGGAAAACCCAAGATCTTAAGGAAATGGTCCTTATAGAGCAATTAAGAGAGTCCATGGCTCCAGACCTGAGAAAGTTTCTCATGGAACAAGGTGCAGAGAGGCTGGGTGAGTTGCTAAATGTTGCTGAAAGGTATCAAGCAGCTCAAGCAGAGGTAACAGGTAATAAAAAGAAACAAGTGGATAACTTTAGGGCACCACAGAACTTTAATAAATTTGATCCTAGGGATCAAAACAAAGGTAAGCACCAGTTTGATAGGCCACGGTATGAAAATAAAAACAAAACCCCACAATTCGATGAAAGGAAACATGATGAAAGAAAATCTTTCAACCAAGGAAAAAGGTGGTGTAAAAATTGTAAGATGAACAATCATGACACTGACCATTGTAGAAGGAAACCTCCTCATTGTGCTGCTATGACATCGGGGAAAAAGGAAAAGAAGGTCAAACCTGAAGAACTACAGGAACCATACCACCCCCCAGTGTGTGAAGATGTCATCTGTAATGGTGTCACTATAAGGTGTTTATATGATACCGGTTTAGATTACGATTCCGTTGTGAGTTCTCACCTGGTGCAGGCCGATCAATACACCACAGAAACAGTGGAGATTCAAACTGCAACCAAGGATGTAGCTACCATGACACTTCCCGTCGCCCGAATAAAAGTGAAAACGCGATATGTGGAAGGAATCATAAAAGCAGCAGTGATAAATGAGCCAATCTACCCTCTGATATTGGGGTGTAGATATGTCTTCTTGGGGAATCCCAAGAGACCTGTGATATTGGCAACAGTGCAGACCAGATCACAGTCTAAAAAGGAGGAGGATAATCCAATAAATACTCACCCAGATGAGATGAGGAAGGCACAGGCTGAGGACAAAACACTCAAGCCATGTTTCAAGAAGTTGCCCAAATCTCATACACCTCCAGGCAAGGGAGAGTTTTATATGAAGAACAAACTGATATATAGGAAGGCTGGATCTGAATCCAATGGTCACGGACAGCTGGTCCTTCCCACTTCATATAGGACTAAAGTGTTGGAACTAGGGCATGCGATTCCCTTCAGTGGTCATATGGGAATCAGCGCAACAGGACAGCGAATAGCTTGTCATTATTTCTAGCCAGGAATAACTGAAGATATCAAACGATATGTAAAATCCTGTCCAGAGTGCCAACGAGTAGCACCTAAACATTGGACTGCACCAGCAACTCTGGGGGAAATGCCCATAGTGGGAACACCCTTTGAGAGAGTTGCCGTGGATCTTGTGGGACCTCTCACCCGAACCAAGAGAAGGAACAGCTACATTCTGACTCTGGTGGACACTTGTTCTGTGTGGGGAGAGGCAGTAGCCCTGTCATCGATTGATTCTAAACATGTGGCAGAGGCATTGCTCACAATTTTCACAAGGTTAGGCTTTCCCAATCAAATCTTGACTGATAATGGCTCTCAGTTCAAGGGGAAACTAACTGAAGAAGTTTTCAGGATCTTCCAGGCCAAACACTTCCATTGTAGTGTGTACCATCCCCAAGGGAACGGCCAAGTGGAAAGATTTAACGGCACGTTGATGTCGATCCTGAGAAAGTTGGCACACGAAAAACCAGATACATGGGACCAGTACCTGCACGCCGCCCTCTTTGCTTATCGGGAAGTACCCCATAGTTCAACCGGTATGGCCCCGGCAACATTATTGTTTGGAAGGCCAATAAAAGGTCCACTCGAAGCTTTGTTAAGAACGTGGACTGATGAAAAGGCAGAGGAAAACATTACATCTTCATACCAATATGTGAATTAGCTGACCACTCGTTTAAAAACTGGCTGGAAACTTGCCAATGAAAATTTGAAACAAGCCAGGAAGAAACATGCTGCCTATTATAACAGGAAGGCGAAAGACAGAGATTTGGCTGTGGGAGAGAAGGTACTGCTTCTTCTCCCCGGGAGTCAGAATAAGTTACAGATTGGATGGCAAGGTCCATATACAGTTTTAGAGAAGGTGTCTAGAACAAATTATAAGATAGATAAGAAGGGGAAAGAAAAAATCTATCATGTGAATCTCCTGAAGAAATATTTGGAAAGAGAACATCAGGAAGAGACACACTTGTTGACCTTGTCCATCGCCATGGAGATGAAAAAGGAACCACTTTCATCATTTGAATATCCATTACACCCCTGTGAGACAGCAGCACAGGTGAAAATCAGTACACATTTAACGAAAACTCAGAAAGAGAGAGTGCAACAGGTTCTAAATAATCATGCAGAGGTGTTAACAGACCGACCAGGGCATACAAACCTATTGGAATATGATATGAAACTGATAGACCCCACACCTGTCTGTATGAAGCCTTATTCGATTCCTTTTGCTAAGGAGAAAGCTTTGAAGGAAGAGATAGACTATCTATTGAAGGAAGGAATTATTTCACACAGTGAATCCTCATATAGTTCCGGTGTTGTACTCTTAAGGAAGCCCTCTGGAGAACATAGACTCTGTATAGATTACAGGAGACTGAATGCTATTACAGAAGGACAGGTGGATCCATTGCCGGATACAAATCAGCTGTTTGCCAGACTAAATAAAGCTAAATATTTCTCAAAAGTGGATCTGAGTAAAGGATACTATCAGATTCCAGTAAAGCCTGAGGTTAGACCATACCTAGCTTTTAGTACCTCAGAAGGACACTATGAGTTTAATAGATTGCCATTTGGATTGAAGAATGCGCCTAGTGTCTTCTCTAGAATGATGAGAAAATTATTGGACCCTCTGAATAATCCATGTATAACAAATTTCATGGATGATATCCTTATAGCAACAGAAACATTTGAGGAACACATTGACTCTCTGAAGATGCTGTTTGATCGACTTAGGGAAGCAAATTTAACAGCCCGACCAACCAAATGTTGCGTTGGATGTAAAGAATTGGAATTTTTGGGACACACAGTTTATCAGGGAAACATGACCCCTGACCCAAAGAATTTAGAGAAACTAAAGAAAGCCCCGAGACCACAAACCAAGAAGGACGTGAGATCCTTTGTCTCATTATGTGGTTTCTACCAGAAGTATATCAAAAACTTTAATTCCATATGTGCACCGTTAACTGATTTGACACGTAAAGAACATCCAGATCGCATTACATGGACACCACAATGTGAAATGGCTTACCAAGAATTGAAGGAAAAGCTCACAAGTAAACCTATTTTGAAATTACCTGACTTAAGTCAAGAATTCATAGTAAGGACGGATGCCAGTAATATTGGGTTAGGTGCAACTCTACTACAGAAATCAGATGCATTGGATGGGGAATTAAGCCCAGTGGCATATGCTAGCAGAAAATTGAATAAAGCTGAAATCAACTACTCAACTAGCGAAAAAGAATGTCTTGCAGTAATATGGGCAATAAAGAAATTCAATATTTATCTGTATGGGAAGGCATTTAAGTTGCAAACGGATCACAAACCTTTATCGTTTCTAGCCCAGGCTAGGCATGAGAACTCTAGGTTACTCCGATGGTCCTTGCTTTTATCTCCCTATAATTTTAGCATTGAGTATATATCTGGAAAAACAAATTTGGGAGCGGATTTTTTAAGCCGCCATCCGTGTGATGAGAATCACCGTAAACCCCAGAAATAATAATAAATTTCTCTATGTGTATATAGAATAAAGGACTGACATATAATGTCTGTTTTAAGAGGGGAGATGTCGTGAATTATTCTAATCCCCATATATAAATTAAAACGTAAATGCAAAGCCTAACAAATAAATTTAATAAAAGGAAAGAAGAATGGTAAAGAACAGTGCTGTCACAATGACTGTACTCGAAATCCCCCTTGTTTTCTACTTCGTCTGCAAATTGTAACGCTTTCACGTTGATAGTAAAAGCCTACTGTATTATTACCCGCTTTCTTCAATGAAACGTGTACTGTATTTCTTGGAAAAACCTTGAGATACGCAAGCTGATCAATGACCTAAATTTAATATTTCATTCATTCCATTTTATACACGGCGTGACTAAAGGACAGATGGACTAAAGGATAGAGAGAAGGGAGAGGCAGAAAGCAGGGACACGTGCAACACTAAACACGCGTCGCGCGATACACAATTGCTGCCATCACGCGTGTAAGGCCACATGCACTAACTTTATTTCAAATCGACAGTGATAAAATTCACTACCCATACCAGAGTTAGGTTTTAAAATCCTGAAAAACGCTTATTGGGAATTATGACATTATACCGGTTTACGTTTGAAAACATGACAGTACCCAGACACCCTCAAGTTTGGAAGTGAGAAGGTAGTAGTAACAGCACGACTATCCTAGAAGAAAATGCATATTGGCTCCATTAAATTCGTATATTTGGGTTCCTTAGGGTTTGCTGACAAAGAATATGTAAAACGTTACGCAAATAGTCTAGGAATTACCAAGTTATGGCCAAAATAAAATAGTGGGGGTGCCTGACAGCATGAAATCATTTCTGCTCATAAAATTTTTTTTATAACGTGTTTGAAGAAACATTACGTTACGGAAATAGCCTACCATGTTAACTCCTATTTGATTGGAGCGCAACAAATGAAAGACTAAACACGATTGGTCGGACTATAAATACTATCTTGTGTTGTCAGGGGAAACGTGAAAAGGAGTACTTTTTTGAAAAGATGTGTAGACATGGTTTGATTGGGTAGAGCTGCGAATATACTCAATTCAGAGCGTCTGTTCATTGCCACATCTTGTAATAAACCTACTAAGAAGCAGTGCGTTGAGCACCAGTGTATATTTTTTATAAAATAAAGCCTGGGACATCGGCAGATCGGAGTTGTGCTATATTCATTGCCAGTCAACGAAACTGTTTATTATTTCCATGAATTGTGGTAAGCTTGAAAGATTCAATATCTTTTAATGAAAATTGAATGTAAATTGATAATTTATGTCTGTATATATGTGTGGTTCAGTAGCGAACATGATGTAAAGCCTATAGTGCTCCAGCCTGAACAGAAGGTGTCGGAGGAAAGTAAAACTGCATGGAATGGCCAAACAGTACACTGACACCTAGATTATTAACTAGAAAGAAATAATGCTGGAATTGCAGAGGCGTAGTAACCATTAGGGAGGGAAATACTGGTATAAAGTATTTCAGATGAAGCTGACAGTTGGCCTAACGCTCTGAACTCAATGTTTGTGATGTATTGTGCTCAGTGTAGAAATGGAGTATAAATTAGTTCTGACGTAGAAGGTACAACCTTCTTGTTTCAGGGACCGTGGTCTTAAAGTTATTGAGCAGCACCTGGTCAGAGCTTTGCTGAAGCCAGAGGTGGACAGCATACTCCTTGGTCCATATAGCAACCAGTGGGGTGGCTCCAGAACTCATTAAAGTAATCGAGCAGAGGAGTCTTTTACTGCAGTCATCACGCAAGATAAGAGAGTGTGGCCATGGAGCTCAACATTATGTACCCCCATCTTAAAATGACATTGTAAACTAAAATTAAGAGGGGAATTTAATTGTTTTAATACCAGGAACTGAGAACATCTCCAATACTAGTTCCAATAGAAACAAACTATTGAAGTCATGATGACAAATACCAACAGAGCTTGAACAAAACAAAACCAGTATTACCTCATATTACCACTACACAACTGACACACATAGGATACCAGTAATAATAATATATGTCACTACAAGAATCATATTAATAAATTCTGTACATATAACTTGTAATTAAAATTGATTGTGATTCCTGGTTCCCTTTGTATTTGAATCAGGACACATATACATTCATGACAGCACTGAATACATATTGTTATTTGAAAAGTTATCAGTGACTCCTTTAAGATATCCTCTTAGAGTGTTATATGTATGTGAGTGTCACAGTGTTGTCAAGTGTGGTGGAATAAATTAAATTGTTTATCTGTCTGTTGTTGTTATGACTTACACTTCATCATACACATACCCTAGACATATAACGTAGTCATCACACTATTCCAGAATAATTCTGACTGAGGTATACATATGTGGCAGTAAGTAAGGTTATCTATAATACACTACTCTTATTAGATATAGATACCTTCACAGCTGATCTCAGTCAGTACACTAAGTCCCCTATAAATATTTATAACATCCCACTTTACCACACCTGAATTACTTGGAATTGTAAAAAAGACAGCATACAAAGATATTTCACATAGACAAGGCAATCCATGAACATGGTCACGGATGTTTAAGATTGCCTCCTTACCATTCTCACTTAAACCCAATAGAATTAGTATGGGCTAAAATTAAGGAACAGGTAGCAACAGAAAATAGAACGTTCAAATTAAAAGATGTTGAAATACTTATAAAAGCTGCCATCTCCAATATAGCCAGGGATTATTGGAAGAAATGTGAGAACCATGTGTTACAAGAGGAAGAGGAATATTGGAAGAATGATGGTTTGTCCTTCATTCAGCCGAGATTGATTATCAATTTCTCAGAGACATCTGATTATGATTCGGATGAAGTTTAATTTCTTTAAAGATGACCTTACCGTTATTTACAAGCACATTAGAGGAGCAACGTTCCATTATGATATTTATGAACCGCAAAGAGGTGATACCCATTGAAATAATTAGATCAAGGAAGCTCCAGTTTGGTAGCGCATTAAATGTCAATGACAAACAATGTCACGAGTATCTCGCATGCAGATCATTTAAGAAATCATCTTCAACAGGTATTCATAAGCAAACGTGATGGCCACATTATTGTAATAGTAGACACGCCTATGCCTAATCAGTTCACAGAATCTGTGCATGAAGTGGTAAAATTTCTTTTCTCGATACACAATAATTAGTATGCCGACAAAGATCAAAGGATTTCATCCGTTTATGGGAACTGGACAAGATGCACAGATATAAAGTATATATTTGTTGGGTCTAACCCAATATAACATCGTATGCAAAAAATGGCATTAATCCGTTCGACGGTTAATCAGATAATTACATTTGTTTGAGGGCAAAGCTAGTGAAACGTGCTATAGATGTACAGTACTCGTAGATTCTATGCGGGAAAATCCGTTATCCTGATGCGTGCGGTCCGAAAGCAGAACTTAGAGGAGAAATATTTTATAGAATAATAAATTAAATTTTTATTTTCCTTCGCGCATAGGTGTGCGCAGCACGCACAGCACACATAGAGAATACGCCACTGATTAATAGTCATAGTACATAAATGCACACCTTAATACAACAAATTACAAACAATTCAGATAACTATACCGTACTAGGTAAAAATTGTAAGAAAACTGTCACACAACAAGCACATCCATCCACACTGTGAAGGTTAACAACAAAGTTAAGCTGTGCCAAGAGAATAGACGGGCAGACAAACAAATAGATACTGAGAATAAATAAATAAAGCATTATCCGACAGTTACTGGTGTTACAGAGACGTCGACTTGTGAAGTGAACAGTCACTGATAATGTTGAGGAGAGGGTTGTGGACAATAAAAGCGAGATGGATTTGGCCGTAAAAGATGATTCATTTGGTAGTAGGTGTTCGTGGGATGTTGAAGTACTGTTGTTGGATGAATGGGATATTCCGGCCAGTAGGACCTCCAAGTGTAAGGTGCGTAGTTCAAGAGGCTTTGCTGATGTAGAAAGTTATGAAAGGTTGGGTGTGCGGGTTGATATGGGAAAACCTGTGATGACAACGATGATGGGTGATCTCTCATTGGTGTCTGGTGCGACAGCGGACGTGGTGAGATTTCAGTAGGTGGACCCTGAGTTGGTTGAATTGAATCTTTTACAGATCTTTGAGGATGGAGTGTCTCAGGTCGTTGTTGTTGAGGTGTGTCGTCGGTCGTAGAATGTTGCAGAAGGCCGATTTTATTGGCTGTTTACTGCACATCTGTAGTTCTAATAAGGGGTCTGTCTTGATACTCCTGATTGTGTGACATTGTTGTCTGGCTGGTGCTTGAAGTTGTGGGTATTGACGGAAACTCAAGGTCGTAAATTGCATTAGAGGAGTAGCTAGTTACATTCGTGTGTCGTTTTGGAGGATACTTGGATGCTGATGTGCTGGCTGTGCCTCTGAGGGTGTTTTCTGGAAATTTGATGTTTCTCGCCAACATACTAGTTCCTTGATCGGATAAGGAAATGTCGCCGTTATAAAGATGCTTCCTAGGAGCTCGGGATGTGGCAAGGAACGAGGAATGTTCTATAAATGTGTGGTGGTGTCTGACGCAATGCTTTTTCAATTTTGTGTTGTTCATCTCAACAGATTTCCTATAATGTGAGCGAACTGGAGGTATAATAGCTGAAAAACATACCTTTGCATTTGGGAACAGGAACTGGAAGTTAGATGTGATTTGATTTAGCTCTGTTTGTGTAATTTCGATATGTTTTAGCGCGTCCGACAGACCAATGTGCACAGTGCACGGCTGTTTGTGCCTTATACCCGAGCGATCTTTTAGTTTCGGTGACCGGAATTCTGACACCGGGTATAAAATTTTCATATGCACCGTAAAAAAACTACTGAGGGTTTTGGCGGGGAAAATCAGCTGTTGTGTGTGTAAAATCAGTAAAATATAAATCATTACACACTCGTTCTGGATAAACACAGCGCTAAAATTCTTTTGTGTACTATAACTTTGTTCTGTGTTCTATTTGTGATTGCATTTTTATTTGTTTGAAATTAGTTTTGACGGAGTTACAGACTTTTGAAAACAGCGTCATCATTTGAGGAAATTCATAAAATAAGTAATCTTTCTATTAATTTAATATCTAAAAATCGGCCCATTCGTTTGAGTTTATAATTATAAAGACTTCTCGAAATGAAGCTAAAGATTATTTCCACATACTTTTTTTTTTGGTTTCACATCTTGAGAATGTGTGGTAGTCAGTTTTGTGAGTTTGGCATTACAAGAACAAGCATATTGTCACCAGATTTTATAACATTTTAATCACTGTAAATGCATTCCTGATACTCGCAAATCTTAAATAAGGTTTTAAAAAAATAACTTTTTGTAAAGCACCATCTGTTTTTGCATTTTCATTCATTTATAATGATATTTAGCTGCGTATATAAGCGTCAGAAAACATGTAAAAATATAATATGAATGTCTTTTTTTTATTGTGTGTGAGATAAGGACTGTTCCATTAGTGTTCTTTGGTAGACAATCCTGTGCACACGACGGCTGCCAAAGAATTCTAAGTAACTGTTTGTATATCATCTTTCATTCAAAGTTACAATGCAGGTAGTAAATTTAGAGAAACCAAATTCTAAATCTAATACCATCCTTTTATCAATGGCTAGAGTCAGAGATACATATGATAATTTAGAAATATTTATGAATGGCATGAAAGCTTAGATAGAGTCACTAAAAGATTTAGAGTGGGATGGTAAAAAAGTTGTTGTTTTCTTATTCGGGGATTATTACTTTTTGATGAAAATGGTTGGTTTGTCTGGAGCTCAAGGAATATACCCATGTCTGTGATGTCTCCAGCAAAACAAGGAAATAAAGACATCCAGAGAGCATACAACTTGCAAACCAAGAAGTTTGGCAATGTTGATAAGAGATTACAATAGATATATGAAATATGGGAAAGGGAATAAAAGGCAAGTGGCACGTTACCATAATTGTTTACACAAACCAATGTTAGAAATTGAAAATGTAGCTCCTCCTTACCTTCATATTTTATTAGGCATTGTTTTGAAATACCACAGACTTCTAGAACAGGTAGCCGATGCAATAGACGTAAAGATATTTGAGAATCCGCAAGAGATACATGCAAACATTAGTCCTATTAAGAACTTGAAGAGATTTGGTAGGAACTGGAAACAGGCAGAAGAATTAGAAGCTAACATTGAATTTTTTTCAGGCAGGTATTGAACTTTGTGAGGATAAGGAGGAGACAGATAGTTTTAAAGTTAAACTTGAAAATGCACAAGATGCGCTGGCCAAACTTCAGTTTCAAGATCTGTGTGCTAGGTCTGGTCCAGTTTGCTTACACCTGGACAAGGTACTAGCCAAACACAAAATCATACCACAGGCTTATCATAGCAGAGAATTCATAGGGAATCACTGCTACAGATATCTCACACAAAAAGTTTATAAAGATCTTACAAGAGCAATCATTACACAAACACTGAAAATTACAAACAAACAAGATAAAACTGACATAGCTATTATTGCCCAAGAACAATTCAACTCACTGAAAGAAGCATTTGAGAAAGTACACAACAAAATATCACACAGTAAACCAATTAGTAAAGAATCAATAACAGCATTAATAGAGACTTATATGTCTTTGTTCAGAAAGCTATTCCACAGTAAGACAATTCCTAAACAGCACATATTAGAAAAACATTGCGCAGACTGGATCAGAACTCATGGCTATGGAATGGGCATGCATGGAGAGCAAGGAGAAGAATTTGTACATTCCACTATTTCCAAAATTGAAAGACGCGCCAGCGGTATTAAAAATATAACTTCACAATTAAAATTTATAATGGAAACTCATTTGTTACAAATTTCTCCATCTGTGAATGTACAGATTCATCCTATAAAAAAAAGGAAGTGTGAATGATAATTGAGCGAAATTTTGGGGCTAGAGCAAATTATGGCAGTTGTTGCGTGAGAGTGACAAAATTAACAGAGTGTGGAAATCATTTAATAGATATATTTATTAAATACACCTATTTATCTATTAAATTGAACATTTCGTTTTACTCATGACCATACTCATTTTTACATGATCATCGTGATGTATGATTGAGATAATTGTTAGCTCTCATGTTTTGGGGACAATTGGGTGTGTTATTTTAAGGTAATAAATGTGGACTTGCAATTTAATGTTTCAATAATTAATGTTTGACGCATGAAACCAAAACAAAACTTTGATATCCATTTTCTGCAGGTTTTCTACTTTTGATTTCTGTAATTTGTTATGCATGTTGATTGTGACCGTTTTAGTGTAAATTGCATTAGAAACAAACCATAACAAAATATTCAAAAAAAAAAAAAACGTAAATTTTACACTATTTCAGACTATTATATCTTCTGTTCTAATTGTGATAAAATGTTTGTTTTTGTTCTAAAATTTACTCTAACATTTCTAGTCTAGCTTTACGCAAAATTAAAGCCGGTATTAATAACAATAAAGTAGCCTAAAAGCATTAATTATGCCCTATCCAAAGTAAACACCGCCACATTTTTTGTAATAAATGTGGACTTGCAATTTAATGTTTCAATAATTAATGTTTGACGCATGAAACCAAAACAAAACTTTGATATCCATTTTCTGCAGGTTTTCTACTTTTGATTTCTGTAATTTGTTATGCATGTTGATTGTGACCGTTTTAGTGTAAATTGCATTAGAAACAAACCATAACAAAATATAAAAAAAAACGTAAATTTTACACTTTTTCAGACTATTATATCTTCTGTTCTAATTGTGATAAAATGTTTGTTCTTGTTCTAAAATTTACTCTAACATTTCTAGTCTAGCTTTACGCAAAATTAAAGCCGGTATTTATAATAATAAAGTAACCTAAAAGCATTAATTAAGCCCTATCAAAAGTAAACATCGCCCACATTTTTTCCCCGTTTGGAAGCTGACTACGTGACCTTTGGTCAAGATAGCTATAAATAGCGCGGTCAGGGAAAAAAAGGGAAACAACTAAAAGATCGCTGGCAAACAGCAGTGAGTGATCCTGGCTACATTAAGATCAGTTTCATATCTTTCAAGGAGAGTCAGTAGGTCCTGTGCAGATGCCCAATTTTTGTAGCGAACAGTGACCGTGTCTGTATCTGCTGTTACTAATTTACATTTTTGAAGGTCCTTCACATTTTGGTCATCAAAGATGAAGTGTTTCCTTCTATTTGAAAGGCGTGTGTGGGTGCCGGTGGCAGTGTGTGCTGTTTCTTGTGTTTGAACTATACTGGGATTGTGTGTAGGTTTCTTGCTGTGATGTGAACTGGCTGTCGGCAGTGGGGGCTGCCGATTAGAAATCTGGACAGGGATTCTGCTCACGTCTGTAGGGAATTCCAGAGTGCACAGTTCATGGTCTCCTTTATGGCTCGGTTCAGCTTGTGTCGTATGCTGTACTTCACTACCGTCGGAATTTCCCTCTGAGCTTGTGTTTGTGTTACACTGTCTGTGTTTATTCATCTGCTGTGTGCTTTCTTTCTGTTGTTCAGACTCGTTTCTCTCACAGCTATTTTTGAGGGACATGTGGTCAGCATGGAGCTGCTTGTAAGCTTTTTTGAGGCTGCTCAGCTCTGCTTTTAGTATCTCCATCTCAGACAATATTATTAAAAATTGATCTTGTGACGAGTGCATAGGTAATGTAAGAGGGGATGTTGTTGGACTACTGTCAAAAGTACTTGATAGGTGCTCTGTCTCTGTGATGTCACTTGTATCAGCTAACGCTGGTGACTTTGGTTTTGTGTGACACCTTTTTGCACTCTTTATTGGGAGTTGTGTTTGTTGTGATATCAGCAGGAACAGTGGAATGTGTGATTGCTAACTTCTTAGATTTAGAAGTTTTTGCTGGAATACTTTGAACCGGCATATTTGAAATGATGGCCTCTCGACTGACTCCAGCAGTAGTTGCTGATTTCCATAAATTATTCAAGTCCGTACTAATCCAGTCTTTAATAGCACACTCTGCACCCTGTATCATTACTTTATTAGTTGTGTTATAGAAATGTAGGACAACCTCTCCTGTGGAAATATCATCTTCTACATATGAACCATTAGCATCAGTTCTTGCTTCAACAGTTGCACTAGATTTATAGTATGCCTTAGACAGGCTACGTAATGCTTCATATTCGATTAAGGTAGAAAACGTAAGAACCGCACACTGATTATTGTTCTTATAAGATAATGTTACTCATGGCGTGTATAGCATGTTGGTCTTCAAACTTCGAGTTTTCTTTCTAACCGCTTTAGTTACATTCAAAATGTAGTCCTTCTGTTTGGTACCTTTTGTGTTCAGTCGGGTCGTGGCGACCGAATTTACGTGTAGCATTGTGAATGAGAACTGTAATGACCTGGCGTATTTAATGGGCGTGGCAAGAGGTCAATTATAGCCGTTTACTCCTCTCTCATTGACAGCTTAACTCGTCGACACACATATTTACCGGTAACAATCATTAAGATGGTTTGCCGGTTCCCTGCACACCATTGGAACTGCAAAGCGCGTCGATCGTCCTTTTCGGTTCAACCAGCAGCGTACTTTCGTTGCACAGGATTGACAACATATGTGTGGGGCCCAATAACGGCCCTGGTCACCGATCTCACAACCAAAATAAAGGCCGTAAGCTTTCTTTATCATCGGTGTAAAGGGTCGCCTTTGTGATTGCAGAGTTACTTGTCCGCAAATATAGGAAAATTAATCCTCACTGTTCATACATTCATGAGGCATCTTGAACGACACGTCTGCACACACAGAATCCACAACACAAATGATGGCAAGGAGGAAATGTGGTTGCAATGCCTGCTACAGAATGCGTCATCCAATTGGTGCTCAAGGCTATCCGTCTCGTGAGGAATCACGCGCCAGGGCTATAGAAAAGAGAAGGACTGGGTCATTCGCGTCGGGAAGGTGAAGCCACCAGCCTACTGAACCCCCCCCCCCCCCCCCCCGGATCTTGAAAACTAGAGCTAATTCGCGATTTTTAAGTTCATATTCGCGATCAGCATGCCCAAATTAGTTAACAATAGCTACTTTTGTCTCGGATACATTTTGGCTGTTGTCCAGTGTAAGTGGAACCACCAGGCCTTTACACCCCTCCACTTTAATAGTATTCTTGTTCAGAGTGTGTTCTTGATTTTGTTGGTTTTGTTTTTTATTTTTTTTAAATTTATTTCATTAATTAATTTAAAAATAATTTATTTAACGTATATGCATAATTGTGATTGTCCCTATTTACAATGATTTGACAAATGTGATGCCACTTTCTCATATCGGCAGTTGTTCATATTATTTGGAATTGAAAACAATATATATCCTAATTATAACCCATCAGAGGTTGAACGGGATATATTTTTCTACATTAATTTAAAAAAACAGAAATCTCTCCATGTTTTCCTCATCATCTGAAAAAGGTTAGCTGGCAACCCAGACTCCTTTCGGCATTCTCTGGGTTGCTTCATGCGCCTCCTTTCCAGTGGTCCTGCTTCTGTCTTGGGCGGCTGAGTTGATTTATATTCTGTATTTGACTTGTCCATATTTTGTTGAAGTTTTTTTGGTAAAAAGTTTTTTTACGGGATGGGGTAACCAGCCCCATGCACAACCCTCCTTAGTTGCTTTTTAGGACATGCATGGCAGGGTACATTGTTACTAATCTTTGCTCCCCTTTCGGGTCCCTGTAACACACGGGTGAAAATACGGATAATACGCGTATTTTATTCTCAGACGTAACGTACGGTCGAACATGAGTCACAGTTTCACTCAAGCACTTTTAAGAGAACCTCCAACAGACATTCATTTTTTCCCCTGTCTATGTTAAGTTTAAAAAAAAAATTAAGGTAAAATGAAGTTCATAGCAGATACTGCCTTAGGGCAGCGAAGTGTTAGAGACTTCACTGTACTGTCCAGCTTTATGAGGTGAAGTCACCAGTTCTCTTCCTCACTGCTTTTGTCTCCCCTCAAGAGCTGAGTCAAGTACCCACTGACAGCTGGGTAGACTGGAGTATGACGTTACCAGGTTTTTGAACTCGGAACTCACTAATTTTTCTCAGAGAAGCAAGCGTTATTACCACTCTGCCTATCGGACATTCTGTATAAAGATGTACATATTTTATACTGATTCTACTAACTTCTGTTCCTTGTTTTTCCATTATTTATTATTAATGATTATGTTTTGTATTTGAAATTGCTATATGCCTTCTGATTTAAGTACAGTAGGGCATCAATTATCCAAACGACGATCATCCGAATAGTCAATTATCCGAACCATCGTAGCCGCCAAAAAATTACAGTATCTACTTTTAGTGCACTAATTGCTGTGCTGAAGTATTACTTATATCGCTTAATGCATTCTTTTCCTATTACTTATTCGAAGATATGTGCAGTATTGCACAGAAACAGTTTCAATTTGTCATTACAGGAGTTACAATTTTGGCTTTAGCAACTGTGCGGACTCAGGACAGTCTCTCGTGACTTTAACTGTAGGACTGACGACACTTTGTTTTGCATAAACTGGGTATTCTCATGTAGATTTGATTATCCGTACTATTTGATTAACCGAACCAACCTTGGTCCCAATTAGTTCGGATAATCGACACTCTACTGTGTTGCATTTGCCCAGTATATGAGAGAGTACAGGATAGTTAGTGATACAGAGAATCCTGGGTTCAGAAACAATGCGCGACCAAGAAATATGAAGTCTTAATAAAAGCTGTAGTCATGCAACCATCTGAAACTTAAGCCACAAAACATCAACAATAGACAGGTCTACTAAAGAAAATAATTCTTCTTCTTTGTTCACTTTCAGACGTCAACTTGAATATGTTCAATGAGATGGGATTCACTATATCACAACTCTTTAGAACTGCTGGCATAGTTTGTGGAGTGTTACTCTTGAAATAATTCAGCTCAAATATCCAAAGGAAAAGACGGTCCTCTGGTAAGGGGGATCATCATGCAACCCAGAGAAGCCTTGAGTTGCTGACTCACCTTTTTTTCTGCTAGGAAAATCTCCAGATGTTGCTCCTTTATATTAAATGAACAAGGGAAAACTGCACAGATTGCTGCAGAAATGAGGGACAGCAATCTAAAACACGGAGAACAATAAAAACAACAACCAAAAAGTTACAGACTTTCATAAATGGGTGCTTCCATAGAATAGAAGGATTTAAATGGTATGACAAAATCACCAATGTGGAACTGATGACAAGAACCAGTGGAACAAGAGATGAGATAAAGATGCTAGCGATGGATAGGATACACATTGAGGAAACATGTTCATAGCATTACATAGCAGCTCTTGTTCTAGAGTCCTTAGGGTAAGAATGAAGTAAATAAATACCCAAAAACATATGGAGAATAGAACTGAAGACCGGAATAAAAGGAATGAGGAAGACAACAAAAGACCTGGAAATGAAGGCACAAGACAGGATGATTTAGCATGAGTTTGTTGAAGGCCTCTGCTCCTTACGGAGCTGAAGTGCTATGATGATGATGATGGTGTAGTTGTCTGTAGCCATCGCTTGAAAATGAAAGCCCAAACATTCATCATTTTTACTCTTTATAGAGCATGCAGCCACCATCTGCTGCTGACCATCTGGCAGGAAGCCTGCATCAAAGCGCATACTCCTGCAGCAGTGGTGTTTATAACAATTTGTTTTACATGATGATATTGCCCCACATACATTTATATGCACAAAAACACACAATGAAAAGAAGAAAGAAACCACAATTTCAGCTGTGTTTAAAAATTACTGTATTTTATCAATTCTATAGATAAGGTCTGATGTTTGATTGTGTGTGTGTGACTTATTTGTTTTAAAAAAAAACGTATTTTAAGACACAAAAATATACACCAACAAAAAAGAAGGCACTGCGAAATTAAAGGATTTTTAAACTGCTGCCGGTTCTGACTGATGTTTTGATCAGTTACATTTGCTTACAGATGCTGTGAAAGACATTTAACAAAAATAAAATTCTTGGATGGCTGTATAGAGACCTTCCTTCTTTTGTCTTGTAATCTAGGTCACAGTGGCAATTGTTTTGGTAGAATACTTTATTATTAGTCTACACCTGTCTGTTTAGGGGCAGTATTTGTGTCTGTGCAAAGGTTATCATTGTCTATGTCTCAATACTGTCTGCCTAGCCTGTCTTTCCCTCATGCTGTTAATTGGGGTCTGTGAGGAGACAAAGAATGGGACCACTCAACTCTAATGTTGGACCACTCAACTCTAATGTTGGACCACTCAACTCTAATGTTGGACCATTCAACTCTAATGTTGGCCCCCATACTTCTTGTGACGGACGAATTTCAGCGTCCCTGAATTGTTAGATGATATGGTAGTACCCTTGAATAGCATCAGTTTCCCTGAATATTGTTGTAATTTTATCGTCAACGTGGAATTCCACCACGTGTGCAAATTAGTATGCACATTTGCTAATTAATATGTAAACAGCTATCATGCGTGCATCCAGGACATCGCTTTGTCTTAAAGTTTGAGTTTAAACCACGCCTACCGCCTTACCTCTAGAGCGATTAGAATCAGCGAATTTCTCGTTCTTTTCTGCCACCCCTTCAAGAAGGCGTTGCCAAGAGGAGACGTAAGCGGTCAATATCAAAAGACGGTTGTAGCCCATAGGAACGAGCAGAACGATTTCTCACCTTCGGTTCACACGTTCATGCGAACCGGCTAAGACGGGGAAATCGCTGGCGGACCAAGAGACGAACGGGGAAGTCTAGCGCTTGGACTGGCGGCGCAGAAACAGAATAGTTCCCTGATTTCAAATAAGGTGTGAATCTTCACATGTCGCTATCACTTTTCATTCCATTAACTATATATTGGTATCGCCGAAAATGCAGTTTATCATTCGTTGCCAGAGAGTTAAAGAAGTACTAGCTTATAGCAGAAGCTAACAAGTTTTCTCTTGGATTTCTACTATATTGGAGTCTATATTCATTCTGTGCTATGGTAGAATATTAGTCTTGAGTGATTGAGTCGTTTAGTTCCTTCATTTATTTCACTGGATTTTTGTGTTAATTTAAACCTATTAAATAAACCCATCACAAAGTTTTCCAGATGTAAATTAAATAATATATCTATCCGTCATTTCCCGAGATAATAGAAGTGAAACATAATCTTAAACGCTAGGCGAGCGAAATTGGTTATTAACCCTATAATTCTATTTCATCTTGCGTAAATTTTAAGTAATTAACTGTTCATAGCTAGTGGTAATTAAATTGATACATTAGCTAGTCACTCGTGTAGTCTTTAAATCTAAATAATTTAAATACCAGAGTGATTTTACAGGTCTTATACAAAACGCGGGTGTTAGATTTTATTATAGTATATTACTTGTTTTATATATTCTCTTTTATACAGATGATCAGACCTTGCGATCCAACGGTTTTTGATATATAGAGAGTCATGTTCAGATGGCTTATGGCATCCCCATTTATATGTTCCTAAAAAAAACACATAATAACATTGACTATACCAAAATCTGATTGTTGGAGACCCCTATAAGTCCTTTGCAAAACCAGAACGGTCAAGTGTTCATTGGTGTTAAAAATTTAACTGGAACGGGACAATGCCAGATATATTATATTAAATCATATAAAGTTTCCTGGCCTGATGAGGCAGAACTGACAGCACGAAATTTATTTAATTAAACCCATATGACCGTAAACTGTTTTCCTACCCCCAGCTTCTACAGAGAACATTTTCGGCTATTTCTTTTCCAAGAACAGCCTGTGAGTAACATTCTACTGTTGAGATATTTCCCATTCATTACTGCAGACTCCTAGAAACAAACTTAGTCCCTATAACAATCCCTGCAATCTGAAGAAGAATCCTTGCCAGGAAAATTATAATCAACACACCATTTCAGCGAAATCTCCTAGCAAAATTAGCAGTGGCTATACGGAACTTTCTGGGGCTGGACTGGAAAAAATAATAAGACATATATAATAGTCTTAAGAACTGTGTGTGATTAATTCTATGGACATATGCAGCCGACAGAGGGGGTAAGTGTGAATGAAAGCAAGCTCGCTGAATGAATGCGAGAAGGGAACACGGAATGAAAGAATTTAGTTTCTAAATGTTTACTACTAATATAACACCTTCCTTTTATCTATTCTCTCACTAAGTCCGAAGGCCCACGGGAAAGTTAAATTAAGGACATATCCTAGATACCCGTCCCGTCTACCCCACTCCCCATTGTCAATCCTTTGTTTGATCTGTTGGGTAAACACACCTCAGGTGGGATCCTTTTCATAGTTTTTCCATGTTCCAGGGTCTATGAGAATATATATTGTTTATTTATTTTCCCTTTATGTAACTATGATTTCACCTGATGACATGATAATGATGTATTAACTGTTGTAACCTATTTTTCTTTTCTAAAGATATAATAAATTTTATAAACCTTAGCTATTAGTTCTGGTCAAAACCTTCCCCTGCCCCATTATATGTGCCCACAGTTTACGTGTTCATGTATACGTATGTACGTATTTATGTCACAAAATTGGTTGTGCGTGCGTACGAGAGGATAGTGTTTTAGAATCAGTATCTAGTGAAATAATACTTCTTCATTTTAGCGGGTCGTGCTATATAGGTGAGTTGAGCAATCACTCAACCCAAGACAGTATTTTTCTTACACTCTGTATTCCTCGTAAACAGGACTATTTCTCACCACCTTTCTCTCACATAGCTTTCACTATCTCACCCCTGCTCGATTGGGACCATAAAAATAAAGCCTATATAAAACTCACGACACTTCTTAAGGAAAGAGAAAATAGATTGTTTTTGGTCTAGCTACTTTTTTTCTGGGCACTTCATTGTTTTTTGTCTAGCTACTTTTTTCTGGGCACTTCATTGTTTTTGGTCAAGCTACTTTTTTTTCTGGGCACTTCATTGTTTTTGGTCTTGCTACTTTTTTCTGGGCACTTCATTGTTTTTGGTCTAGCTACTTTTTTTCTGGGCACTTCATTGTTTTTGGTCTTGCTACTTTTTTCTGGGCACTATATTGTTTTTGGTCTAGCTACTTTTTTTCTGGGCACTTCATTGTTTTTGGTCTAGCTACTTTTTTCTGGGTACTTCATTGTTTTTGGTCTAGCTACTTTTTTCTGGGCACTTCATTGTTTTTGGTCTAGCTACTTTTTTCTGAGCACTTATTTGTTTTTGGTCTAGCTAATTTTTTTCCGGGCACTTCATTGTTTTTAGTCTAGCTACTTTTTTCTAGATACTTCAACTTTTTTTGCTCAAACAGCTGCATCAAAAAGCTCCTGGGTTAACTTGAGTAACTTCTTTGGTGGTTAAGACAATTTTCTTCTGTGCTTCAGCCATTTTATCAATCCATTCTTTTCCATTAATTTAAATGCACCTTTATGTTGTTGTACCAGTTGGACCTGCTGGCATCTAACAACAATTAGTGACAAGGACTATTCTGTGGTCATCAGCAATTTTATGAAGTGTAAAACAAAACAAAACATTCTGCTTCAAATTATTAACAGCACTCATAAAAATTTCCAGTATTCTACTGCTCAAGTGATACATAAAAGCCAGCAAAATGTACAATGCTGCTTACATGTTACAATGGCCAGCAAAATACACAGTGCTAATCACTGACAGATTAAAAATTAGCTGCAGAAAATTCATGCCAAAAAAAAAATGTGGCATAAAATAAACTGTTCACTACGACTGCTATTATGAAGCATTAATGAGGTAGCAACAAATTAATTAACTCTATCTATCCCATAAGCTGTATGGTGGGCAACAATATGGTACATTATTCTCATAAGGACCATGTAGTATGCCTGTTTGGCCACAGTCAGACTTTCTTATGTCTGCACTAGATAGATTTTAAAACAAATCTAGTTGTTGCGGTTAAGGCTTAAAACACTTCAAAATATTCTCCAGGTAATTTACAATGATTGTATATTATACAAATATATATGCTTCTTTTCTTTTCTCTGTTTGCTCCTTATGGAGCATGGAGTCATCACTGTAGCTAGTCCCTTGCTTGAAGCTTGCATAAAAGAATCAGCCTCAGGCTGACCACTGCTTTCTTTGAACTTATTCATGTTGACATCTGAGGGTGAACGAAGAAGAATAATCCATGTTCTCATACAGTGGTGGTATCTGTAGCAAATTTATTTTCCATGATGAGGTTGCCAACTCTATCCAGAACTTCATATTAGTTACCTCTTATGACATGCCTGAGGTGGCAGTGTTCCTATTCTTTGCCTCATCAGAGAACCTTGGGAAATGTATGAGGCTATATGCTTATTGAATTGCTTCTTAAAAAAAAAATCACCTATGCTAAAAACTGCCATCAATTTTAGCGCTTGATTGAAACCTAAAAAAACCACCAGGGACAGAAAGAGTTAAATGCCAAATCTAGATAAAAATTAACTGTATAAGTGAAGTCCTAAATGCAAAATAATTTAGCTCAATGTGGCAATGTTCCTATTTTTTGTCTCATCAAAGTACCTTGGGAAATGTATGAGGCTATATATTTTCTTTTTTTTAAATTAATGAAGAAATATATCCCGTTCAACCTTTGATGGGTTATAATTAGGATATATATTGTTTTCAATTCCAAATAATATGAACAACTGCCGATATGAGAAAGTGGCATCACATTTGTCAAATCATTGTAAATAGGGACAATCACAATTATGCTTATACGTTAAATAAAAAAATTAAAATAAAATTTAAAAAACGAACAAAATCAAGAAGAAACTCTGAACAAGAATAATATTAAAGTGGAGGGGTGTAAAGGCCTGGTGGTTCCAGTTATATAACTGACTTTAACAGATATTTAATTGACTTTCATCTGTTAAAAGTCATATGCATTGTAGGAACAGCATCAGAACTTCACATTCCCAGCCACTATATATTAACATGTGTTCATGTTAAATATTGTTTGACTATATTATGCAGCTCCCTAGGTCTGTCAATTCTTAACACCTCTTCTATATTTATAGGTGAGTTGGATGCCTGCAAATAATCTAATATTGGTATTCTCATTCGTTCATACCTCTTACATTTTAACAAGAAATGTTCTATATTATTGTCTTGAAGACAACCTGCACAGTAAGGTTCTTCTATTCTGAAGTAGCCTTTTCCCAGCTGTAGTCTGAGAAGTTTCTTATTACTGGGAATTTTCAATTCCCTAGATATCTGACATTTTCTTGTTGGAGCCTTGAACATCTTATATGCATGTCTTCCTTTCAGATTTTTATCCCACTCTGCTTTCCATTCATCTGTTATTAAATCTTTAATTAAGCTCTTAATCTCTGATTTACTCGTCCCTACATTTATTAGATTTTTATCAGATCTACCTTTCTTGGCTTCTCTATCTGCCTTTTCATTTCCCTCTATGCCAACATGTGAAGGTATCCAAGCAATTAAGACTGAACATCCTCTGGAATATAAGTAAGTAGTAGCCAGAAATATCTCCTCTGCTATATCAGGTCTACTACATTCTCGTAAGTTTCTAAGTGCTTTAACTGTTGAAAGAGAGTCAGTTAAAACTGTTAGTTTTTTGGGAGGGTTATTAGAGAATATTTCTAGTGCTTTTAGTATTGCCACCATCTCTGCAGTGAATTGCTTTGGCAGCTAGCGCCTTCAATAGATTATCTAACATTTGGAAATTACGATCATTGAATATACATACCAAGCTTCGTCTGTTTAATTCAAATGTTATCTCAGTGTTAACATACGGCTGTGAGAGTTGGAAAATAACAAAATCATTGGAGAACAAGCTGAATACATTCGAGAACAAATGTCTTAGAAAACTCATGAACATCAGTTGGAAAGAATTCAAGACTAATCGACAAATAAGAGAAGACTCTAGGCAGAAATATGTCTCCGACTATATAAGGAAAAGACGATGGTCATATATCGGTCATGTCCTACGAATGCAAAACAACAGAATACCACTACAGGCGCTCACTTGGGTTCCTGAGGGTAAGCGGAAAAAAGGAAGACCAAAAGAAACACTCAGAAGAACAATAATAAGAGAAGGAAGAACGTTGGGCCTAAATAATGTGCAAGAGCTAAGAGGAGTGGCGTCACAACGAACAACCTGGAGAGCACTGGTTTCTGCCTTATGCGCCGTGTTTGGCGCTTAAAGAATTTATTATATTATTATATAATTTGCCATCCTCTCCCTTGTATCCATCTGTGAACACAGTAATGCTGTCTTTTGATATTTGTTGTATATACTACTCTGTCCCAAAAGTAAGTGTACTGATTTGCCTATGTGCGACTAGACAAAGTAACACCTCATTGGTGGATATCGGCGCATGGGTAGAGATCTTAACTGCATGTCTAGACTTGTTTCAACTCGATCGGTTGAGTCGTTCCCGTGCTACTGCAGTTTGTGTAAGGTCATGTTTTAATACCTCGTTACGTTTGCGATGGAGCGAAATATCGAACAACGGTACGCTATCAAATTTTGTGTGAAACTCAAGAAGTCTGCCACCGAGACATTTGAAAATTTAACCGAAGCTTATGGAGATGCCTCTCTATCGAGAAATATGGTTTTTACGTGGCACAAAGCTTTCAAAGAGGGTCGAGAAAATGTTGAAGACGAACCTCGTTCCGGAAGGCCAATCTTGTCAACAAACGATCAAAATGTGGAAGTTGTGCGAGCTGTGATGGCGAAAGACCGCCGATTGAGTGTCAGGATGATTGCAGAAGAAACTGGCTTGGATAAAAATGCAGTTCATAGAATTTTAACAAACGTTTTGCACATGCGAAACATTTGTGCACAACTGGTGCCCAAAGACTTGTCTGTGGAGGGAAAAGAGAACCGGTTGGACATTTTTCAGGATTTGCTGGGAAGACTCGTCATTGAACCAAATTTCTTGGATAAAGTAATTACAAGAGGCGAATCATGGATGTTCGAGTATGATCCCGAGACCAAACGGCAAAGTGAGGAATGACACACGATAAATTCTCCTCGTCCGAAGAAAGCATGCATGAGCAGATCCAGGATGAAAACGATGATTATCGTATTTTTCGACAGCTGTGGAATTGTGCACAAAGAATTTGTACCTCCAGGACAGATAGTTAATCAGGCCTTCTACAAAGATGTCTTGGAACGACTTCGAAAACAGGTCCAGCGAGTCCGAAGGGACATTGCAGATGATTGGGTGCTGCACCACGATAACTCGCCTGCTCACACAGCGCTTTCAATTCGAGAGTTTTTGGCAAAGAAAAACATCCCCACACTTCCACAACCTCCCTACAGCCCGGACCTAGCTCGGTGCGATTTCTACCTCTTCCCTAAGTTGAAATCTAAGTTGAAAGGACATCATTACGGGACTGTAGAAAACATCCAAAAAATTGTAACCGATGAACTAAGCACTCTTACAGAAAATGACTTTCAGTACTGCTACGATCAGTGGAAAAAACGTTGGAACCACTGTGTAACTTCCCAAGGGTCGTACTTTGAAGGAGATAACTTGTAATTTCAGGTGAGTCTTATATACATTTAAATAAAAAATCAGTACACTTACTTTTAGGACACAGGAGTATTTATTGGCTGTGTTTTTAATATTTTCTATATTATTTGTTTTCTTAAGTATTTCTGCTAGGTGGTAGTCCGTGTCTGTTTCTTGATCTCCCAGGGTGGAATCACTGGCTTGTATTCACAAATGTTATTAATTGATGTAATTAATGTACCCAGATGGACAATTTCCTCCATACACTTCCATCCTGTTGGGTATCTAGTGGTATTCATTGGATTGGCCTGAGTTGTTAGTTGGCATCTGGTAAAAACTGTATGTGCTGGGTGAGACTTATCTATATGCTTATTGCTTCTTATAAAAACATCACCTATGCTAAAAACTGCCATCAATTTTAGGGAAAGAAAGAGTTAAAAGCAAATCTAGATAAAAATTAACTGCATAATATATGCGAAGTCCTAAGTGCAAAATAATTTACCTCTTTAGGTTTAAGACAGGCTGCAGTATCTGTATAATGTAATGAATTTTACTATAAAGTAAGTATAGTGCATAGTTACACAACTTTAAGCAATACATGACTAGAAGCTAGCTAATGCCCACTCCTGAAATCTGACAATCATTTAGCATTGTGGTATATACATCATTACTGTATATTACATTGCATATCATAATGTATTACAATTATTAATGTCATACAATATGACTGAAATGTCACTTCCTATTTTTCAATGTTTACATCCTCATCTGTATCTACTGGATATGCATGAAACAAATGCCAAGACAACGAGCAATAATGGCCAAGTGGCAAACAAGTTTCGCTTTTTTATTCCCAGAAACATAATAATTAAAACATAAAGTCTAAAATGGCCAATAAACTGACGTTACAAAACAACAGCAACATTTGTTGCCTGTTATGGAATTATGAATGAATAGACCATATCTCATGCTGAATCGTAAGGTTAATTAGACCAAGCATTTCATTTTCATGTTTTTTTTTTCATATAAATTAGTTTGGTATGAGTGAAGAAATAACAATTTAAAAATTGAAAGTGACTTTTAAATCACCCTGTATATCTAAACATTTTATGATGTCACTGAATCCTATCAATAATTTATGATGCTCTGCTGCCAATAAAAAATTTATAGAGTGCATTAAATCAATAGGAAATAAATCACGAAGAAAGTATCAATTCATGCTGCATGCTTGTAGAGACTGAGTCTACTGTAATAGCAATTCACATAACAACACTTTTGTACATATGGCTATATTCCCATTACACTAATAAAACTTCAGTTATGATGGCATTCTTTTTTCCCCTCAAAAAAAAAAAAAATAAATAAATAAACTATCCTGGTGTTTACGCAGCGTCCAAATAATAAAAAATGATGGCTAATAGAAAGACAAGAAATAAATATACTGATAAAATTCAAGGCACAAATCCAAAGAAAGATAAACAGGTTGAATAGACATATACTTGAAAGAGTTGGTAAGTGCAGAGTGAAGACAGATCATACAAGACTCGGATGAATAGAAATGGAGACAGCATTAAAGGCTCCTAAAGCTGAATACTTTTTTTTTCCGCTGATGAATTTAGTTATTTTGTATACTGTGCTTTGTTCATTTCTCAGTGCTGCCTCCTCTGCCTGTCTTGCAAGATCGTCTAGGAAATTCCTTTTGTTGGCTCGGGTTTGGCGTTTAACTTCCCTGTCCAGTTGACTGTCCTGTTCGCTATATAGTTGCTTTAACCTGGGGGACTTCGCTTCTGTTTTCTTTCTTTTCATTTCCTTTCTCATCGTTATGGTGTTTAATGTTTCTGGTGTTATCCAGTCTTGCTTCTTCCTTTCCTGGAATCCCAAGCATGATTTGCAGCTTTCTTTGTATATTGTTGAAATGGTGTTGAAATTCTGGTCTATATCATCAGTCAATGTCTTTTCCTGACTTTTGGCAAATTGATATCGTTTCTTTATGTCGGCCGCAAAAGCTTTTCTGGTAAGGGAGTCATTCAATTTGCTGATGTCAAACCTTTTCTGTGTAGTTACAGTTGGTGCAGCCCTTCTTAGTTTCACTTTCAGTTTTGCTACTACTAAATGGTGATCACTCCCACATTTGCACCTCTTCTTACCTTCACATCTTGAAATGCATGTCTCCATCTACCGTTAACCATGATGTGGTCTATCTGGTTTCTGTCCTGACCATTTGGTGATTCCCATGTTAATTTGTGAATTTCTTTATGTGGGAAGAGTGTTCCTCCAATGACCAGGTTGTTAATGCTACAGAAACTTATTAGTTTATCCCCATTTTCGTTTGCTGTTCCGCTGCCGCATTTCCCCATTGTTCTTTCATTATATGTATTTGTGGTAAGTTGGGATTATATAAATAGTTATAGGGGAATTAGTGTACTGACTGAGATCAGCTGTGAAGGTATCTGTATCTAATAAGTGTGGTGTGTTACAGATGACCTTACTTTGCTACCATATTTAGACCTCAATCAGACTTATTCTGGAATATTGTGATGACTACGTTGAATGTCTAGGGTTATGATAGTGATGAAGTGTAAGTTCACAACAACCAGACAGACAGATAAACACTTTAATCAAGATCCACAACACTTTACAACACTATGACAAGCACATACATATAACACTCTAGAAGACTATCTTAAGTAAGTCAAGTGTTAACTTTTAAATTATGTATTAGTTTCTTTCAATAATAGATATCCTGATCCAACTACAGAGTGAATCAGGAATCACAATCAAATGTAAACACAATGTTTATGTACAAAATTTATACAAAGGATCTTTGTCCTGACATATAATATTATTACAATATGTGTGTAGGGTTGTGATGTAGTATTATGAGTTACTACTGGCTTTTGAAGCTAGGTTGTTTGTCATCACGACTTCATGTGTTTGTTACTGGTGGAAATAATATTGAAGGGTTCACAGTTTCTTTTTATTTGTAAAACAATAACTGTCCCTCTTGATTTAGTATTACAGTCAATTTTAAGGTGGGTTATACAAGGGTGAGCTGCTCTGGCTGACGAATTCTTAGCTCATATGTCGGCGGCAGGAAAACTGTCTCCTCTGCTCGCTTGCTTCTCAGTTATCTTGAAATACACCACTGGTCGATATCTTGGACAAGGAGTCTGCTGCCAGCCCTCTGGATCCAGCAAAACTCAGACCAGGTGCTGCTCTAATACTTCAGTACCACGGTCCCACAACTCAAGGAAATATACACAAGTAACATTGACTGGCGATGAATTCTGGCACAATTTTGATCTGCCTTATCCCAGGCTTTTATTAGAAAAATATTAGCTTGATCTCAACGCACTTGCTTCTCACAAAATTTATTTTCAAAACTGGCCCTGAACTGACGCTTCTATTTGACTATATCGAACGTTCTAATCAATGAGACCATGTTTACAAGAGCCTTTGAAAATTTTTTACCCATCCTACACGTTGCCATTAACCACACTAATAGTATTTGCAGTTCGACTAATAAGGTTTCGCCTTACATATTACTACAGCCAATCAAATCGTATCTAACTTGTTGGCCTCATTTCCCCTAAAGCAGTGTTTTTCAAACATGCCATTATGAGCAAATATGATCTTGTGCTGTCAGACAACCCCACTATAGTATTTTGGCTATAATTTGTTAATTACTAGACTATTTGCGTAACACATAACATATTCTTTGTCAGCAAGTCCTAAGGCACACAAATATATAAGTTTATTGGGGCTAAGTGGCTTCGTTCAAAATATGTATTATTATAGGATAGTCGTGTATTTGTTTTTTACCACCCGTTCACTTCTATACCATGGGATGTCTTCTGTACTGTCAGACTAATGTCAGGAGCTTAGACATAAATCAGTAGAATGTCAGGTTTCCCAATAAAATTTTAAACCTGTTTTCAAAACCTAACCTCGTATCGTTAGTGTTTTTTATTACTGTTTATTTGAAAAAATCAGGTTTTCATGCCTTTCGCGTGTGATTGGCGTTCACTTTTTAATCGCGAGACGACGTGGTATTATTGCATGCGTTCCTCCGTGCATCTCTCTCTCTCTTCTAAGCCCGTCTGTCTTTTAGGTTAACGTAGTGTGTATAATGACATTAATGCTAGTATTTGTATCTAGGTCATTATGCAGTTTGCGTCTCTCAAGGTTTTCTAAGAAACACAGTACCAGTTTTAATTTTAGACACGCGTGTAGTTTATGCAGACGGAGCAGAAAAAGGGGTTTTCTTGTTCAGCCATTATGGCGTTCTACAACACAAGCGTACGCTATTGTGAAAGCACTGATCCTTCACCATTCTTCTTTCTTTCTATTGAATTACTTCGTTAGGCTTTACATTTATTTTCTAATTTATATATGTGGATTAGAATTTTTCACCACAAATTCTCCCCACTTAAAAACAGACATTATATGTCAGTCTCTGAATTCTATATACACATAGATAAATTTCTATCTATGCCTGGGGATCACTTTGATTCTCATCGCACGGATGGCGGCTTAGAAAATCAGCATCACCGTTTCGCTGATTTTATTTTTATCATGGATTAATGCAGGTGGGTCAATTCAAAGTAAGCACTACTGACGAAGGTTCCCTCAGACCTCTGCAATCCAAGAATCCATTTCAGTTATGTTACTGAACAGCGGCAAGTGTTACTGCTTGTCTTACTTCTGCCTAGTAATCAATATTCACCATTTCTCTTCTCTGAGTCTGCTCAACGACATGTCCCGAGAATATTAGATGTTCCTCAAATTGTACGTTATGAGGAGTTGATCTATATGGTGATATCTGAGTTGTGTAGGGGATCCAATAATTTCCTGATCAGCCTTAATAAACACTCGGACTATCCTCAATTCAAAAAGGCAACAATGGAGACACTCTGCTCCTCCGAAATGTTCACAGCCAACAATTGGTCTGATCTCAGGCTTGATTGAATGTGGAAACACCCTTCTAATAATATTCTTATAATATGCCACTCAAATGGAGGCCATATTCACCAACTATTATTTCCGCCTACCGACAATTTGGTGAATTAAGATAATATGTGGGGAAATGAGTTTCTGCATCAGAAATCAATTCGCCCTTAGCTTTGCTATAATATGTGTGGGTGATCTCCATCCAGGGTCCGATCAATACTTCCCCTTGGACGGTGTAGGGTCGGGTGACTACCAATGTCACCAGGGCCCTTTTCATGCTATATTAATAGCCATATGGTGAAGCGCTGAGCATTTTCCGAATTGCTCACTCGTCCACACCCCAATTTTCTTCTAACATTTGGTTTCGGGTTCAAATCTGGCGGATTATCTTCAATATTAATTTCAGCCAGTTCCCTAACTGCGGCTTCAAACTGTGCCTGGGTTGACTGGTCTGAGTTTCTATTTTCTCTGGATGCCCTTCTCAGAGTTGCGAATCTAAATATTTTTGGTGAAAACTGTTGGTGGGAAGGTGGATACCTATTCTCTATGTCAACCTTATTATTTTTATTTTCCTTGTTATTTTTAGGCCCATATGTTTCAGAATGCTGGCATCTGATTATGATTTTCCCAACTTGGGGACTGTACCTTGCTACATTTTTCACAGGCCCCCACAAATTGTGCAATATCAGCAGCTACTTGGGGCCAGTAATATTTTTCAGATGTCCTTTTACGTGTGGTTCCATTCCTCTGGTGTCCACCGTCAGGTACAACATGAGCTTGTGCCATCACTTTTCCCTGTAGGGAGTTGGCAATACCAACTGTCCCTGTTCTTTGGATCCTGCTCTAGCTTTCCTGAAGAGCAGTCCCTCCTTTAAATAGAATTGCCCTTTCTTAGGGTGTGTATGGCTATTTGCCAAAGCAAGGTTTTAATGATTTGTCCTTTGCCTGGGCCTTTCTCATCTGTTTATGAGAATAATTTAGTGGTGGTATTTCCTCCCTACTAGGGGTCGACCTGACCTGGAGCGTGGCCATTACCACAGGTTTTATAGGGCTCCCTAGAAACACATATTTACTTCCTAACACCAGCGGGTAATTAGGGTCGTCACACACGGCTGCTCTAATCACTCCTTCCACGTACCTAGTCTTGACATTTATCTCGGCTACGGGAAGTGTCATGGTGGATATTCCCTTTACGGCTCCTTGTATCTCCACTTTCCCTGTGGTATACTGTTCAGGGTGCACTAGGGTTGCACTCACAACTGAGTCATATTCTAAACCCGAATCGTAAAGGCACCTAACCTTGGCACCATTACATGTCACTTCTTCACAGATGGGGGGATGTTGAAGATTTATATGATTCTCTGTCAGCTTCTTCTTCCCCTTGTCCACTGTTATCATGCATGCCGCATGATATGGAGGAACCTTCCTACCACATTCACTAGTATTATGATTATGCATCCTGCATATTTGACAATATTTTCTTTCCTGTCTGAAGGGTTTCCTATCATCATATTTCTTTTCATCGAATTGTGGGGTTTTATTTTTATTATCATAACGTGGCCTATCAAACTGATGCTTACCTTTGTTCTGATCTCTATGATCAAACTCATTAAAGTTTTGTGGTGCCTTAAAATTGTCTGTTTCTTTTTATTACCTATTACCTCTGCTTGAGCTGCCTGATATCTTTCAGCAACATTTAGTAACTCACCCAGCCTCTCTGCACCTTGTTCCATGAGAAACTTTCTCAGGTCTGGAGCCATAGACTCTCTTAGCTGCTCTATAAGGATCATTTCCTTAAGATCTTGGGTTTTCCACAGAGCCGTCCATTTCTCTAAGTATGTCTCTAACCATGCAGAGAACTGTGATATGTCTCACCTGACAGTAGTTTAGCATTCCTGAACTTTTTTCTATAAAATTCTCCATTCTTTTCATATCTTAACAAAAGAGCCTGCTTTAACATGTCATACTTGTCTTGACCATCTCTGCTCATTTTGGCAAAAACATCATAAGCTGTACCACGAAGCCCTTGTGATAACGTTAAGCTCCACCTTTCTCTCTCTAACCCATACGTGGTAGCTAATAGTTCATATCTATTTAGATAGCTCTCAATATCATCGTCTTTCTCAACAAAATGATCTAAATAAAAACTCATAGCTGAGGTTGAGGCTCCCTGACTAGCAGTGGCATCGGAGGTAAAGGGACTGGCACCATTTTCAGGAGCATGGCCTTGAAATTCCAACTCCCTTAGTCGTAACTCATGCTCCCTCTGTAATCTCTTCTCCTCCTTTTCTACTTCCCTTTCTGCAGCTAATCTCTTTTCTTCTCTTTCTGTAGCTTGTCTTCTTTCTTCTGCTTCCCTTTCTGCCTTTTTTTCTTCTAATTGGAGCCTTTTAATCTCCATATCTGCCTCCAATGCCTTAGCCTCTTTGTCAGCCTCAATCTGCAACCTCTTAAGTTCTTTATCTGCCTCTATTCTCTTATCTTCGGCCAATCTATCAGATTCTAATTTTCTTTCAGCCTCTTTTTCTAATCTTTTTTCTTCGTGTTCAATGAATTTGTCACATTCAGTTGTGACATAAACAATCATAATTTGCCCCTCCATTCCCAATTCTTTAGCAGCCTGCATAGCAGCAGATCGAAATTTTGCCAGGTCTGCCATTTTCTAACAGGCAAATTTATACAATGTTTAACTAAACACTTCAATCTATGACTAATTAAACTAAGGACAACCACAAGCACTGAGAGCTCAACCTTATTTATTTTCCACCCAAGAATACCTTTTAAATTTTTATTATTCCCTGAAGTGAATTACCCCCAATATATGTAATAGGAGAAGATTCAAAATCCCGGACAAGACCCCAATATATGTGGTAAGTTGGGATTATATAAATAGTTATAGGGGACTTAGTGTACTGACTGAGATCAGCTGTGAAGGTATCTGTATCTAATAAGTGTGGTGTGTTACAGATGACCTTACTTTGCTACCACATTTAGACCTCAATCAGACTTATTCTGGAATATTGTGATGACTACGTTGAATGTCTAGGGTTATGATAGTGATGAAGTGTAAGTTCACAACAACCAACAGACAGATAAACACTTTAATTAAGGTAGAAGGATACCTTGATAGGGTAAAAAACTCAAATTTTCCTTTCAGAATCAAACCATGGGTATAGTGTTAGTATGGACTTAAAATGTTTGTCCACATGACCTCATTAATTATGCAAATTAGCTATCCAATATGGCCGCCGTAGTGAATAAATTATACACCTTTTTTAAAACATCATAACTATGTTATTTGTACAAGGATCTGACTGATACTTGGCAAATTGAATCATTATTTATAGCGCAAGGTCATGAACCAAAATGACAGAGATTGACAGAAAGGTTAATTTTTAATGAATTTTCAAAATTTATATTTCTGGAATGTTTGATATTTGTGCCTCATTATATATGCATGATGGTCATAAAACTAAAACTTTGAATTTAATTGTATCCATTTTAGGTCAGAATCTGTAAGATTATATGACAACCAACTGTGTTAATTTTCATGTCAATTGAATGTACAGATCCAGAGATATCTTGTTTCAAAGATCACCAATTATGTTAAAAAGACAATTCCGAGAAAACAGAAAAACAGAAAAAGAACTCACAAAATGAAGTTTAATGAGCTCCTGTTGAATAAAGGTCTCATTCTACTGCAGCTGCAGTGTCTATGAATCCCCTTTTCAGTGCTCTCAGGGTCTTTCCATTGCAATGTCCTTACTTGCTGAATAGATCCTGTGCAGCGTTCTCCTGTATGCTTTCTTTGCCATGGGTTGACTTGTGTTCATGTATATCAAAAAATTCTGCAATGCACTGTGGCCTTTCCCAATAGAACGCACAAATGCCACCATTCGCACATTTAATTCTTTGTTTGTGAGTAGCTGAAGATGAAACATCAGAAGTATTGAAATTGGCATTCCATTTGCCACAGTATGTGCACTTGATACTGATTTCATGACAAAAGCCATTCCGAGTCTCTTCGACGATATCACAGGTCAGTGAGTACTGATAACATTTGTCACATCTAAAGTTAGCGCATACAAACCCAAACAGTAGTTTTACATCCATATGGATAAACCCATTTCCTCTGTTGTCATTTTTAGCTTGTCCTTCACTTTCTTTGACCTTTATGACCTTTATTTTCTTTGCTGAGGAGCACAGAGGCTTTATAGCGTCACTATCGACAATAGGTGTCTCATTTTCAGGCAATGGTTTGTTGGTGTACACGCTTCCCAGTCTTTGTCTTATTTCCCATTGTGAACAAAAGAAGCTCTGCTAACTACTATTATACAGAACAGTATAAAACTAGCAATAAATAGAGTTGATGTTGGTGAAAATGCACAATGCATGTAACAAATGTTGAAATTTACGATCAAAGCTTTCTAGACACACACTTTTGAAAATTCATAAGAAATCATTGAGTGATTCCCCGTGGAAAAATTATAAATATCTTTTTCCTGTTGCCTCAGTATAATTATAATTTCGCAGTTTTACAATTACGCACCTTCATGTTGGGTCATTATTCACATGGTAACCAACTATAAACATTGGTTGCTATGCAAATCACTCAAGGGGGTGTGTGTAGAAAAACACTGATTCCTATCAAACCGGAGTATCTCTAAGCTTCTATGAATTATTTTTAGTTCAAGAACATGTTGACGATGATTTAAAGCATGAAAATGAAAATTATTGGATTTTTATTTTTTTTTAAAGATTTTTGGGTATCCTTCTACCTTAAGATCCACAACACTTTACAACACTATGACAAGCACATACATATAACACTCTAGAAGACTATCTTAAGTAAGTCAAGTGTTAACTTTTAAATTATGTATTAGTTTCTTTCAATAATAGATATCCTGATCCAACTACAGAGTGAATCAGGAATCACAATCAAATGTAAACACAATGTTTATGTACAAAATTTATACAAAGGATCTTTGTCCTGACATATAATATTATTACAATATGTGTGTAGGGTTGTGATGTAGTATTATGAGTTACTACTGGCTTTTGAAGCTAGGTTGTTGTTTGTCATCACGACTTCGTGTGTTTGTTACTGGTGGAAATAATATTGAAGGGTTCACAGTTTCTTTTTATTTGTAAAACAATAACTGTCCCTCTTGATTTAGTATTACAGTCAATTTTAAGGTGGGTTATACAAGGGTGAGCTGCTCTGGCTGACGAATTCTTAGCTCATATGTCGGCGGCAGGAAAACTGTCTCCTCTGCTCGCTTGCTTCTCAGTTATCTTGAAATACACCACTGGTTGATATCTTGGACAAGGAGTCTGCTGCCAGCCCTCTGGATCCAGCAAAACTCAGACCAGGTGCTGCTCTAATACTTCAGTACCACGGTCCCACAACTCAAGGAAATATACACAAGTAACGTTGACTGGCGATGAATTCTGGCACAATTTTGATCTGCCTTATCCCAGGCTTTTATTAGAAAAATATTAGCTTGATCTCAACGCACTTGCTTCTCACAAAATTTATTTTCAAAACTGGCCCTGAACTGACGCTTCTATTTGACTATATCGAACGTTCTAACCAATGAGACCATGTTTACAAGAGCCTTTGAAAAATTTTTACCCATCCTACACGTTGCCATTAACCACAATAATAGTATTTGCAGTTCGACTAATAAGGTTTCGCCTTACATATTACTACAGCTAATCAAATCGTATCTAACTTGTTGGCCTCATTTCCCCTAAAGCAGTGTTTTTCAAACATGCCATTATGAGCAAATATGATCTTGTGCTGTCAGACAACCCCACTATAGTATTTTGGCTATAATTTGTTAATTACTAGACTATATGCGTAACACATAACATATTCTTTGTCAGCAAGTCCTAAGGCACACAAATATATAAGTTTAATGGGGCTAAGTGGCTTCGTTCAAAATATGTATTATTATAGGATAGTCGTGTATTTGTTTTTTACCACCCGTTCACTTCTATACCATGGGATGTCTTCTGTACTGTCAGACTAATGTCAGGAGCTTAGACATAAATCAGTAGAATGTCAGGTTTCCCAATAAAATTTTAAACCTGTTTTCAAAACCTAACCTCGTATCGTTAGTGTTTTTTATTACTGTTTATTTGAAAAAATCAGGTCTTCATGCCTTTCGCGTGTGATTGGCGTTCACTTTTTAATCGCGAGACGACGTGGTATTATTGCATGCGTTCCTCCGTGCATCTCTCTCTCTCTCTTCTAAGCCCGTCTGTCTTTTAGGTTAACGTAGTGTGTATAATGACATTAATGCTAGTATTTGTATCTAGGTCATTATGCAGTTTGCGTATCTCAAGGTTTTCTAAGAAACACAGTACCAGTTTTAATTTTAGACACGCGTGTAGTTTATGCAGACGGAGCAGAAAAAGGGGTTTTCTTGTTCAGCCATTATGGCGTTCTACAACACAAGCGTACGCTATTGTGAAAGCACTGATCCTTCACCATTCTTCTTTCTTTCTATTGAATTACTTCGTTAGGCTTTACATTTATTTTCTAATTTATATATGTGGATTAGAATTTTTCACCACAGTAGTGTGTGTACCAACTTTCGCATTGAGGTCTCCCATTACTATAACAAGATCATATCTAGGTGTGTCTTCCATTTCTTTCTGCAGTTGTTGATAGAATTCATCCATGACCTTCTCATCGCTATCATTCGTTGGTGCGTAGCATTGTATTATTGTAGTGTTGGTGAATCTCCCTCTCAATCTTATCAGTCTGTTGTTGATGGGTTTCCATTCCAGTAATGTCCTTTCTATTCCTTTCTGTAGAATAATGGCTATGCCTTCATTGTGCTGTCCATCCTCTCTTCCAGAGTAAAGTACTGTTTCTCCTGTTGCTGTTTTAACTTTTCCTGCCCCTGTCCATCTGCTCTCGCTTATCCCTAGAATGTGTAACCTACAGTTTCTCATTTCTGCCGTGACCTGCTCAGAATGGCAAAGACAGCTTTACATTAATTTTGTTGATTTTGAAAAGGCTTTTGACAGCATACATAGGGACAGTTTATGGAAAATACTGAGGGCTTATGGAATTCCAAGCTGCATAGTGTCAATCATAAAAAGCCTCTATGCCAACTTTATGTGTAGTGTTGGGCAGAGCAACCTAACCTTTGAGGTGAAGACAGGAGTACGACAGGGATGCCCCTTATCAACCACTCTATTTTTAACAGTCATAGACTGGGTGATGTGCCAGACAACAGAGGGCAGTCCAAGAGGAATAAGATGGACAACATTTTCTACATTGGAAGATCTGGAATATGCAGATGACATTGCACTACTAGCACATTCACATCAACACATCCAGGAAAAAACGGATAGACTTAATAAGTTTAGCCAGCAGGTGGGCTTGAATATCAATTTAAAGAAGTCTGAGGTCATGACGCTCAATGTGAGCAACCCTGAGCCCATATCAGTAAGGAATCAGCAATTGGTACAGACAGATACCTTCACATACCTAGGAAGCATAGTAACACCAGACGGCAGGGCAGGCAAAGACATCAACATCAGAATGAATAAGGCAAGAACAGCCTTCTTTAGCCTAAATAACATCTGGAAGTCCTCCCAATACAGCACAAGCACAAAATTAAGATTATATCAGAGCTGTGTGCTTTCTGTGCTTCTCTATGGTGCGGAATGCTGGAGAGTTACAGAGAAGGAAATTTCGAAATTGTCCTCTTTTCACACAACATGCCTAAGAAAAATTCACCTAATCTTTTGGCCAAATACCATCACTAACCAAGATCTGCTTACTCGTAGCAAGCAAGAGGACAAGAACACCATCATAGCTGGCAGACGCTGGAGCTGGGTTGGTCATGTCCTCAGAAGAGACCCCGATGCCATCACAAGAACAGCTATGCTTTGGACCCCTGAAGGAAAACGAAAGAGAGGCCGACCAAAAACAACCTGGCGGAGGACTGTGGAGGCTGAGATGCAAAGAATGAACCAGAGTTGGGGCACTGTACGAAGGATGGCCACCGACCGAGCAAAGTGGAATCAATTTGTTGTTGCCCTACAAGATGCCACTAGACGTGATGGCCACTGACTGCTTTGACGGTCGGCGGCTAAGGATCAAAGAAGAAGAAGAAGAAGAAAGCTGAATACACAATTCTGCCATTGAAATCATGATTTTTCTCAAGAGCTCTTTTTGGCCAATACCAGCCATAGAAGATCTGCCTAAGAAAACTTTAGTATGTTGTTATTCTGTTTATCACCATAGTTAAAACAGTAGTTTCATCACTTTCATCATCTACTTACATCTTTTAAAATTTGATTTCCTAATGACTTTAAATGGTACTGCTCTACCTACCACAATACACGGGACTGACTTTCTAATTACCAGAATATATAATGGACTGCTGTAATTTAACAAAATTTTAGCATGTGATTTTGCTACTTATAATATCCCAATTTTAATGTGGCCACTTTATTTACCAAAATGTTGACTTGACTATTATACATCTAGAAGGACTGAATAGTATGACAGGATCACCAATGTTGACCTGATGACAAGAACCAGACAAGTACCAGTGGAACAAGAGATGAGAAGAAGACCCTGAAGAAAACTGTTGACAGTTTTACAAGACAGTCATTGTTATGGAATAGCCTGTGTGGGAGAGGGGAATGGAGATTAAAAAACACATGTAAAAGAGAACTGGGGACAGAAATGAAAGGGGGTGAGAAAGTGATTGGAAAGATCTTGAGCAGATGGCATTAAACAGGAACGTATCAACAGGATTTAACTAAGTAAAAAATTTCATTAAATAAAATTTACTTTCTATGTCTAAAATAATTCTAGTACCACCACAAATATCACAGAAAGTGTTCTGAATTACTACTGCTTTTTTCCAACACTACCTCAGGTATTATACTTTCTCTAGCATCTATACAGTAACATTCTTATAGTTTGTAAATAATAAGACTGCAGACACTGTATACCCAAATTATAACTCATCAGGGGTTGAATAGAATATCCTTTTCCATCAGTATACATATTATTATTTTTTTAAATCTTGCAGATGACTTCAGATACTACTCTTTTTCTAGCCCCATGCCATGAACTTTGTGTAACTTATTTAACACCCTCCAACTGGGAAATGTAAATCTAACAATCATTTTTTTGGTGATGCCTAGATGCAGGTAGGATAGTGCGATTCGCATGCATGGCTAGGCGGGGTTGTCGCACGGAAGGTCCTCGGTTTGAGTTCTCGGTAAGCCACTCACGTCTGGTGTTTTTCTGTTGTCTAGTGTTCTACTTCTTTATTTCTTACGAGTGCCTGAAAACATACCTTTATGTTTGTCTAATATTTATTTGTTGCAACAGAGGCTTGGACTTTAGCCTGATGATAAAAGAATAGGACACTGCCTTTTTTAAAATTATGTTTGTAACAGGTATTTAAGCAAAGGTAGACCAAACACCTGTCATTGCCAAATAAGATGATAAGTTCATGAAATTTAACACTGGAATGTAGCAAGTACAGAATATGGTATCTAAAATGTGAATATAGCAAATGAACACCATATTTACATTGGTAAAGCAAGTGCATAAATTGTTATTTCAACTGTATGTACAATAAACTACAGAAACTATCACTGCAATACCATAGGCAATGCATCAGTGCAGGTTTCCTGCAAGTCAGCCAAATTGCAATGGAATAAACAAAAAGTAGGAAGAAGAATACTTCGCAATCTGATATGCAGATTTGGGAGTTCAGAATAAGATTTGTGAAATTTCAATATAGCAATGTGAAGAACATGGCATGTGGCCATTTCAGTTTAATATATAAAGACCAGAACATCTGAACGTAGTCTGTAAAGACGATGATATTTTTTGTCAAAAGCCAGATCATATGCAGTTTATTTTTAATGCATGCTGGTTGATAACATTTACATACACCAAGGGATGGTCAGATTTTCTAACATTAGAACTGTATGCAGAGTGCTTCAAAGAACATGATCAAAACAGCAGTGTTAAGACATATGTTCATTTATTCAGGGCCTGCATGTCCTTAGCACATGGTGCTTTTGCAATGGTTTTCCATAGATGCCGGATGCTGCTTCTCATCCAGGTATTTCACGGGGTAGACCTAGGTGTCTTAAAACTTTTCTTTTGTGTGTCTTCATACCTCTTTGGATTGATGTTTTTCCTGCATTACCCTTTTTATTTCCACTATTCATGGCAGAGTCTCTTGGCATTTGTAGAACATGCCTTAGACATTACAATCATCTTCTGTTAGTTACAATATGACACATCGTTAAAGAAAGCAATAATATATGGCCAAAAATGATATATGGCATGTTGCTACATGTGTGCTCTGTATGCATCCTGTGCACTCAGACAGTAATAGCTGCTGTTCTTCTACAAGCAACACCAAGCAGATATGAAGGACAGATATGGACTGTAGAATGGTATTTATTTACACTTCATTTATTTATTACCTTTTATCTTCCCATGGAGCATGAAACTTTAACAAATACACTCCAGTTCTTCTTGTCTTATGCCCTCCAATCCTTCTTGTCTTATGCCATCCGTTCAAGGTCTTTCCATGTCTCCATTAACATCTGCCTCCAGTTTCCTTCTCCAAGTGTTTTTTCTTCTTCTTCTTCTTCCGTCCTTAGCCAAAGACCGACCAAGCAGTCAGTGGCCATTACGCCTTGCGGCGTCTTAGGGCAACAAGAAATTATCCGTTGTTCCGTTACGCCTAAAGGCGTTTATTGGTACAACAGAATATTAATTGTTGTTTCCGTAATCAATGTGACAAGTGAGCGGTTGATCAATCCGCTGTGCCCCGAACTTGCCCTCGTGTGTACTGCCGCTATAAAACCACTTCGCCACCGAGACGTCTGTCCAGCCAAAACTCTCTCGGGACCGAAGGTCCGCGAAAAAGAGCAATCTGGTACAGGCACAACACCCATTCGCTGCCTCCACTGCGCTGGGAGGACCCGGCAACCGGGACCACACACAGCCTTGAGAGGACAATGGTCGCCTGAAGGGCAAGTGTTTTTTGTCTCCTCTATTTCTCCTACCCTGAGGACTACCTTATAATGCCATCAGCTGGCTGTCTCAATGTGTTTGCTGTTCAATATTAGTGCCATCTTCTCATCTCTTGTCCCACTGGTACAGGCGTACCTTTGCTTTAAGGCGTTTCGCTTTAGAGCACTTCACTAATACAGTGCTTTTCAATTATATTCATGTTTATTATTTTTGGCACTTGCCTTACTCTTAAGGGGGTTTTCGGCAGTCATGTGCACATCAGCTGACTCCGAGCTGAATAGAGCAGCGCCATTTTGTTACCTGCGCTTAGTCTGTTTATAGCATTAGTGCACTTCATGTCTCAGTGTTGTATTCTGGCAATTTTTAAAATTTTTCAAACTTTCTACTTGTGTTACTGACGTCAATTTTGAAAGAAGTTGGTGAAATACTATCAAATGGCATGCTACAGAGAAATCCTTCCCGAAAGGAAGTGTCAGTCAATGAGGCAAACTTCATTGTTGTCTTATTTTAAGAAAGTGCCACAGCCACCCCAACCTTCAACAGCAAGTAGCCCTACCATTCAACAGCCATCAACATCAAGGCAAGACTCTCCAAAGCAAAGAGAATAAGATTCGTTGAAGGCTCAGATGATGAAGCTCCATTATCTCCTTCAGCCTTCTTTCAATAATTACTTACTCTAAAATATTCATTCGTCAGTCACCATAAGCAAAGGACGAAAATATGTTAAGGTAGCATTACAGCCCTGTAGCATTTAAAATTTTTTTTATTATTTGTACTTTTGAACCACTTTTTTTTAAAGCCTAGCGCTATTGCGCACTTAATAAATGACAGAGTAAATATGTTTTCAGGCTATTATATACACTGGCAAGTGACAAAAAGGTTGTGATTTGCATGACGGCAGTGTTCTGGAACCTAATCCGCTGTATTAGCAAGTTATGCCTGTGATTGCTATCTTTTCATCAGTTTCACACTGGTGATCCTGTCATACCATTTTATTCCTTCTTTTCTGTGTAAGCACCCATTTATGAAAGTTTATTTACAATACAATTAATATTTTCACTATCATATCAGTTTGAATGAGAAAATTAAATCATTTAAACCTTTGCTGGAAAGGTAAAATGTTAAATGAATTCTAAACATCTCATTTAAAATAAAAATAGCATAACACCTGGAGATCATGACCCAAATGGAACTGCACCTCCTCAGCATATATCAATCAGATATAGGGCCAAACCACTTGCCTGATGGGAGATCACTGCAGATAATCAGACCATCTGTTGTATCATACTGTAGGAGAATATCTTGCCTCTCTGTGGGTCAGTATTTTAAGTTATCATAGCCAAGCCATTTACATGTCATTTTTAATAATAAGTTTCATAGCTTGGATAGCATTTCAGTTAAACATTAAAAAAAAAATTACATCTGATCAAAACTCAGATCTGTATCAAGCATGTCCTTGACATGTTTTCATATGTTTTATGACAGAAATTTTATCTTGTTTGACATTCAATCCCCTCACAGAGCATTCATCAGTATTTAAACTGTGCTGTAGTTCTTCAGACGTCGCCCAACAAATGGGGGAACATAGTAGTTCAGGTTGCCGGTGGCCCATTGAAATAACGCAGCTCTGGGCTGATCTTGAGGGTGAAACTGGTCAGGCTGTCTAGAATGTCAGGGTCAAGGGCACAGACTACACCTGTGACCAGCATCAGAGCAACTACTTGAACAGGAAGTGAGTGCAGCCATGATGCACAGCTCTGGGTAATGTCACTGTTTGATGAGATGGGGAGATTCACCAAGGAAGATGCACGTGACCTGTTAGTGGAGAGACAGCTTTGATTATACCAAACTCAAGAATATTAAAACAATGGATATGGAAACAAGTTAGCAGATGCAGTGTGATAAAAATACAGAGTTTAAAGAGAAAGTGTAGAATGTGGAAACAGGATAAAATGTAGTGTAAGAACAAAGAAAAAATATACAGCATGAGATCAAAAAGAAAATATGAATTGTGAGACAAAAATAAATTATGCAGAGTGTGAGAACAAAGAGAAAATGTAGAGCGTGACATCAGGATAAAACGTGGTGTGAGAACAAAGAGAAAGTATAGAGCATAACAACAAAGAAAACATACAAAGTGAGAGACACAGAAAAAATATACACAGTGAGAATAACGAGAAAATGTCATGTGTAAGGACAAAGAGAAAATATAAAATATGAGATAAAAAGAAATTACAGAGTGTGAGAACAAAGAGAAAATACAGGAGCATAACAACAACAAAATACAAAGTGAGAGACCCATAGAAAATATAGAGTCTGAGAACAAAGAGAAATGTCATGTATGAGGACCAAGAGAAGAGAAGACTAACTGAAGCACCTAAGAATTGACAAACATGCAAGAAAGCCAAGGATCAGAGGCTGAGTGAACAATTAATAAGAAGGTATTTGACTGCAGCATACTCATCTAGATGACTTTACAATGTTTCTGTGAAATGTTCATATTTTTATATATATCCATGTATCATATGGTAAATAATTTTTGGCAAAGATTAAAATGAATTTTTTGAACAGAAACTGGGACATACAGGAAATTCCTAGGTTTCTGTAAGATTTCATGTAAAGCTGTGGTGGGCATTTCCAGTCTGCCAAAATCTGACTGCCGATCCACAGGTGTGCCATCATCATCTTCAATGTTAAGGTAAATCTGATGATGTCGTTCTAACATCACAAATAACTGGTTACGAAGATCTGCCAGAGAAGCAAGAAACAGGTGCTGAGAGGATGGATCTGAAGCTTTGGTCAGTTGAGCCCACATGGACTGCAGCACAGACAGCCTAGATTCATGTAGTGACAGGTTGCTCTGCAAAATCTGAAGAAAAAAAAATGCAGGAATTTTATTGGTGGAAGAGGGCATGCTGATACCCAAACCCCTAAACATTTAAAATAAAATCAGTCATAACCTGAAGATCCCTCTTATATATATATAAGATTTCAAAATATTATGAAAGAATGGTATTATGTTGTTTTTTTTTTTAAATAAAAAATTTCTCATTCAACCTCTAATGGGTTATAATTAAGATATATAGTGTAGCTAATTCAAGATAATCATCTATTTTCCTATATCTAAATATGGCATCTTTTCACCCCTCCACACATTCCAAATAGAGTAAATCAAATGTGTAACATTGTGTGAATGTGCTCTCCCCTGTCTTACATCTGTCATGTTATTATCAAGGGGGAGGAGGGTGGGAAAGTCCTGGGTGTCTGGGATGACATCCAAGTCACTAATAATCTGTCATCATCAATTTGCATTATGATAACCTCACCTGACCCTCACTTTCCTGTCACATCATCACTAATCCTTATATATTAACTTTTTTTCTTGTATTATGTCATTTCTTCCAGCTGAAGGTAAATTTTAACAAGAAAAAAAAATTATATGACCTCCAATTCTTTCATGAGATCTTCCTTAGAAACATGCAAGCCATATTCCTGCTGGCACAGCAATTTGTGCAGTCTCTGCCTGTCCTCAGTCAGCAACATTTCCAGTCTATTCTGCCTGTCAAAGTACTCTAACCACTCGGTCTGCTTCTTCAGGTGATCAGATACCCTGAGAAAAGATCAGTAACACGTGTACAAAAATAATTCATGCTTAAATATACCAATGCTCATGCTTCTAACTAACGTTAAAATAAAATGTCTACATGATAGGGTATTTAGCTCCATGCCAAGCTTCCTTAGTTGCCTTGTATGACATGCCTGGTAGGTCACAGTGTTGCTATTCTTTGCTCACCTTTCAGGCTCAGTAACACCTGGACAGTACTATAGTATGGCTATAAAATACGGAGAACAAAAACCAAAACCAAGAAGTTACAAATATGCATGAAAGGGTGCTTGTAAGGATAAAATTGATTAAACTGGCATAACAAGATCAAGTAGAACTGATGGCAAGATCCACCAGACTTTTTACAGCTGAGAATGAAATAAGGAAGAGGTGGTGGTGTTTGACCACACTCAGGACATCAGCTGATGCTGCTACAAATCAGTCTTTTTTCTGGAACCCTCATAGTAAAAGAGTTTGAGGAAGAAAGAAAGACTGATATGACAAAATCACTAATGGGGAACTGATGACACAAACCAGACAAGTGTCAGAAGAACCAGACAAGTGTCAGAAGAACAAGATAAGTGTCAGAAGAACCAGACAAGTGTCAGAAGAACAAGACAAGTGTCAGAAGAACAAGACAAGTGTCAGAAGAACAAGACACGAGAAGAAGATACTGGAGATGGATAGGACACATGCTGAGCAAAAAAAAAACACAAGCAGAATGGAATTGAAGACAGACAAACAGAATAACAAAGACACTGAGAGAATCTGAACACATGGTACATGACAAGAAGGTTTGGTGTGAAATGAATGAAAACATATGCTCCATAGGGGGCTAAAGCATGATGACTGAATGTCAATGCATTAGTTGTCTTTGTTAATACAGTGGTTATTAGCCCCAATTATTATGCAGGACAATGAGACAAGAAAGCAACAGATCTTGCAAGCCAACAGTGTGCATTTATATTGATAAGTCAAATGGAGTATGCATATCTCCGAAACATGGAGAACAACAAAAGCAACAACCAAAAAGCTACATTCACTCATAAATGGGTGCATCCATAGAATAGAAGGATTCAAATAGTATGACAAGATCACTAATATGGAACTGATGACAAGAACCAGACACGTGACAGTGGAACAAGAGATGAGAAGGAGATGATAGTGATGGAACTTAGGAAACCTGTGGATAGTATTATAAAGCAGCCCTTATTCTCGAACCCCCAGGGTAAGAGAGGCAGAGATAGATAGGCAGAAACACATGGAGAAAAGAATTGGAGACAGAAGTGAAAATGATCAGGAAAATGTGGAAAAAGCTTGAGCTGATGGCACGTGACAGGAGTACCTGGCATGTGTTTGTTGAAAGCCTATGTCCCTTGGAGAGCTAAAGGGTACTGATTAATGATTGATTGATATCCCTGCTACATTTAATGGCAACAAGGGAATTGATTTTTTTTAATGTGTAAAAATAAAAAAAAAGAATAATATTTACTTTTTTCAGGGATCAAGTCTGACACTGATAGCAAAGAGTTGGTAAGAATATACTGTTTCCATACTGAGTAAATATGGCACCACCTCAGATTGGATGAAAAGAAGCTCTCACAATAAGCAGAAGAGAAAAGAACATGCCGAAAGGAACACCAGGCATTAAAAAAAGCAGCTGAGGGCTATCAACTTTAGGATGCATTCCCAGTCATTTATGACTGCTAAATATGGAATATAATTTTATTTTTTTTAAACAGAAAAATGTTACAACATTTTGTATTGTACTCACAATTCTGTAATAATCAATTAATATCCTACATACATGTTTATCATAAAAGCCCGGGTCTTCTGAGCATTGGTCAATTCCTGCAAATATTTGTCAATGCAGATCGTGGGATGAAGGGTAGAGAACTCCACCAGCTGTTTGTGAATTGTCTCCAAATTTAGCTCTTGCTGTTCTAGATTAAGTTTTCTTTCCTAAACATAATAAAGTTGAGAATTACATTTATGTAATAATATATCAAGCAACTTTGAAATATGGATTCTTGATAAGGCTAAAAAAAACAACAACTCGTGGTCATTCTATGCACATGATTTAAAAGATTTTAGAGAGAGTACTTGGATGACCCAGACAATGAAAATGTTCTCACCATAACAGAGACAAACGATTTTAGTGAATACCCTTACTGGGTGAAAAGGTAAAAAGATGACAGTGATGTATGTGGAAGGAAACATCAAAAGAGGATGGGAAGTAGCACACTGGAGAGTGTTGCCAAGACAAGGGACAGAAAAGATGCATGATTCATTCTGTGTGGAAACTGTGGAAAGTTGCTCAGACAAAAAATAAATCAAGAAAAGAAAGAAGTTTACATTTTGGATATCGGTTACGATAAAAAGAATCATAGGAAAAATTAAAATTAAAGTTTTTTTTTTAAAGTAAGAAAGAGATTAAAACATTTAATAACATGATTTGGAAATAAATATAACAAGCGTCAGCAGCGGTGGCACCATGCTCCATAGGGAGCAAGAAGGCAAAAGTTGATGTAGAAGATGAGTGTACAACATATTGTTATTATCATCATAAATTGCCATCTCCACAATAAAGGTCGACTGCAATGGATCTCCAACGTCTTCTGTCTATTGTCTTGATGGTGCACTATGATAGTCTTTCCTGATATCTTCCCAGATATAGTGTTGTCTTCCCCCTTGCATGTTTGGCTTCAACTCTTCCTTTTATTCTGGTCTTCTGCAAGGTGTTATGTCTTTTTATATGGCCAAAATATTTTAATTGCCTAATTTTGATCTCCACCAATTCTCTTTGCATATCTGGGATTTCTAGGATCTCTTTATTTGTTTTTTCTTTCTCTTTCCATGAGATGCACCCTTCTTCTTCTTTGATCCTTAGTTGCCGACCGTCAAAGCAGTCAGTGGCCATCGCACCTGGTGGTGTCTTGTAGGGCAGCAACAAATTGATTCCACTTTGCTCGGTCGGTGGCCATCCTTTGTACAGTGCCCCAACTCTGTTTCATTCTTTGCATCTCAGTCTCCACAGTCCTCTGCCAAGTTGTTTTTGGTCGGCCTCTCTTTCATTTTCCCTAGATGCACCCTATTCTTCTATATATCCACATCTCGAGAGCCCCAATTATTTCTTCCAATTTATTGATTGTCCATGTCCCTACACCATACAGTAATGAAGAATATATATATATATATAAAACACTTGACGATTCTCAGTTTTAATTTGTGAGTTAATTGTTTAGATGTCAGTATTTGTCTCATGATGTTGAATGTAGCTCTGGTCATTCCTGTTCTCTTCTTGATTTCTGTTTCACAGCTGCCATCTTCTGTTATTATATGACCAAGATATGAGAAACTCTTTATCTGTGTTGCTAATTTTCAGTTTTCGTTTTCTCGATGTAAATGTCATATTCATGTCTTATGCTGTTTACCATATATAATCAGGTATAAGCCAATTTGACTATAAGTTGACCCCTTGACTTTACAACTTAGAAACCATCTAAAATGAAAGATATTATTCCCTATTATAAGTTGAATTGGTTTTTCGCCGATTCTGAATTCCCGCATTGCACTGGAATTTCCTTGGCTTTCTGTAAATTTTTTCACTTTCAGTTTAACCCTTTCCCATTTAATACACTTGAAGTGGCCCCATTAATATGTAAAATGCATGAATAGAAGGAGGTTGACCAACAAGGCATACTCCAGGTGAAATTTGTGACTTAATAGGAGCTCAAATGTGTATTACTTAAGATATTTTGATAAAAACATTTAATGAAGTAGCAAGTTTATATCTGAAAGATACCAGTGTGTAGCGGTAAGGGTAGGGGGGGCAACACTGACAGGGTTCATAAATCTTTTTTGTGTGACTCGAATATAAGTCGGGGGCACATTTTTTTAAGGTCCAAAAAGGGAAAAATTTCTCAACTTGTACTCGAGTATATACGGTACTTGCTTCACTAGTTCTTGTAAGTCCTGTTGACATCTGTTATCTGATTACTGTTAAACAACTGAGATCTCAAAAGGCGAATTGTTCTTTACAATAAAAGATTACTGCGTGCTACTTAGAACATTTCCAATATCTATTTGCTAATGATTATGCTATTTCTAAGTGTGAAGAGCGAAATAAAAGAGCTTGGACAAGGAAGATTTCTGGGCAGCTTACCTCCAATAAAATAACTGCTTTTTTCAGTTCTTCTGCTGAGCTGAACCTGTCAAAGGGGAAACAATCTTCTGCTTCCTGGATGTGAGTCTGCGCAGCAGCCGTGAAGTCTGTTACGGCACCCAGAAATTTGGTCTGCGTGTAATAGTCTGAAGCTAAGGCACTGAGTTTTTCCCACTGATGCATAAGGTCTATGGGAAAACATAACAATTGAAATTAAATTTAATACTTACTGAATGTCACAATATCTAGAGTTTGTGTTTATCAATATTGTATGGGTAAAGGTAAACCCATTGTAGATACTACAGTAGGGGAGTGAAGTGTTAGAGACTTCACTGTACTAGTCGAAGTTTTATGGCATGGGGTGGCCAGTTCTCTTCCTCAAGCCTTTACCTTCTCTAACTCAAGAGTAGAGTCAGGTACCCAAGTACAACTGTGTAGACTGGAGAGTGGCTACCAGGTTTTGGACCCAGTAACTTTGCCTCAAGAAGCAAGCACTCTAACCAATTTGAAAATTGATGCTCACTGTATGGTTAGAAAAGGTAAAATCTACAAAACACATGTTCATAAGAAGCTAAACACATATATCTCTGAGTCAGTTTTTTGGATGACATGATAACATAAATTATAAAGATATTAGTCTGTTTCTTAAACCATATGGAATGGCTATGGTTAAGCATGTTTTTTTTTTCTTTGATCTATAAATGTATTCAAAACAAAGCATACAAGGTCAAATGAATTACATTTAGTCACCAACTGTTACTGAACAAAAACATTTTAAAAAAATTCACCTTGCACTCTTTTGATATCTTGTTCTGAAATCTTCTCTGATTTGAGGTGCTGGCAAATGCTCTTCAGACTGTCCATGTTTGTCTCATACATCATAAGTATCTCATTCTACAAAAAACAAGACGAACATTATTTCATTCTACATAAAGCAAGAACATTATCTCATTGTACATAAAACAAGAACATTATCTCATTGTACATAAAACAAGAACATTATCTCACTGTACATAACAAGAAGAACACATCTTATTCTACATAAAACAAAAAAGAACATGATCTCATTCTATATAAAACAAGAACATTATCTCATTGTACATAACAAGAAGAACACATCTTATTCTACATAAAACAAGAAGAACATGATCTCATTCTATATAAAACAAGAACATCATTATCTCATTGTATATCAAACAAGCAGTGCATTAATCTAGTCTACTTAAAACAAAAACAGCATTATCTCATTCTATATAAAACAAGAAAAAGTGCTATACTGCAATGAAGAGACACAAAATGTGTTTTAATTATTGCAGCCACATCTGTTAAAAATACTCAAGTCTACATATTCTTCTTTCCAGCTTCACTCTCACACAGCAGCACCTATCTCTCTCACAGACTTGGTGGTCTGTGACAGGCTTCTTGCATTGTCATACCCTTTCTGACTGAAAAGGGTTCGAAATTGCAATTTTTTTCAGCATGCTTCTACAGTGGAAAAAACATACTACCTATTGCTTTTACTATAGGAGATTAAGGCAGATGTATATAAAATGTTCGGTTCAAAATCTCTCATCTATTTGTTCAAGCAATAATGTTGCAGAAAATTTGCTTTGTTACATAAGGAAAGTAAGTGAGAGAGAAGGAAAGTGTGACAGAGTTATGGTATATATTGCAAAAGAAAAAATGAAGACAGGCCCTGAATCCTACATGACAATGTGTGAGAATATGTCAATCAAGCTTACATATTTGGTAGGGTTAAGGTGTAGTCCTGTACCCATTGGGTTTTTCCTTTTCTTTCTCAATGACTGATCTGCCATTTTAAGTGCCAATTCTGACTGCTCTAGGATGTGGTGGAAGTCATCAAGATCTGAATCGCTGTCATCACACGGCGAATCCTGCTTGGTCTGAAGAAAGACAATGTTTGAAAACCTGTTAATGACCAAAATAAAAATATACATAGTGCTATGAAAAACAGATGAGAAGAAGATGCCGGCAATGGATCAAACAATACATTGAAGAAATCTGTTGATAGCATTACAAGGAAGTCCTTTTTCTGGAATCCCAAAAAGGGAGACAGAAAAACATGGAGAAGAGAAGTGAAGACAGAAATTAAAAGAAGTGAAAAAAGACAAGACAAATTGGCAAGTTTGTTGAATGCCTATGACTCATAGTAAATTTCATCAAAGTGGTCTCACTCAGTTTCAGCATTTGCGTCTTACTAGGACAAAAGACGAAGAAAATTCTCTTCGTTGTGGCCACACGGCCTTTTTTGGGGACAGGAAAAGCGAGAGCTAAGTAAGAGACATGAGAAAATAAATAGATACCTGATTCTGCTCTAAGTTTTGGAAGGCGAAGGCAGCAAATAAGGGAAATGATCACTCCACTTCATTAAGAAAAAAAAAAACTGAAACTCAGTAGGCCTATAGTGAAGTCTCTAACACTTAACTCACCTATTAACTCTGCTGTGGTACTATCTTCTTTTTTTTAACGTTTACATTACAGGGGTATAATTTTTGCATTTTCTTGACACAGCCTCACCACTGACTACCTCATCAGTAAACACACAAGCTTACCTGGTAATTATCCCAAGCACTGTTTTCGGATACAGAACCAGACACATTATGTACATCATCAGCATCAGATGTGACCAACTCTTCTGGGGCAGTCTGATACTCATCTGTCAATTTAAGTTAAACAAGTTGTATCGGAAACAACAGCAAATGGATTGATTTGCCATTGCCCTAAAGACGCCACTAGGCGTGATGGGAAATAATGGCAAAGAAAACCTATCTGCTGTTGCCCTAAGACGCCATTAGGCGTAATGGCCACTGACTGATTTGACGGTCGGTGGCTAAGGACGGAAGAAGAAGAAGAAGAAGAAATATACAACTGCATGAGGAAACAGGAAGAATTTCTTGTACATCATACATGCCACACGCTATGGTTTACCCATAATCTGTACAAGGTTTTTGCGTTTTCAGATGTGTACGCCCAGTACATAATTTATGTACCGGTTTTTTCACCTAATCATTAAATACTCATAAATCAATCGTCTTGCGCTACACCACAGCCGATATTTGCGCCGTGAGATTCGGCGAGATGTTGGCCACGTGAATAAAAAATTCAACCAATAAAATCAAGCTACCTACTTTTCAATTGATATGGGATTTGCGAAGGTCCGCGTGTTGTGTCGTTCATGTATCATTTTTCGCTAATGCTGACGGCAGCCAGCACGTTACTGACTATTTTAACAATTACGTCGCATTGAGCATAATTTATTATTCACGGCTGCTTATAAGCAACAACAACAGCAACAGAAATGGATAACACTACATATTACTTGATTTCACTAAAACTTGTAGAATCTGCGTAAGAAATATACAATTTAATAATAATATAAAAATAAATATGAAACTGGAACAGACCCCCTGGAAAAGTTTTTTTTTTTGGTTGAGTTACTTCTCTTCTAAGTTTTAATTTCCTTTCTTTAAAATCATTCTGATTTTCCTTTGGTGGATGTATCATTATTTCGATCATCCAGTGAGTTATTTTATTAAATAATTAATTACTGCCACTAGTTAGTCGTATTGACGGTTGAAACTAGTCATATGGGGGTATTTAAACTGCCAATTAGGCTTAAACGGCTAATTTCATTTTTGAAGTTCGGTAGAGAATAAATTACGCTAGCACCAGTTTATATTTTCGTAGCAAATTATGAGCTTTTTATTTTTTTTATTTATTTATGATAATGTGGTTTTATTATTTTTAAAATTACATCAAATATTTATTGAACTAATTCTAAACTGCCCTAGAAACTTCCCCATTCCATTTCATATAACAGGATAATATAGTTTAGTTCAATTTTTTCTCTTTGCAATAATAGTAATAACGAAGTAGTAAAATTAGTTGTGAGAACAGTGGAACATCTTCTTCGATGTCATCCTTGAACGCTGTTAGGGTTAAGATTAAGGTTTGGGTTCAGGGTTAGGTTTAGGATTTCTAACCCACACCCCTTATTACTGTGTCTCAGAATTCTTTCATAAGGTCTTATCAAACACCGGATTTCCTGGTCTGTTAGTGATAATTAAGAGTAACTAGACAAAATGATGAGACGATCACATACATGCCACATGCTATGGTTTACCCATAATCTGTACAAGGTGTTTGCGTTTTCAGATGTGTACACCCTGTACTTAATTTCTGTACAGGTTTTCTAACCCATTCCCCTTATTACTGTGTCTCAGAGTTCTTTTATAAGGTCCTATTGAACACATGATTTCCCAGTCTGTTAGTGATAATTAAGCCCAGAAATAGACTAAATGATGACACCATCACATTATTTTTACAGTGTAAAATAAACTCAGACATTTATTGTTTGGGTTTTAAAGTAAGTGAAGACCTGCTCTAAAAGGCAAAGTCCCTGTGCCTCATTTATAATGCAGACCACTGTAATTGAAAATATTTTTACACAAATTAACTCTTTTGATATGTTTTTTTTTTCAGTCTTTGTACAGGGTTTTGGATTTTTTGTACAGGTTTTTCATCTCCGAGGTGTGGCATGTATGCGATCACATCATTGTTACAGTGTAAAATAAAATCAGACATTTATTTATTGTTTGTGTTTTAAAATAAGTGAAGACTTGCTTTAAAAGGCAACGTCCCCATACCTCACTTATAATGCAGGTGTAATTGAAAAAAAATGTACACGAATTAACTCTTTTGATACTTTTGAAAGAGTGTCGTCGACCGGGATTTGGACTGGATTAATTCGAGCCCTGGCGAGAACATGTGAAGCAGTGTCGTCGACCAGGGACTGGAATAACCTGAACGGCTCCTGAGCTGACCCAGCTCTAATGGGTACTCTCCAAAGACGGCGATGTATCTGCCTGAATGGCGAGAGGACACCTGTAAGCGTACTGGGAAAATAAGATACTCATGTAAAATCAGTCTCAGGTTAGACATACTAACCTGAGATTTCGCCTCGAGTAATAACAGAAACTAAACGAGTAAATAAATAAATATAGGTAATTAACAGGCACTCACTGGGCAGAAAGGAGGACACCAAACAACAGAAAAGAAATATAAGAGATACGCTTATCAGGAGTCAAACCAAGGACCATCCAAGCAGCACCATTCCCTTGCCGTGAAAGTAAAATGTGAAAGGACACACAGTCAATTTAGCATCCCCCCCCCCCCCCCCCCCAAAAAAAAAAAAATAAATAAATGCTTCACTTGCCGAGGTCATTCTCTTGACAACTACGGTATTTAGTACCCTTGAACGACCCAGGCCTTTAAAGACTCAGTCACTAATATAACTTTCCCTTCAGCAAGTATAAACCAAATAAAAGCCCAAACGCTTGTGTCTAGTAATGTGTATAGGAAGATGAACAACACAGAATAAACTGGTAGGTTAAAGTCACAGATGGGTGAACACTTAAATAAATAATGAAGGAAATCTAAGCACAGGTAATTAACAGGCAATCGTTGGACAGAAGGGAGACCAGACAACAGAAACAATAAGTGATAGGCTTACTGGGAATCGAACCAAAGACCACCCAAAAGGCGCCATGGGGCATGACACGTTAAGAAACCACATAATAAATGCCCCAAACTTTAAAGGTTTGAAATATGAGGATGGGGGAGGACAGCATCCTGAGTGTACAGTTCATCAACAGGGCAAATATAACTGTAGATAGTTTAACATTACCTGGAAGTGGGGGAAATAAGAACAAGTGAATGTGTAAATGTTAGAAAATGTACTGTTTGGACAAGTAAATATCCAAGTGTCGTAAATTTATTTTGAGAGAAAGAGTCTTAGAAATAGTAGTCCGGTTTAGAGTGTAGAATGATGATGAAAGGCTCAGTGATAGGAAAAGGTTAGCGAGTAAATATGATGCTCCACAGAGTGCTGGAGGAGAGCAAAGACAGACTTATTTACGACAAATCGTTTCTCTCAATCTTCTCTTCCACTCTCCTGGTCAAACAATTATTTCCCAGTTTTCCAGACACACATCTGCGCTCACACCGATTTGGTGCTTCAAGCACACAGACGACGTGGATACAACTATCTTAAACAAATATGGGGGATTTGGGCCTTTGTAGTCCAACACAGTACTATATATGTTTATGCTGTTTATTAGCATTTAAACTCAATCACAACATCCAACAGGTTACATAAAAATTATCATAAGTACAGAAAATACAATTAACAAGGTGAGGATGGGGTAAAGAAGATTGGTATCGACTAAGCCCTTCCCGCTTATTAGACAAAGGTAAACCCAGTCCCAAGATAGATAGTTATCAGGAACATAGGTAATGTAACCTAACAATGAAGTTAATTACTCTGAAAGAGGTGTTACAATATTAGTTATGGTGGTAGACAAAAATAGTTATCCCAATTGTGTCTTCCCTTTACTAAGCAAAGAAAAAAAAGGGGGGGGGGGGGGGGAAACAGAGTTAACACATTATCCCACTTAAAGGAACAATGCCGGGTATACAGAAAAACGTATTACCCGGTAGGCAAGTTAACAAATGGTTTTGCAAAAATAAATCTCCTGTCATTCATACACTCTGTGAGGATCCACACTCATATACACACACACTTACCGATTTCAGCATCAGACAATCCATAGTATGATATACACAGTAATTAAACTCTTAACGTGTGAAAAACTGTCTAGTCCTTCTATGTCCCGCCCCAGATAATGCGAGGTTTCACTGAGAGCAAATATTCCCGCTTATCGCCGGACTTGAAGTTCTAAGAGTTCTTGTGTTTTATTATAAAGAAACGAGTCTATGGGATGGCACTGACGCAGTTCGACATAGGGGTGAAAAATGAGGTGATGGTATAATCCTTCAGGGCGTGATGATAGCCACTGACCGGTAAAGGTTTTAATCCAGTGAGGAAAAACTACCGTAAAATCTCGCGTATAATACGCACAATTTTTACTCATTTTTGCCCGCTAAAACTCGGGTGCGTATTATACGCGAGGTCTAAAAAATACGTAATTTTCGATATCGAAAGTAACCTACATTGGAAAGTCTGTCAAGTTTTTGTCACAATTTGACAGTGAAAATGGCGCAAAATTGAATGTGCCATGTATTTTCTTATGTGTCAGACATTGTTGCAAAACGCATTTCGCACTCTTGGTCTTCAATCTGTTTTGATATTAAGCTTGGTTGTGAAGTTTGTCATTTGATTATTTTGAGCCCTAAAAATGAATTCGAGAAAATGTTGTACTGCCGCAGAAAAGCTCTTAGTGGTAAAATATGCAGAATCTAACGGCAATTGGGCAGCAAGTCGACATTTTTCCATTAACGAGTGCAACATTCGATTATGGCGAAAAAACAAAGAGGCGCTGCAAGTGTTGCCTAGTAAGAAAAAGGCGAATCGTGGGTCACCACCAGATCTTCCAGACCTAGAAAAAAAATTATTGGAGTGGGTAGTGGGTAGAAGGCAACAAGGCATCGGTGTTTCATGCATTGAAATCCGACTTAAAGCTCTGGAAATTACAAAATCTCGTACAGGCACAACAACATTGGGGAGCTAAAGCGTCATATGGATGGGCAGATCGTTTTATGAAGCGACATGGTCTTTCAGCTCGTCGAAGAACTACTAACGCGCAGCATCTTCCATCTTCTTTCAGTTTTTTAACAAATGTTTCATAAAATAAAATCTTGAAAAATTATGGTGCGTATTATACACGAATTTCCATTTTACCAGAAAACTTTGGGCTAAATCAAGCATGCGTATTATACACGAGTGCGTATTATACGCGAGATTTTACGGTAGGCTCGGTCACAGTCAGGTAAATCGGTAATCTCTCACATTTAGAGAAGTAAATAAAATTATCGCTACTGGCACTGTTCATCTTCCAGTTTATCTCACAGATTGAAATTAAATTTGATGATAATATTTAAATGTTCTTGGGTTGGCTTTCTTTCATGTAATTATGATAGCTAGGCCGTACCGGACCGCCACAAGATTAAATTTAAAAAATGTCTCATCAAATTGTCTGGAAGTTTAAGAACCGAGTATGGAAACTCTCTGTATGATGTATTAATAATGCTGGGATCGCAAAGGTGATCATTCTAGAGAAAAAGAATATAAAACCCATGACAATCATAATCATACTACAAAAATCAAATAATATTCTTAACGCGCGATAAATTTACCGTTAAGGCTATATTATATATACACTCGCGTATTTAATCATGTATTTAAGAAAACACGTCACGAGTCTAATGGTTAAGATACACATCTATATATATAGGACTTAACTAAATCGCGACTTTAAAAGTTACTTTAACATTTAAACATCTATTATTTTGGAAATGTTATAATAGATATATCATTACATTTACCACTGGAACTTTTGGGATTAAATTAAATAGATTAAATAAACACAAAATCCAGTGAAATAAAATGAAAGCACTAGTCCACTGATCACTTTAACAAATATATTATACCGTGCGCAGAAAAAGAAACACTCCAATTTGTAGCCACCAATTTCAGATGGGAATCTAGCAACTTTCTACTAATAGCTAGTGAATCTTAAAAATCTCTGGCACTGAATGATAGCCTGGCTTTCTAGTGGTCTCTATATATTTAAGATGGAATTAAAGATGAGTGGGGCATGAGAAAGTTGACACATTTCTTGATCTCAGGAGACTTTCGGGGATCTGACCGACAGACTAAAGAGCGATGCCGTCCCCCTGGTTTCCCGTTTCCCCGTTCGTTGCATCCGACATCTTTCCCCGTTTTTCCGTCTGCGGTCGGTTTAGCGCTTAACATGGAGGTGCGGGAAATGTCGGCACGAAACTTCCCCGTTCGTTTCAGGGACCACTACTGCTTTGATCTCTCCCGCTCGACGTTCCTGAAACCACTTCCGTGTCTGTTTGATCCTGTTCCGCTCTCTCTGTTTGAAGTAGGCAACGCCCCCACTGCCCAAGTTAATGAAAATAACTTCATATCATTGCTCAGGCGATGTCCGTGGGCGTGATTTAATCTTTCCTTAAATCAATGCGATGACCAGAATGACCGGTAGATAAACTGTCCACATATTAATCAGCCAACGTGTTGGCCATCTGCGTGGAACGGTTTCATAGCAATGAGTCCAGGTGAAAATAAATTTCCGTTTGATGAAGAGTTACCAAAATATTCGGGGGCTCTGGTGCTATACGAAGGGGTCGCTACAAAGGGTCGTGCTACAACGATTCAGGGCCAGCTGAGTTCGTCTGTGACACCAAGTAATCTACCATATTTGTTCTCAGTATCTCTTGTCTTTCTATGTGCATTTTCAGTACAATGTATATATATTGAGGCAAAATTTGGTACCACTTGCTTTGTTTGTGGAAAAAATGTGTAACGCGACACAGCGATAAGGGTGAAGAGATAACTCGGTGGGACTTGCTTTGAAGTTGACGGTGGCTGAAATATTTGCGTTTCGGCTAGCCGAACAGCATTGAGAAAGTGTAGGAAGGAGCGAATATATGAAACATGGCCGACCTTAAAAATTTGCTTTGGCAGGAAAGAAAATCTAAAGCTACAAGAGCAAGCCTGGAGGAGGGACATTTAAACTATATTAATTCACAATAGGAGATAGAGTATGAGTGATTTCCAAAAGGATATTATTCAACTGTAAGTAGTTTTAAAAATAATTAACATTTTTCATAGTAATCACATCTGCTAATAGTTAGCACATGATCTTTAAAAATTTATTATAAATAAATACCTCAACGGATTTCGATAAAGTAAAGAAGTGTGTAGTGAAAAGAAGAAAAAAACTAGTAAAGAAGATGCACAGATCGCCTCAAACCAAGAGATTTAACGAAAATCTAAGCGGACTCAAGATGGTGCTTTCTCGTACGGGAGAGTCGCCCAAATATAAGGACAGATCGGCCTGTTTAAAATCACACACACAAAATCAAGACGCCAGAGTGAGAGACTGGAAGACAGTATCTGCAAGAAAACTTTTTTTCACGCTGCATGCAGGGCAGATATACTTCATCAGATACAGCCTCACTGTGCGCTTATTAATCCTAGAGGGTATGTAAGTTTATTAAAGATATATGTGTGACTAATATCATTTTATTTTAGATTTTGTTTACGATTTGATTGTTTCAGACATAATAAAAAGGGTATACAGGAAGCCAGTGATGCTACCCAGAAAAAAACCTTAACCGGCATTGTCAGGAAGCATAACAATTAATTGGTTAGCCAAATATATCATGGCTAGTTCTTGCCTGGAAGCTTATGACAAACCAGCAAGTACATAAGTGACTTGGCATCCATAAGTGGAAGGCAAAGGCTATATCATACCCATGTATCATAACATGTGATTTATTCATGTATTTTGTTATCTTCTGCACAGTAGACACTATCTTATCATGCTATCTCTTTAACATACTACCATGAATCATTCATTTATATACAAACACTGAAGACATGGTCGCCTCATGAACATCAGGGGTTGGTGAGCTTGTTGGAACACTATAGCCACCTATTACCTTTTGTTCCAGGTTTTATGATCGTTCCTGATCGAGCTCATGATCGAGTGTCGGATCGAGTTTGTGATCAAGTATAAACTAAAGACTTGAGGACCTTTGATCCTGCTAACTGGAGCCTAGTGGTCAAACAATCTTCAACACCTTAGTCCCCCATAGTTATAGGGCGGGCTGAAGGAAAGTCTTCTGGATTACCAGTGTGTCTCAGAAACCTCAAACAGACGTGACGTAATGCAAGTTGAGTTTACGTGTACCCAATCCTACAAACACTGTGAGTGGTTCAATAGCGATTGTCAATGATGATAAAAGCTAGAGACTAGATAGCAAGAGATACCAAAACTACTGTGACAGACTTTATAATGTCATTGGAAGATACATCCAAGACTTTTTACTATTATTTATTTTACTTTGTAAATATAAATAATCATACATTTTACCATCTTCCAACACCCATTTCTCATTAGAAGGCTAGATAGATGTACATAATAAATTATGAAATTGTACTCATTTGACATGGTAAATTTTTAACTGTTAAATTTTGAGTTACTTTTTCTAATTTAATTATATTATCACATAGGGTTACTATAGCGAAAGTGGTGCTGTATACTTCTGAAGCCTAAATCTATTGTCCAGCTCAGAGTATTCACAGCCATAACTCAATTGTGATACCAGTGTACTTCTCTGGCACTGGGACTTCATACTTTCTGGAGAGAAATTCTACTTCTTCTCTACCACTATCATCACACCAGAAAAACCTTTCGCAACATATATATAATTTTTTTGTTAATGACAAATAAAAAATGTTACAGTTACCTGATGTCCCTGACCCAGATGCAGCCTGTACATTGTCATAGATGTCTGAGGTACTACAGTGGCTCAGGGTAGAATGTATTCTTTCCAGTTTCTCAAGACCTGGCCTGCACTGCAAATGTCTGTAGTGCTGATTGTTGCATAGGAATTTTCTTGATGAAATGTCACAGTAGGGAAGTTCTGTGGTCAACAGTGGTCTAGTAAAAGTGGTGATGCTGCTTTCTGAAGTATTTATATTTTCTAGATGCAAGCTTGAGACAGTGGTTTCCGTAGCTGAAGCAGATGTGACTTCATGCATGCCTGAGTATTTCAACTTGCGTTGGGCAGATTTTCTTACAGGTGTTTGGTTACATGATGATAATGCTCTACTGAAATTCCAGCTGTGGTTATCATTATTTGATGTGGCTGAACAAGATGACATTAGAAACTGCAAAGGCAAATCAGTGTCTGTTTTGAAATGTAAGTGGTCGATTGCACTTTCAGAGGCTGCACTAATTTTGTGGAAGTTGTTGCCAAACTTTGTAGAAGAGCTGAAGTCCTCTAGACCCACCACACTCCAAGGCCTGTCTTTTCCTTCTCGCTTAAGATTTCTGCAGGTCTGCTTTCTCAAATGTGGTGAATCATATACCAGGGAAGAATATGGAGATGAGAAGACCACATGATCAAAGTTTTCATGTCTTGTAGATTCTGAGGCAGACTCTAAATTTATCACACTGTTACACAGTGTCCCATCTGCATCATCTGTAGAACTGGACAACTCATCCTTGTTAATGCCATCCTTTAAGTAGCCATCACATTCATAGTTGTCCTCCCCACTAGCATCACATGAGCTTTCTATCGTGCTACTTCTATCTGTCTGGGTGTACTTGGATGGAGAGTTTAGATGCTGCTTGTGAGGACTCGGCTGTTTCACTAAATCCTCCACATGCTCAATGAGATATCTGACAGAATTTTTCTCTTTGGATTCTAACACCCTGTCTGAATTAGAAAACTGCAATGGTTCATACATAGGTGTTAAACCATTGTCTCCGTCATCTATGGAGAGTTCAAATGTATCTTTATACACATGCTTCCTCTTCTCAAAGTGCCCATTATAGATCACGGGTGTGGAAAAGTGGGCAAGGTCAGAAGAATCTTCCAAAGAATCTGAATATTTATGTAGTTTCTTGTAAAGTTTGTCTTCATCTGTAAAATCTTTCAACGCATCTAGCTTGAGAACATCTGCAGATTTAGCTAGACATCGAATCTCACATTCTTTCACTTTTTCTCCACAAGAATCTGTTGTATCTCCATTATCAGTTTTATCTGTTGAGTCTATATCCACAAGTGTCATACAATAGTATTCGGGTCTGACAGCGACAGAAGGTAAAGTGTCCTTATCTCCAAGTGAACCATCACTGGCCACCTCACACTTTCCAGGGAATTTACAATCTATGTCAATCTGGTTGTGCATTACTTCAATCTCATCATCTGATTGGCTCTCACTACTGTAACCTATATCCTTCCCCTCTGTTTTCGTGCCATTCCAGACAGCAAATGGTACTTCATCTCCATCGGTGCTGGTGGTAAGATACTCACAGGGGTCATCTGGCCTGTCACCTAGTAACGTGTCAAACGGGGGACAATCCCCCATTTTTGGACTCAAAGGATGTCTTTTTCTTTAGATATGCGTGGTCATCGTATTCATCCAGCTTTTGAAAAGTTCACTCGTACATGATTCTCTGAAACTGGTGAATGATTTTAGAGGATATAAGCTACAACATCCCTTCCACCCATAGAGGCTAAGAAGGGCTGCAACTCTCTCTTAGCTGGGTTGGCTTTACCACTGAAACCAGGGAATAACTGTTTCACCAAAAGAACAGCTTTCATTGAAGAGCACTAAAGGTAAGGATAGGCAATTTAAATACTTTGGGATTTCTGCATTTGTCCTTGAGTCTGTAGACATAGTGTACTATGTCATGAGATAGCTGTGCTGTGGTCAATGGTCGTTTGGATTTCAAAATTCTCATAGTCAGTGCGGAGTGTGCGAAGGGACATTACTGCAGTAGACTTACATCTGCCACATATGATAACCTCGATGCCCTAGTGATGTACTGAAGCTATCTGCAAAACCATCTTGATGATCAGAGAACAAAAGATGTTCATCATCAAATTCAGTCCAATTACGTCTACCAATGTCAAGACTCGTGCTACTCAACATAGACACAACTAGACCAGGTAACGAGAAACCACTGAAGTCCAGTCCCCTTTGATAGCAATCCTGCAGAGACAACGTGAAAAAATGTTTAATATTTCTAAATCAAAACCTACCAAGCAAACAAAAGAATGCGAGATCAAAGAAAAAATTGATTAATGCATAGGTAGCAGCTATTTTAAGCATTAAAACGTGGAAGCAACTGTGACAAGCAATACTGCTGATTTGCTGTAACATCTACTTCAAGGGTGCCCAACATAGGAGGAACAGAGAAAGCGCATATGGCCATCACCAGTGCCAAACCTAGAAAAGCTCTACGGAGATGTCAACAGCCTCAGACTGACCGCTGCTTTCTTTGAACATATTCAAGTTGACGTCTGAGGGTGAACGAAAAAGTGGCGGTAACATCACTGCTTTCTTTTGATCTGCCATGTCCTGTTCTTCTTCTTCTTCTTCTTCGTTCGCCCTGAAAAGGACGGTGGTTGCGTTGTGTCTGTTTACAACGTAGCTGTGATATCTGCACCTTTCGGTCGACACATCCGACTTCTGCACGGCATTTTTTAGGACCGGGTTTGCCTTCCCATTTCGATCCACACTCGCTCAGCCAGCCTGCACAGCTGCAGACTGTTTCCAGGACCACCACGTGGAGGTGGAGTGCGGTCTTGACCAGCTCTGGTTCGCTGGTCCTGACGCAGGCAGTCAAGCTATGAGTCGCTGACTGCGGTATGTCCTGTTCAATTCCTGGGGTTCCTGAAGAGACAAAGAAAGTACTAATGCTTCCTCAGGCAGGCCATAAGAGGCGACTAACATGACGTTGTGCATGGAACTGGCAACTTCATCACATTAAAACAGAATCAGATATAGAAACAAATGGAATGTAGAACATCCAGGTCACACACAGAATGATGTGGCTGCTACAGAAACCAACGCTACAAAAGCACATGAATGCTTTGGTGCAGGCTTCCTGCAAATGGGTCAGCTATTATGAAAGGTCCATACCCCATAGGGAAAGAAAAGAAAAATGATAATATGATCATCATGGTTGACATGACCTTACAGTAACAATCCATTAGGAAAACCATTATTTTTGTCAGCTAAACTCAACACTTCAGCAACAAATGTATCAACACAGTTACTGATACAAACTGAAATATTCATACCCATCTTTTATACTTACCTTTTTTTTACAGATGGACTTCTTGAGCCAACATTAGCACTCCAGAGACAGCAGCCGGATCCCATGTTAGTGTTGGTCGCAACTGCAGTGAAAAAAAGTGAAACGAATCTCCTTTTCTGTAGATTCACTGGACATGAGGGAGTCCTGGTCAGTTTCTTACTGAGGACAACACTGATGCTCTTGGTACATGACTCAATGCTTTAACCTACAGACCCCCCCCCCCCGCCCCCCCCCCCCCCCCACCCCACCCCCCCCCCCCCCCCCCCCCCCAAAAAAAAAAAAACTGTACTTCTGTTCTAGTTTCAAAAGAAGTTCAATAAAAACATGGACAAATCAAACGAAGCTAATTTAAATAATTCAACACGGTCATCCAAAACAGAAGAACATCATCCTGTATGGAAGTCCATGACACATTCTAGGGGAAAAAAAGCAACCAAGACGCTACAGGCTCTCATAAATGAGTGCTTTGGGATCCTTGCTGGTGCTATGGAGGTTCGTGCACTGTACTGAGATCCTCCTTGTGTGATCTAAGGGAGGAAGTCGGAGCACTGATGGAGTTGTACGTTTGCAATGAAGATGGTTCTTAAAAGCAAACGAGTGCTTGCATTAAAGCAGAAGATCTGAACTTGGATGACACGATGACCAATGTGGAACTTGTGGCAAAACTCAGACAAGACCCAGTTGAAAAATAGGTGAGAAGAAGCTGGCATTGGACAGGACACTTACTTACTTATTCGTTCCTCTTCTACCGTGAGGTGTAGAGGTTTGTAAAAGAAGGCGCCATACTATTATATCGGCTGTCTTCCTCCTGGCTTGGTTCCACTCTAGTCCTCGGTCCTTCAAAGACTGTCTAATGTTGTCCTCCCAGCTGACAGGACACACTTAGTGTAAACCTGTTTATATATCATTACAAGGCAGTCCTTGTTCTAGGATCCTTAGGGTATGAGAGAAAGAGGGAGACAGAAAACACTTAAAGAAGGGATTTAGAGGCAGGCGTGACACACTGATAAACAAGACATGGACAGGTCTTGAAAGGATGGTACAGGACAGGGAGAATTAGCTTGCATTTGTTGTAGGCCTGTACTCCAGGAGAAGCTGAAGGATAACTATAATATTTCTAGCTTAAACATAACGACAGGAAAGATCAAATATACACATCCTTTTGGGGAGACGTTCTTTGCTGTTTACTTGAACAGGGTGCTGAGGAAGGTTCTGTTTACCTGAACCGTCAGATTCATGTTTAAAGAGGTCTCTGGGAATATTCAGCATAAGAGGCTTATAGACAAAAACACAGAACGGCTCCAAGAGAATAAAAATTCAATGCCTAAAAGGTATGCTAAAATACAGTACATAAAAGTTATGCAGGGGAAAAAATATAATAAACAAGACCTCTAACCGAAACCCTAAAGCACCTCTACGTGGTGCATCCTGGAAATAACCAACTATCGAGGTGTCTGGTTAACGCTTCAGAGATTCAGTAGCTACACCAGGGTGGCCCAACATTATGGATCCCCCTGTGGTAAAAACATGCTGAGTACCCAGCACTGCAGACTAAGCTTGAGGGAACCATCTGAGCCCCAGATGTTGGCTGGGACGCGGCATATGAAAAAGAAAGATATTTGTAAAATGCCTAATTAAACACTATTTTACTTAAAATAGAGTCTGAGGTTGAGATTAGTGACGTCACATAAGAGGGGTGGGGGCGTTTTGGTGTTAAAAAATGGCAAACATTATGTGACGTCATATATGGACGACCCCAATTCTAGAAAAACCCTAAGAAAAGCCGAGATCTACAATTTAGAATGATTCTTCAACTTGGCACTAGCTGCAAAAGAGCGACAGGATCAGCAGCCCTAGTTAACAAACACAACTTTATAGTTATAGTATGGTGAAATCAGTGTGAAGGAATCAAAAGAAAATAACGCAATAATGGGTCGTCCACAGATGACTTCAAGCAATTTTTGCCATTATTTTTAAAACCCCCTCCCTCCTTGTCACAGTTCATCACAAAGATTCAGATCCCTATTTACGTGACGTCACAAATCTCTTACACACCCCCCCCCCCCTTATTATTTTTTTAGTTGTAATACTGAAAATAAACAATGTTATCGAATGTCAATTAGTTAACTCGTCATTATCATCACCTTTTAGCTCCCTCAGGAGCATATGCTTTATGACATGCGTGTCCTGTGCCATCAGTTCAATGTCTCTCTACATCTTCTTCACGTCTGTCTCCAGTTCTCTTCTCCATGTGTTCCTTGGTATTTTCTCTGCCTCTATTACCCCGGGAATTGCAGAACAAAGTCTGCCTGGTAAAGCTGTCATCAGGTTTGCTCAACATGTGTCCTATCCAACTCTAGCATTTTCTTCTCGTGCCTTGTTCTTCTGACACTTGTCTGGTTTGTGTCATGAGTTCCCCATTAGTGATTTTGTCATACCAATCTTTCTTTCTTAGTCGAGCACCCTTTTATGAGAGTGTCAGTGATTAAAGCGACGGCCTCTCGCGGCAAAGGTAGAGAGTTGGAAACACAGTGGCAACAAGCTGCAGTCTACCCAGCTGTAAATGAATACTTGAATCTGCTTTTGGGTTAGGAAAGGCAAAAGCAGCGAGAAGCACTGGTTGCTCGAAACTCGACTAGTATTGTGAGGTCTTTAACATGTCACTCCCCGACGGCAGTATCTGCTACGAGACTACCATTTTTACACATTTATGAAAGTCTTAAGTTTTTTGGTTGTTGGTTTTGTTCTTGTCCATGTTGAGAGCCATACAATAGGACTGACTTGACATTTGAATTGAAGATCCTGACTTTTGTGCTGGACTTGACCTTTTGATCTCAGTATATTTCCCAATGCAAAGAAAACTCCTCTAGTTTTATGTATTCTCACTCTGATATCAATGTTCCTTCCTCCAACTGTCTATATTGCAGCCCAGGTATATGTATGATCCTACATCTTGTAGTGACGTTTCTTCATATGCAATATGTCTATCGTTTCCTGCATTTACTCTATTTACTTTTGTTTTCTTCCTGTGTATTTTCACATTCACTAGCTGTGACCTCTCATCAAGTATTTGCATTTTATCTTGCATCTGATTACACTGACAAACAACATTTTTCTTTCTTATATAAGAATAAGTGTTCTTAGGTCAGTTTCTTGCGCTGATTTCAAATTTGAAATCCGTTTATCTCTATCACATCGGGTTCTTAAGATATTTGTGAATAAATATATTTTTGGGAAACCGTTATTTGCTCCGTTTCATTTTTACTATATAAATTATTAAAAATTAATAAAATGCAAAATAATTCTACTTTTTATACTGCTAAAAGATGCATGACATATGTTACGCTATTTTTCAAATAGTTACTGTATTTTGAAATAATTCTGAGCGAAATATGGCTTCTAGAAGTTGCAGAAATTGGGCTGATCTGTTCTGTTACGTGTGCGGATATTTTACCGATTGTGTTCACCAGAAAAACTTTACACCATTACTAAAGAAAGCATATGAACTTTATTTCGATTCGAAAGTTGATGATGCAAATAAATCTTGGAAGCCAAATGCAGTTTGTTCGACTTGTGCAAATACATTGGCAGGTTGGTTACGAAAATCGCCGAACCATAAGTTGATGCCTTTTGGAGTGCCACTAATACGGCGTGAACCGACAAATCACGCTACTGATTGTTACTTCTGCTTGACAAATATCCATGGTTTCACTTTAAAACTAGAAAGTCTGTGGTTTATCCAAATATTGAATCGGTTTCGAAACCAGTGCCTCATGATCCAATCACGTGTCCGATCCCAGTTCCACCAGAACAATATCCGTTGGACGTGAATGAACCATCAGAAAGTGATAGTTTGCCTGCTTTAGAAACTAATTCTGACTCGGATTATATACCGGTGAATGATGGTGTTCACTTAGTTAACCATTCAGAACTTTCAGATCTAATACGTGATCTCGCTCTTACCAAAGGACAAGCGACTCAAAGAATTGAATCTTTTAGCGCCAAATACTCTGATATCTAAATTTCGTCATAGACACAGAGAACTTGTTCAATACTTTGAGATGGATGATGACATTTGCTACTGCAAAGATGTAAACGGTCTAATGGTGCACCTCGGTCATGAGCACATAGTCAACGAATGGCGACTTTTCATCGACTTTTCCAAGACTAGTCTAAAAGCCGTGTTATTGCATAACGGAAATTTATTTTCATCAATTCCAGTCGCCTACTCTGTTCATATGAAAGAAACTTATGACAATATGGCTATACTTTTGGCAAAAATAAAGTACAATGACTACCAATGGTGGATTTGTGGAGACCTAAAGGTCATTGCAATTCTCACGGGCATGCAGACTGGGTATACTAAATTTTGTTGCTTCCTATGTGAATGGGACAGCCGCAACAGACAGGAACATTATGCAAGAAACGTGTGGCCTATCAGGGATCGTATGCAGCTCGGGCATAACAATGTAATACACGAGCCATTAGTTAACAAAGACAGCATCATTTTACCACCGTTACCGTACATATAAAGTTGGGGCTCATGAAGAATTTCGTAAAAGCATTAGATAAAACGAGAAAAGTTTCCGCAAGTTAGCGATGCAAAGATAGAGGAAGGTATCTTTGTAGGACCTCAGATTAGGAAAGTTATTGCAGACAAACAATTCGAGAACTTGTTGCATGGTAGTGAACTTCGCGCATGGATGGCATTCAAATCGATCGTCGATGACTTTCTGGGAAATCACAAATCTGTCGACTATGTGCATATTGTTAAGCAGTGCATAGATGCATACAGAATTATGGGCTGTAACATGTCCCTCAAAATCCATTTGCTCGATTCGCATCTTGACTTTTTCCCTGACAACCTTGGCGAAGTCAGCGATGAACATGGAGAACGATTCCATCAAGATATCGCCATCAAGATATCGCCGTAATGGAGTCACGTTATCAAGGACTGTGGAGTGTGACCATGCTTGCCGATTATTGTTGGATGCTTCATCGTGATGTACCACATGCCATTCACCGACAAAAGTCGACTGCAAAGAAATTCAAGCCTACATAACTGTTATACTTCTTGTACGAATGATGTTGTAATACTGTATGGTTGTTAAAAAACTTCAATTGCGTATTTCTAGAAATCCCGACCTGATAGAGAAAAACGGTTTGCAGATTTAAAAACAGCGCATTAAAATTGACCAGAAAAACATAGAAATGTTAGAGAAAGAAAAAAATAATTTTTTTTTGTTAGTGTTTAATTAATCAGGCTTTTACAAAGATTTTCCCTTTCATGTTCTGTGTTCCATAATGATACAGGGCTCAACCTATGCAGTACCCTCCTAAATGCATTTTTATTGTATTCCTCCCACACTTATACGCACGTACGCGCGCGCAGATTGTAAGTGCTTACATCAGTTGGTTCTACTTGCTAAACGTTTGTGTCTTTGATCTCATCAGACTGTTGTCACGATGGTGGACAACTCGTGACGCGCTATGCACACACACGCACGCACGCACACACACACTGTACGTATATTGTAAATCGTTCAAGTTACCATCTTCGTGTCAAGTGATCTGGACCAGGAAGAAGACAACCTCATACAAGATCAAAGAATCAGTCAAAGCACTGCTGTGACACGCTTAAATCATGCTAGATAATAAATATATTTGGAGCAACGGAAAGACATCATCCTTAAAGAGAAAATAAATGCTAATAAATCTGCATAGCATCATTTGACGAAAGGTGACTGGAGGAAAAAGAGCAAACTTCTCTGTTGACACACTTTAAATAATAGAATAAGGGGTCATCCATATATAACGTCACGCGGTGCGGGGGGAACAAGGGGGTCTAACATTTTGTGACGAAGTGTGACGATAGGGGAAAGGGGGGGGGGGGGGGGGGGGGGAAAAATGTGACGTCACACAAAAAATACGAGTGAGGATCGCGTCTTGTATAAATGATTTCGGAACAAAACACATTTTGTAACATCCATCTTCATACTTTGCTTTTATTTGCAATAGTTAACAACTCCCTTGTGGACGACATATTAATATTATATTCCCAGCTGAATATATATAAATATTGGATAATTGTTATAACCTTTAACTGTTTTAAAGTGATTTTTTTTTAATTACACATTTCTTTTTCTTTAAATATAATGTAATACAGATCTTTCCAACAAACGATGTTGATCTGGGAGGTACCGGATATTTAGTTCGTTCAAGGGAGGAGCACCTTGCATTACCTTGGGATAATGTGACGACGTGACGTCACATGAGAGAGGGGAGGGTGTATCGATGTTTGCTACGAAGTGTGACAAAAGTGGGAGGAGGAAGGTTTACCAAAAAAATGGCAAAATTATGTGACGTCATATGTGTTCATTCTTTTTTTTTTTTAAATTAAATCTTCGAAACGGGGGTGAACTCCGCCAATGCCGGTCCCAAGCCCGGATGAAAAAGGAGGAGGGCGGCCTGCATGGAGGCCGTAAGGAGGCAGCCCCTCCACCATGCAAAGGCACAACAGGCCAATCACCTGTTTGCTTTAAATCATGATTACGCGAACTACAAGAGAGAAAACCGGACTGATTCTAAAGGCGACGAACTGGAACGGACTACGGACTACGACTTATGGAACTTGGAACACAAGAAGTATAAATGGGAAGGAAGAGGAACTGGTGGAAGAGATGAGGAAAGCAAAACTAGAAATCCTGGCTATAACGGAAACGAAGAAAAAAGGACAAGGAGTCATGGATCTCGATGGCAACACGTTGCTCTACAGTGGTGTACCCATATCTGAAAGGGCTAAAGGGGGCGTGGGTTGCATTGTGGCCCAAAATCAAAAAGATAGTATCAAGGGATGGAACTTTGTCTCGGAGCGCATTATGGTTGTAAAACTAAAAGAAGGAGAAACCATAGTCAACCTGGTCATAGTGTATGGGCCAAATGAGGATGAGAGAGCAGAGGTCAAGGAGGAATTCTTCGAGCTGCTTCAAAGGACAGTGGATGACTGCCTAGATGAAGTTATTATGCTCGGAGATTTTAATGCCAGAGTTGGAAATGACCATGCTAGATGGGGTGGAGTTATCGGAAGATATGGAGAAGATACTCTCAATGACAATGGAAAGCGACTCCTTAGATTCTGCAGTGAGCAGAATCTGATCATTACAAACACAAAGTTCCCCCATAAGCGCATACATGCATACACTAGATGTGAACCAACCAAGAATGAGAAGTCAGTGATCGACTATGCCATTGTTCGGAGAAGCTCATTCAGATATGTCCGAGATGCAAGAGTCTGGAGGGGGCCAGAGATTGGAAGTGATCACTACCTGCTAACAATCAAACGAACAACTGAAAGAGTTGCTCAGCCTAGGAACTGCCCAACATCACGCAAGAAACCAAGTAAACGAGCAGGAGAAATGAGCATTAGGACCTACAAGCTGAGAGAGCCAGAAATTAAGACCAGATATCAGGGGCTTATTGCTACAGCAGTGAGTAACACAGAAGAACGACCTGATGACTTGGAAACCCTCTGGAATAAATTCAAGGATATCATAAAGACAGCTGCTGCAGAAGCATGCGGTGAAGTCCGACTTGGGAACCAGAGAAAGAGGACACCTTGGTGGACAGAGGAAGTCAAAGAGAAAATAAGAGAGAAGAAAATGGCATGGAAACAATACTTAGGAGCTAAAAACACAACAGGACAAATGGAAAAATATAGAGAATATGTGACACTCAGAACAGAAGCAAAGAACAAAGTGCTAGCAGCAAAACAGAAGTCCTGGGAAGAATTTGGAGAAAAGCTAGAAAAAGATGCACAAGAAAACCAGAAATTGTTCTATAAGACCCTAAAGAACATGAGGAAAGAAAAACAATGCCCTCTCAAATTTATAAAGGACAAGCAAGGCAAATTGCTTACTGCCCCGAAGGAAGTAATGGAAAGATGGAAAGAATATTTCTCAGAACTCTTGGATGGTGAGCATGATGAAGCATCAGAAATGATAACCACTGACACAGAAGAGGAAACCAATGATGGTGAAGATGACATAAAGATGGAAGAACTGAGGGCAGCACTAGAGAAAATCAAGATGGGCAAAGCAGCAGGGCATGATGGTATAACACCAGAAATGGTTAAGTACATGGGAGCATCAGGCGACCTATTACTCTTAAAGGTCTTACAGGCAGCATGGTGCAACAAGACCATACCAAAGGATTGGGAGATTGCCATCATAACACCAATTTTCAAAAAGGGTGACAATCGACAATGTGGAAACCATAGAGGCATATCCCTTCTCAGTGTCTCTGGTAAAATCTACTCTAGAATCCTAGAGCAGAGACTCCGACGCCTAGCTGAGCCACAATTGGATGAGGTCCAGTGCGGATTCCGAGCAAACCGAAGTACTCAAGACCTAATCTTCACACTCAGACAGCTGAGTGAAAAGGCCCTTGAGTATAAGAGTGAGATCCATCTTTGTTTCATAGATCTGGAAAAGGCGTTTGACAGGGTCCCCTGGAGCAAACTTTGGGACTGTTTGGCAAGGAAGAATATTCCAGCACCTCTGATTCATGCTATACAGAGCTTCTACAAGTCTTGCAGAAATTATGTGAGGACAGCAAACCATAAGTCAGAAGAGTTCAGGACCACCACTGGTGTAAGACAAGGTGATATCCTATCACCTTACCTCTTCATACTCCTTATGGACGATGTCATCAAGGCATGTAAGGAGAGAACAAGAAAGTATTCAGTGGGGTACTGGAAAATGAGACAGGTCTATATTTCGGAGCTGGCATTTGCTGATGATGTTGCCCTGATTGCTAAATCAGAGGCACATCTCCAATCCAACCTGCAAGTCTGGAAGGAAGAGCTGGAGAAGAGAGGGATGGTCATAAGCAGCTCTAAAACAAAATCCATGGTGATATCACGAGAAGAAAGAAAACATCAGATTAAGTTGGGAGAACAGGTCCTGGAGCAGGTCGACCACTTTAAATATCTCGGAGCTATTATAGACCGAAAGGGAGGCATCAAAGAAGAGTTGGCCACTCGAAAAGCAGCGGCTGGGAGACTTTTTCAGGCCATAAATCGTGGATTCCTCAGCAAGAAAGAGGTTGGTAAGAAAACGAAGATGGCTGTATACCGCTCCACCTATGTCCCAGTCTTGACATATGGATGCGAGTCGTGGGCAATGACTACAACCCACAAAAGCCAGATCCAAACCTCAGAAATGAGGTATCTGAGGAAAGTGGTTGAAGTAACAAGAAGAGACATGGTCCGCAACCAGACGATCCGTCAAGGCCTAAAATCCCATCCGCTGCAGACCCAAATAGAACAGTCCCAACTAAGATGGTTTGGCCATGTCTGCAGAATGGGAGAAGATCGGCTACCACGACAAGCATGGGAAACAAAGAGCCAGGGATCCAGACCTCCAGGACGACCCAGAGTCCGCTGGGAGGACAACATTAGACAATCTTTGAAGGACCGAGGACTAGAATGGAACCAGGCCAGGAAGAAGACAGCTGATAGAATGGTCTGGCGCTCTCTCTTCCAAACCTCTACACCTCACGGTAGAAGGGGAACGACTAAGTAAGTAAGAAACGGGGGTGTATTTTTTTTCCATATTAAATGCAATTTCTGTATACAATTATTTTTTTTTATATAACTGAAAAAAAATTCATACGGGCGGTGATTAACCGAGATTTTATTAATCGAAATAAAATAAATGTTTTCCCTACCATCCTGGATAATCGAGAAGAGAAAGCTGTTTGACCGCGAGGATATTTTCGTTAGTTGCTGTCAGTCATTCCAGGGGTATAAGGAGTTGCTCTAATAATGGTAGCATGTGGTAATTTTTTAAAAAAGCGAAAAAAGAGTACAACCAAATGGAAAGGAGTTTTCAGGTGGGCTTTCTTAAACTAGAGAACCGAAAACACATATACAACTGGCATCTCAAGTCTGCTTGCGCTGATTTCTTATTGAAAGAACCGAAACACAAATTACTATTCGAGAGCTGTTTTTCGCGCGAAAAATTATGACTCATTATATATGAACGAATTTTTAAAAAAGACAATTCGATAGGTAAATTACATGAATTAATTAGCAAAGACGGCAGATAAAGAAGATTATTACAGTCTGTATCCTCCAGAAATTATGCACAGTCTAACTAAAAATAGGCATGCGGCCTCACAGATTTAAGACTCAATGACGGAGTTATTATCATGCTGCTATAAATTGGAGAGCGTGGGTGGCAGAGTGGTTAGAGTGCTTGCTTCTCAATGTAAAGTTACCGGGTTCTAAACATGGCAGCATCACGTGCCAGTCTACCCAGCTGTAAATGGGTACCTGACTTTACACTTGGGTAAGGAAGCCAAAGACTGCGGAAAAGGTAACCGGTCACCCCACCTCATAAATCTGATACCTAATATAAGTGAAGCCTTTAACATTTCATCCTCAAACCCCCCCTCCCAACGGCAGTATCTGGACTACCTTCACCTTTAAGAAATTTGAGTCCCAAACATGGATAATTTATTGACCAGATCGGTAGAGTCGCTACTGGCACTAACATCTGCAGGGGTCTCGTCTACAGTAATGAATAAAACATTTTACAAACTCATATTAAATCACATTCAGTAACGCAAGATTTTACGTAATACTTACCTCCACTCCACTAATCCTCGTTTATAAATGAAGTGAACCGCAGTATCACCCCATTGCACTGATTAAATCTCCCGCATATTTTTAATTAATATTAATAGTTTAATCTTCGCAAGCGCTCCAAATAGTGATGAAAGTCAAGTAGAGACTTTTAACAACGTGACAGGGTTATCAAGGACTTAACAACACCGCTGATTTCGGCGACTGTTCACGCAAGATTACAGCTGATGTCACAGGCGTGATTGATTTCTAGAAGACGAGAATGGAAAATTAAGACTTGAAGATACACAAATCGGTAATGCGAATGCGAGCACGACCGGGTTTGTCATGGATGTCCTCTTAAAGCAGCGGTAGAAAGCCTAAGAGCTGTTGTGTTCTACTTTAAAAACATCGACCTCCTAAATATCTACCCCAATAAAATCATGTCTGTTTTCAGAACATCTATAATTTTAAAACGTGCAGTCTATTTGTAACTTTTATCTCTGCCAGACGATTTGCTTACTGCAATTCCCCTTTATCAAGATAGCTTGTATGTTTTCACTGGGAATGCAGAATAAGTAACTGTAACCATGGTGATACCGCGCTTTCAAGTGGTGGCGGGCTAGTCCCAAATTTACCTAGCTTAATATTTCCCCCTCCACCATTTAGGGATTTATTACATCACTCATTGCGATACACAGGTAGATCGCGAGCGACAGGTTGCCGACCTCATGTCTCAGAGACTTAACTCATAAAGGACGAGAGACTAGTATTTGGGGTCAATTTTCCCAGGCACTCTTAACAGGAGGCCAGTTTTCAGGGCTGGTATATTTGAACCCCCTTTTTTCCCCCGCGTTGTCCCAAATTTATATTTCAGTCATCCTCACTCAATTTCCTTTTTAAACTATGTATAACATCATGATTTAAAAAAAAAAAAAATGGGGGAAAAAAAACCGAGTTTTGACAACTCAAAGCGACAGAAAAATCCAAGCATCATAAATGGAAAACCCACCACGTACTTTAATATTTCTTCTTCTTCTTCCTCGTTCGCCCTGAAAAGGACGGTGGTTGCGTTGTTTACGCCGTAGCTGTGATATCTGCACCTTTCGGTCGACACATCCGACTTCAGCACGGCATTTTTTGGGACCGGGTTTGCCTTCCCTCTGCGATCCGTACTCGCTCAGCCAGACTGCACTGCTGCAGACTGTTTCCAGGACCACCACGTGGAGGTGGAGTACGGTCTTGGTCAGCTCTGGTTCGCTGACCCTGATGCAAGCAGTCAAGCTATGGGTCGCTGACTGCATTCTCTATTACTGCATCTTTTGGTCTCGTACTTTAATATTTGAAGGCTATCAGACAACAAATATACACACGACTGCAGACTCACGCCGAAGAATAAACATGAAGTCGAGCCAGACAGCAAATACTGCAATTAATGTTTGCAAAATGATGACATCAGAAAAACTGCATTAACTACATAATTCACCTCAGACTTAAGGTTTTTTTTTTTTTTATATTTGGACATGCGGCCTAATATAACCGACTAGGCTGAACGGGACGCGAATCGCCAAAACTTTATTAAAAAAAAAAATGAACATCCCGCATCAAGTACATAAAAGGTAGTCCCATAGCAGATACTGCCGTTGTGAAGTGACGTGTTAGAGACTTCACTAAACTAAGCCCAGCTTTGAGGATGGGATGACCGGTTCCTTTCCTCGCTGCCTATGCCCTTCCTAACTCAAGAGCAGAGTCGGGTACCAATTTACAGCTGGGTAGACGGGGGCGTGGTGCCATCGTGTTTTGGAGCCCAATACCTTTGTTGAGGCCAGCGCTCTAATCACTGTGCCAATCGTACGATCAAAGTATATACAGACAGAAAATTAAGGGGTTACACCGTCTCGTGAGAATGGACCCCGATAAATTACCACTACGCGCCTACTAATTGGTTTCAGGGCACGGGCCTAAGACTAAGGGGCAGATGAACAAATAACATCACAGAACTCCCACAACGACATGGGCTCACAGCATGCAGCCAATACGACACACTTGTCTCATGTATTAAAACGTCAGCTACCCACGACGCTTCAAGGCAATAGTGGAACGAAAAAGTAACGTAATGTTTCCATATATGGGTAGATTATCAGAGCTTGGAACAACATGTAACACATTTAGATAAAACTAAAGAACGCGTCTGAACGTAAAACTAGCGGCATATCTTCAAGCAGAGAGATTTCTTTTGGTAGAATAGATATACCCTGAAGGAAAGTGCTAATCTGAAAACTTCGACCAAGTGGAGGGGGTTCAAAACTCACTTCTGGTGGAAAAGGGGGCGGTAGGGGAGAAAGAAAGTAATGACACTAGTGGTGTAGTCCCTCCTACCCACCCCCACCAAGCCCTCGATTGTGGCGGAGCAAAGGGGCTAAAACATTTGTACGACGGAGTAAATCAGTCTCTCCTAATGTAGTAAGTAGGTATTGAGTTTGCTATTATCTTTAGGTAAGATAACAGCAGATCCCCAAATATAGCCATTCCAAAGATACCACAGATTCAACAAAATAAGGAAACGGTAGGCTACTCAGTCACTGACACTTTTAGAAAACAAAAATATGAAAACAGAAGAAATTAGCAAGAAATCTGAAAACGCTTACAAGGAAAGAAGAAGAAATATGAAAGCACTTACGAAAATACAAGGATGCGCAATGAACCCTTAGAACAAAATAAATAAAAGAAACATGAAAACAAGAAATTAAAGAAAATAAAATAATAAAACAGGAATATAACAAGAAATTAAAGAAAATAAAATAATAAAACAGGAATATAACAAGAAATTAAAGAAAATAAAATAATAAAACAGGAATATAACAAGAAATTAAAGAAAATAAAATAATAAAACAGGAATATTAACAAGAAATTAAAAGAAAATAAAATAATAAAACAGGAATATAACAAGAAATTAAAGAAAATAAAATAATAAAACAGGAATATAACAAGAAATTAAAGAAAATAAAATAATAAAACAGGAATATAACAAGAAATTAAAGAAAATAAAATAATAAAACAGGAATATAACAAGAAATTAAAGAAAATAAAATAATAAAACAGGAATATAACAAGAAATTAAAGATTAATAAAACAGGAATATAACAAGAAATTAAAGAAAATAAAATAATAAAACAGGAATATAACAAGAAAATTAAAGAAAATAAAATAATAAAACAGGAATATAACAAGAAATTAAGAAAATAAAATAATAACACAGGAATATAACAAGAAATTAAAGAAAATAAAATAATAAAACAGGAATATAACAAGAAATTAAAGAAAATAAAATAATAAAACACTTTAACAAGAAATTAAAGAAAATAAAATAATAAAACAGGAATATAACAAGAAATTAAAGAAAATAAAAAATAATAAAACAGGAATATAACAAGAAATTAAAGAAAATAAAATAATAAAAAGGAATATAACAAGAAATTAAAGAAAATAAAATAATAAAACAGGATAGAAAGAAAATAAAATAATGCTTATATTAAAACATATAACAAGAAATTAAAGAAAATAAAATAATAAAACAGGAATATAACAAGAAATTAAAGAAAATAAAATAATAAAACAGGAATATAACAAGAAATTAAAGAAAATAAAATAATAAAACAGGAATATAACAAGAAATTAAAGAAAATAAAATAATAAAACAGGAATATAACAAGAAATTAAAGAAAATAAAATAATAAAACAGGAATATAACAAGAAATTAAAGAAAATAAAATAATAAAACAGGAATATAACAAGAAAATAAAGAAAAAAAAAATAATAAAACAGGAATATAACAAGAAAAAAGAAAATAAAATAATAAAACAGGAATATAACAAGAAATTAAAGAAAATAAAATAATAAAACAGGAATATAACAAGAAATTAAAGAAAATAAAATAATAAAACAGGAATATAACAAGAAATTAAAGAAAATAAAATAATAAAACAGGAATATAACAAGAAATTAAAGAAAATAAAATAATAAAACAGGAATATAACAAGAAATTTGAAACAAAATTGGAAAATGAGACCAGAAAAGAAGTAGAATAACGAAAATAAGAAAAGAAAAAATATGAAAAAAGTTCGACGTTCTGAACAAAGACGCACTTAAAAACTGAACAACACCAGTGAACTCTTTGTTAAGACGACTTGTGAGTAACAGGCCTGGGACATGACGATATAAATCTAACAAATGTATTTCATTAATGGAGTAATGAGATGAACATTTCACAAGTTATCCAACATTCGTTTTAAAGGAAAAAAAACTGTCTACGGTCATGTGAAGTGATGACCACCGTAACAGACTAGCCTACCTATTTGAACACTGTCACAGAGTAAGCCCATCGTTATTTCACCAAATAAAGACAACCATAATGTCTCAAACGTCTTTAAAATCAAATACGTTTTCGACAGTTTCATACACATCGGTGCAAGCTGTAGGTCCTATAGATAATCTTTATTATGGCTTATACGATACGCTTTGAATTATGACGCTAGACTATATAACTTACCAAGAAAAGGAAAATACTATGCCAAAATGAAAACTCAATGCTTATTTATTGATTACTTCAATACTTACGACATAACAGCTTATCCTAAGTTAACATATGACTAAGTCTTGGATTAAATTAAAATACTGGAACATGTCACACACTGAAACGCGACTACGTTGTGGCTTTACGTCATAAAACTGTCAACAGGACAACATGCACACACGCTGTGTAAAATCCAAAAGGTTTCGGTCAACTGACCCAAAACACGCGTCAGGTGGAGAGCGCGGTGTAACCGTGCCTGGAAAAGGAAAATAAAGGGCAAGGTAGAACGGGGAAAAGGCTAATTTGTAGTGTGGTCTCCGGTGATTGTTGGTTGACAACGATACAGGTAGTATCGATTCTGCTATATGAACTTAATACCATGCATCCCATCAAGGCCTTTTATGTTTAGAAAGTCAGATGTTACGCAAGGCCTAGATCGGTGACGTCACTACATAAAATGAATATAGTAGGTATGTCTTTTGTTTAATAGAAAATGTAAGACAACATCGCGTGTCGAGGATTACATCATGTTTTTTTTTTCTTTTGGTTTAGTCATGCACAAACTTTGGTTCTTTATTGCTTCTTTAATGACATCACGATTCTATGCTTGTGGAAGCGTAGTTTCGGGCCTTCTAATATGGGTGGATTCGACCACGTGACACGAACATTCATGATCTTATACACACCTATGATCAAAGTGATGTTTTGCCAGCTTAAGATGGAGAAAAGGACACAATTGTTTTTTCCATAATAAAGTTAGCGGTTGATAAGGAACACAAGCACAAAAAATATAATGTGCAATTGAAATAATAATACAGTCGAACGTAACAACGAAATGTCTTCATCGGCGAGAAACATATTAAGCATTTAAAGGAGGGACAATATCAAAAATTAGTAGGAATTACTTATTACGGACAATGTTTTTGAAAAAATCAACTTCTTTTAAAAATTGTCGAAGTAAATAACTTTTTATGTTTGATCGCTTCCATATGCCTACGGCCTGACATTAACTATTTACGTCCCAGCAGATAGATTTAGAGGTAATTTCACGGACATGCCTCACAAGATTGATAAACTTGTTGCCTTTCACTTTGATGGATAGTCAAGAAAACTTTGCAACTTCTGATATTCAAGTCACCGCTACCCGGTCATGTAATGGTGATGTTAGGATTCGCTTTTCTTTGGAGAATCGCCTGATTTGTGAAATGGGTTGTTTTTCTTCAGATTAATTGAGTACCCACCACCATTTCATTTATAGTCTGCTCTTAGGTTTACTTTGTCAGCGAATCTCCCCTCACCCCCACCCCATCCAATTTCTTCAGAATTTTTTCCTCAGATTTTCCTCTTTGTTCTACTTCATTTTTTCCTGTGTCTGATTTGTTTTCCTCCTTGCTTCCACCATCCCCCCTTTTTATATATATTGCCGTGTGTTGGCCTCTATCATCCTTTTTTCATGTGAAGTCTGTGTTCAGCATTTGCCAAATGATACTGGTTAATCGCTGGATGAATTAATTACACTAGGCCAGGGGTGGCCAACCTATGGCACGCGTGCCCAATGTGGCACGAATAAAAAGAATTATTTGGTACGCATCATGTAATACCGCCCCAAGATTGTTTATACTCCATCCATTAAAAAAAAAACAATTAAAAATGATCATTAGCCTACTGCAAATGAAGCAGCAAAAGAATGTTTATGAACAGGGAGTAGTAAGGTATTCACATGAGACGTCTTAAGCTGGATTGACCCCAGCTAGGTAGTTGCGAGAGTATGTGATATAGGATTATACAGTTTGATGATATCATCGCAGGTCCAGTATACAGACTTCGGTATTTATTATTATTTATGCTTATTTTTTCGGTTAGTTAGTAACTATTATATTTTAATATCAGTAAAATTAAATTGTGCCTGCTAAAATAAAACTCGCGATTTTGTACAGTAATCATAAAGTTGAATAGCAGAATTATTTACCGTATGAAACGCTTCTTTCGAAAATATTGCATGAACATAATGAGAAAGTATTTGACAACTCGCATCTGCTTAGACGTGCCTCAATTGAGACTATATTCTATCAACATTCATGGAAGGAAGAAAAGGTATATAAAAAAAAAATATAAAAAAGGAACAATTCGGGCGAATGACATGCACTTTGCTTGAGCCATTTCTATATTATTTTTTTTTAACCAATGACATTGAAAAGTACATTTTAAAATGCACCCAATTCGTGTTTTCTTATATTTTATATACTCGTTTTATCTGAATGAAGCTTATGATTCGTGTACACTTTATAGTTATGAGTTTCACATATTGAAAATTCATTTTAAAACTGTATATACCCTTTTCAGCTTGTTCAGAATATCGGATCAACCAGCAAACTTTTGTTGATAGTTTAACATTAATATTATAATACACGTAAATAAGCAACATGTCTCCTATTTTTCCCTGAAAAAAAAAAGACTCATTAGCATTGTTGCTAATTCGTTGATTTTACTTCTAATGAGATACTGATGCTAAATAACATGTAATTAATAAAGTTTTCTAGTTTAAAACAATTCAGAAGGTTTTTTGGTTGCCTAAACATATTTTTTTAAAGAATGCTTTCCAGATTTTTGCACTTTTCTCCATACAAATTGCAAAATGCAAATTTAATAATTATAAATGATAATCTACTGATCAGAACTCCCATGGGCACGCGAGAGACCATCGTCACTTTTGGCACACGCTTTCAAAAAGGTTCGCCACCTCTGCCTGCGCTAGACCAGTGCTCCAACACAACATTTTTCACTTCGCGGCACACAAAGTGCCTTTCAAAATTCCACGGCACACATAGGTGGGTATGGTAACCTCTGCCTCTCTACCTCTACCTTTATATGCCTCTGCCTCTACCTCTCTCTCTGTACCTTTAACTATCTACCTAAACCTCTACCTCTCTAGCTTTACCTCAGCCTCTATCTCTCTAGCTCTACCTCTACCCTACCTGTACCTCTATCTCCCCCTCTATACCTCTACATCTGCTTCTCTTACTCTACCTCTCTACCTCTACCTCTCTGTCTCTACCTGTCTACCTATAGAGGTGTCTCCGCATACCTCTACCTCTAATGTACCTCTCTACCTCTCTACTTCTTTCTCGTTACCTTTCTATCTCAACATCTACCTCTCTATTCCTTCCTCTACATCTGTACCTCTATCTCTCTACCTCTGGCTGTCTACCTGTCTACCTTTATCTCTATGCCTCTTCCTCTCAACCTCTGCTTCTCTACTTCTACCGCTACCTCTCAACCTCTGTCTCTACTTCTACCTCTCTACATTTACGTCTACCTCTACCTCAACTTCTACCCAGAGGCGTACTCAAAGTATTTGACACCCGGGGCGGATCCTACTTTTGGCACCCCCTCCCCCACAAAGAAACACAAGGGTAAGTATATTTTTAACAGCAAGTACTATCATTAAAGTGTCCGATGGCCCCCCTCCTGGCTGTCACCCGGGGCGGACCGCCCCCCCTCGCACCCCCTTAGTACGCCACTGCTTCTACCAATCTACTTGTACCTCTACCTCTCTACCTGCACCTCTCTACCTGTGCCTGTATACTCAACCTCTCACACTCTACATCAATATCACATACCCGATTCTCCATTTTGAGTTTTAACATTTGCTGTAGATTTCAAGTCGGTATGTGCAATCTGTAGTTTTTGCTAGGTAAAGTCCGTGCCTTGTAGGCTTGTGGATATGAGCTGAGCAAAATGTCCTTTAATTATTTTCCTACGACCATTTCGAAGTTTGGGTTCGATTTTCCGTAGCTTGAAACCCCTGCATTTGTCAGCAATGTTTTCATTAATCAAGAACGAAAATCAGAGGCGAAGACGATCAGATACCGTCCTAGTTTTGACCATAAACGATGCTGACTAGCGGATCCGCTGGAGTTGCTTCGATGACTCTGCAGGCAGCTTCCGGAAAACCAAAGTGTTAGGGTTCCGAAGGCAGTATGGTTGCAAAGCTTTGATGGAAGGGCACAATTAGGAGTGGAGCTTGCGGTTTTATTTGACTCAACACGGGAAAACTCACCCGGTCCGGACACTGTAAGGATTGACAGATTGATAGCACGTCTTGAATTGACCTCAGTCTGGTACGCAAGTGCCGGTGTAGGAGGCAGGAAGAACTGAACCGGCAACACGCACTGTACAGTGCATGCTACCATCAGATAGGGAACACTGCACAAGTTATTCCTGCCTAGGTAACAGGCACTTAACTCAGGCCCGGAGCACTGTACAGTAATTCTTGTCTGAACAAATTAATAGGTATATCGCACTGCGTTGTAGTTATTAAAATCCATTTGGCAGATATTTCCATCGTTCCTTCCTTTATAGGGCAAAAGACTGGAGAGATAAAGAGTAAAGGTGTTTGTATGTTTGCTTCATGTGGTACTCATTTACAGTGTGTAAACAAATTTCGTCTAAAATATATGGTGGGAAATTATAATTTCAATGTTCATTCCAAACAGGTATCGGTATGTTACATGCAGTGGGATCATAATTTGGGCAGTGAATAATAAATATAAGGTAAAGATAGTCCCATAGCAGATAATGCCGTAGTGGAGTGAAATGTTAGAGACTTCACTATAATAGGTCCAGCATCGAGAGGTGGGGTAACCGGTTCCCTTCCTCGCTGCCTTTTTATTCCCTAACTCACGAGCAGAGTCAGGTACCCATTTACAGCTGGATAGACTGGAGCGTGTCGATACCGTGAATCGAACCTGGCATCTTTGCCACAAGAGACGAGCGCTGTAACCACTCTTTCAGTAGGACGCCCAATAAATATATAAATAAATAATATTGCATATAATTGTACCTCTGAGTTTTTATTAATTATAATTGTTAAACTAAAAAAATATGAAAGAAAGTTCTCGGTTGTTATATCACAATGTGTATACAAACAGACTGTCTCCTTTAAGGAAAAGACATGAAATAAGCTTCATTTAATTATAAATAGGCATCATAATGAGACGAAATGCCAAGAGTGGCTGAAGGTAAATCTTAGTATACTTGTTCAAGAATCACATTTTTACGAGCTAATTTTATGGAGTACATTTGAGACATGACTACCGTTACTGGTTTTACATTAAATAATTTATTTAAAATGATAAAATACAGTGTTATATATGAAAATGGGACGACATGAAAGCGCTATGGCATGCACTTAATTGAATTGGTCAGTGATTTTAAACATGCATGCAATATATATAGGACTGAGTGCAGAAAATTTAAAAAGAAAATAAAAAAAAAAACAAGTGTACTTATCAATAAGCATAATTCATTACGAAAAAAACCGTTTTAGGAATTAACCACTTTAATTTTAAAGTAAGTTTATTCTTACATAATGTAGGAAAGTTTCAGTTGCTTCTGATCACGAATAGAGTTCTTCTCACAATTTGAAATGTGTTGATCAATGTGTTACATCAAATTGTTCTTTCATCTTTCTTTTATAGTTCAATAATAGCTGCCTTCCTCTTCCTCGTTCGTCCTGAAAAGGACGTTGGTTGCGTTGTGTCTGTTTACACCGTAGCTGCGATATCTGCGCCTTTCAGCCGACACATCCGACTTCAGCATGGCATTTTTTGGGACCGGGTTTGCCTTCCCTCTTCGATCCCTACTCTCTCAGCCAGACTGCAGTGATGCAGCCTGTTTCCAGGACCACCATGTGGAGGTGGAGTAGGGTCTTGGTCAGCTCTGGTTCGCTGACCCTGACGCAAGCAGTCAAGCTTTGGGTTGCTGACTGCATTCTCTATTGCTGCATCTTTGGGTCCCGTGGTACCACCTACTCGGCATGTTACTTAGGTTATACGTGATTACAGAAACTATTGAAGACTTCTTCGCTAGGAGTTGTTGCATCAAAGCTGCCCATTACCGTGAACGCTTCACGTTAACGGTCATAAATGCCTCACACTATCAGGCAAGTTGAGATAAGATTCGCCCGACTCAGAGGCACCAGGAGGAGAGACAAACCCGTTTAATCATTCGGGCATAGAAGAAATATGACATTTTTATTGCAACCATAAATTTTCTGAAAGGTGAATATTGGATTGTTCTGAAAATATATGCAACAGAAATCGATGCCCAGGTGATGGACAGCCTATTTGGAAATAAGTCTGTCACTCCAACAATACTTATTGAAGAAAGGGACTACAGTTGAAATTAATATTGTTTTGTATTGTATTGTATATTAACATTAAGTAAACTGAACTAATTTTTTTAAAGCTGAAACTTCATGAAAAAATAAATATGAAGATCACTAAAAATCATATGTGAACATTGTCAACATTAAACGAAATATGGTTCTTATAAAAGCTTTCATAAAGATTCGTGTTTTTTTTTTTTAATGTGCTCTTGTATCGTAATTCAAAACAACTACTTATCTACAACAACTTGAACTCGATTACAGTTAAACTTATTACGGACGAAAAAATATACTTCTGTTGTTGCCCGCACCGCGATAAGTACGTTCTAGCCAAAGAGAAGGTTTATTTCACAATTCGAGCAGATGACGTTATAAATTATTTGACTTTTTACATTAAGGTAAAAAACAGCTTTTAATGCTCTTTTGGTAATAGTAGTTGCTAAATAAGCGATATACATATTTTTTACAGATTAGACGTATATTGATTTTCGTTCGTTAGATCTATGTTTCGAATGAATGTCATCTATCCAGTTTTACTTTATTAATACTCTTTATTTATACACTAGTAGAAAAAAAAAAGTAGAAAAAAAACGCAATTATCATGTATTATTGCCTTAGTTTTACTGGCGCATCCATTTCTCAATACATACAATGCAGCATTAACTATATTTATATACAGGTTTCCCATTTTTTTGTACTTTTAAAATGTTAAGTCATTCCTACCCAAGTTCAGTGATTCCTACCTAGCAAGTAAGGTTCACTATACAGTGTCCGGTACCGTCAGTGTCGTAGATTTTTGATAGGGGAATTAAGACTTGGGTTGGTCCCTTCTGAATAGATTTGAATAAGTGGTAGTCACAGTGAGAAGTAGTAATAGCAATAGCTTTCCACGAGTGAGATGGTAGAATGTGATTAAGAGGCTGTCTCTGAGATCGAGAAATCTTCTCTCTCTCACCTATCTTCTACGACAGCTTTCGAGGAGTCCGACAGTCTAAACACACACACACACACACACACACACATATATATATATCTAACCACTCACGTGCACGCACATATATGATGACAGTCGGACGTACAGACGTGGGAAAACTATAACCAATGATTATATAAATATTCTAGAACGAGCTGACCAACACACTGATTAATTTCAAGAGAAATTTTAATTATCATCTAAAATTTCTTCACAACACATAGAAATTACATCAAAAACATATACACATTGTCATAAAAAAATCAAGAAATTGCTACAAGAAATGATAGACCCACAGTTAGATCTTATCCCTCGAGGTATGCCCACAGTCCTGTTGGAAGAAAGTGATAGCCCCAAGGAAACAAGGATACATAGGATTAGGCCTAATATTTCCCTTTCTTGAGGTATGGACAGACTTGATATCTCTGCTCTATTTTAAGGGAAATATGATTAGCAATACTTGCATACAGAAAATTAAGATAGCAAAATGGGTGCCCAATTACAACAATAAAAAAATCACTCCGTCCTGCATTCACTTTATTCATTCAGTCGAGCACACGTGCACATGTTCATACTCACAGCTTAGATAGCCACTTCTGGTAATACAATTTTTAGGACATTCACCTACAGACTCGTCAAGGGTGTCGTAATTTTTATCTGAGAGGGTGCTGATGAATATTGGTCCCTTTAGAGTGTAAAGTGATATTGAAGGCTCTGTGAGAATAAGGATTTAGGACAATGAAGTACTAGATTCACAAGCGCTGGGAAGGAGCAAGGACAGTCTCTTATTACGACAATCTCTGTTTTCTCACAGACTACTCCTATCTCTCTTCTGCACAAACAATTGTTTGTCAGTTCCAGTCGCTCAACGCGCTCACCGATTTGGTGATTCTGTCGCTCAACGTACATGAATACAACCTACACAGATGGAATTGTTTGGAGTTTTAGGCCAACCGACAACCAACACAATTAATACCTTTATTATCATAAAGGACTCACACATAATTGTACATTTACAGTCAAAAAATCAAAGGTTACAGAATACAAATATGATAAGGGAAAGGGGGGGGGGGGGGTTGAGGAGAAATATCCCATCCACCGTTTCCCGTTTGTATTTACTAACAGACAAAACCCGGTCCCAAAGACAAGAAAGGGGGGGGGGGTGATCAGGGATAGGCAATTTAACCCACTAGTAAAGTTATTACTCTGAGGCAAGGGGTTACAGAAAGAAGGGGGGGGGGGGTGTAGAGGAAAGCTAGGGTTCTCAATTGTCTCCCTTTAAATCAACAAATTTCACGGGAGGGGGAATGAACACAATTACCCAATCCCGCTAGGAGAGATCCCGTACAAGGAATATAATGCACCTTAGTACAAGGTCGAACTAATTAAAAAGGTAAAGAAAAGATAAATCTCCTTTCATTCAAAAAAAAAACACACTAGGGCTGGCCATCCCCACAAACACACACGCAGACTTACCGAAAGGTGAATTCTGGCACTTCATAGGAAATACATCACAAAAAACAGCACTAAACCTTGGCTTAGGTAAAAGTAATTTCTTCCGTGTACAGCCCCAGATTTTGCGGGTTGTTGACGTTAACAAAGTGTCCCGAAATCGCTGGACGTTGAAGTTTAACGGTACTGTTTGTTTATTAGATAAAGTTCCTAAAGAAAGGCACAGGCACTTGGCTAAGCGTGAGGTATGGTGTGGTTCCTAAAATTGGCACAGCTGGTGGAGATAACTTCCTTTTTCCGTAATGTCACAAGTTAAGAAAACACTGAGGTAAGTTCTTCTTCGGGGGCGGGGGGGGGGGGGGAGAAGGGGGGAGGGGGGTAAAATCCACTGAATATACGTGACAGACAGTGTTCAAGTAGATCGATGTTTTTTTCTTCACAAATAGGGGCAGTGAATAAAATATGTTCTGCTTCCAGTTTTCTTTAAGGACTCTATATGAACTAGTATTTTTAAAGTGTTTCTTGAATGGCTTTATTCTCAGTTATGTTCAGAGGAGCGGGGCCCATTACAGGTCGCCACAAGTTTAGCTTTAAAAAAGTTCATATGTTACTGGAGTTATCGAATTGAGTTTGGCAGAACTCTGTATATAATTAATAATTGCTGGGATGCAGGTTGAATGATCGTTCTGAATGAAAGATAATCAAAACAAGAAATGCATTACAAATCATATTATAATCTGACGCGATAAATTACAGTTAGCCTATTTACTTATTAGCGTCGTCAATTAACAAATCAGGAAAACTTCCCGTGAGTTAAAAATAATTAAAAGCACATCTATCCATACAGAACTAAACTGTATTAAAGTTATAATTCTCTTTAACGTCTGCAAAATAAATTTACGCGTCGATTGTATTAGGAAATACTTTTAGCTGTAACATTAGTTTGCACTAGAACTTTGAAAATGGGTTTATTTAATAAGGTTAAATTTACACCACAATCCATTGAAATCAATTGAAATAACTCGACCACTGATCATTCGAAGCTAATGTATAAATTACCGTCTGCACAGAAAGAATACACTCCAATAGTCACGAAGGTAGATGAAATCCAGCAGGAATCCGACTATGCTAGTGCAACTAGGATTCTGTCAGAGCGAACGATAAAATGCAGTTTTTCGGAGTTCTCTATTTATACTTCTCGAATGTAACTTGAATGGGGCGTGTTAAATTTTCGCACCTTTCTTGATCTTGAGCAAAATTCGGGGTACCTCGCCGATGTGTTAAACGCTGCGATTCCTTCGTTTTCCCCGGTCTACCGATTTCCTTCCGTCTCAGGCTGCTCGCATAAGAGTGCGAAAATTTCCCGAGAAGCTAACTCTGTGAGCTGAAAGTCCCTGATTCTTTAGATCGCGGCCGCTCCACGTTGAATTCTGAAGATCAGCCTGTTCTTTGATGGTACCGCTGCATGCCGGTAAAAGTTACAACAGATGATCAGGGGTTCTAAAGTTATGAGAGGCCAATATTCTGTTATCATCCATCGAGTCAGGGAAATTCATTTGTCATACTTAGACGTACGTCACAATCGTCCCCCCTTTTGAGACATGGAAACTTGTTTTCATGTTTGATTTATGACAATGAAGCTGCCCTGATCGGTAGTTTTAGGGTGATTGGCATCGTCGATTTTCTCCTCTTCCTCCGTGGTCCAGTTTCTACTCAAGAAGTCAGCTCCGACATTCTGTTTTCCTGGAATATATTCCACTTTGAAGGAATAAACACTCAATAGCAAGGCCCAACGCATTATCCTTGCGTTGAATTCCTTCTTGGCACCCAGGAAAGCTAGTGGAGCATGGTCTGTTTGCACCGTGAAAGAAGTACCATACAGAAACTCATGATGGCGTCTGATGCCATGAATCAGAGCGAGACATTCTCTTTCAACGACACTGTAGTTGCGTTCCGCTTTATTCAGTTTCCGACTGCCATAGGCAACTGGAAATAGCATGTTCAGGTCACTGTCATCGGCTTGCAGCAATGTTGACCCGATGCCCTGACCTGACGCATCAACTCTCAGTATGAAAGGTTTCTTAAGGTCAGGTAACCTTAGGATGGGGTATGCCGACAACTGTCCTTTCAAAGTGCTGTATGCATGTTCGCACTTTTGATTCCACATGACCTTATCAGGACAACCTTTCTTGGTGAGGTCAGTCAGAGGTGCTGTCAGTCCGTTGAAGTTCTGGATGTATTTCTGATAGTATGCACATAGCGATATGAAGGAACGTACGTCTTTCTTCGTTCGGGGTCTTTTTGCTGCCACAATTTTCTCCACGTTCTTCTTAATAGGCCAACTGCATCCGTGAGAAATAGTATGCCCCAGGAAGTCTAACTGTTCAAACCCGATGAGACATTTGCTAGGTCTGGCTGTGAGACCCGTTTCCTGTAGTCTCCTGAGGAGCATAGCAACCGTAGCAATATGTTCTTCATAGGTTTCCGATGCAATTAATATGTCATCCATGAAATTATGGATATGGGGACTTTGCAAAGGCTCTAGAAGCTTCCTCATCATCCTGGTGAACACTCCTGGTGCGTTATGCAAACCGAACGGCATCACATTAAATGTGTAATGTCCTTCGCTAGTGCTGAAAGCTAACAAAGGTTTAATTTCCTCCTTGACTGGTATTTGATAATAACCTTTACTGAGGTCAATCTTGGAGAAGATCTTTGCTTTGCTGAGCTTGGTGAACAACTCAGAAACAGTTTGGAGAGGTTCGGGCTGGAATTCCGTTACAGCGTTTAGCAACCTGTAATCAATGCACAGCCGAACTTCCTTATTGGGCTTCTGCAACAGCACTACACTCGAGCTGTAAGGAGATGTAGACTCACTGATAATTCCTGCCTGACGCAGCTTGTCTATTTCTCCGCGAAGTGCATCCGCTTTAGCGTATGGGATGGGGTAAACTCTGGTTTGAACAGGGGTCTCGTTTGATTAATTTCATATCAAATTCAATGAGATTTGTTCGACCAGGTACATCCGTTAAGACTGCACTGTACTGTTTTAGTAGAGCCCTGGTTTCTGTTTGTTGTTCTGGTGAGAGATTGTCGCCGAACTTGACATCTTTAAAGGATTCTGTGGGTTGCAGTGGATACTCCATGCAACCATCATCATCTTCCTCGTCTTCCGTTGCTATGGCGACAGCCAGGAGATGCTCGGAGGATGGCACCGGTCTTTCCAAATATTTCTTTAGCAGATTTATGTGGAAGACCTTCTCCTTTCCTTTGATGGAGATCTTGTAATTGGTACGTGAGATCTTTTTAAGGACGGTAAACGGCCCTTGCCATCCGATGCGAAGTTTATTGCTTCCGGTTGGGAGTAGCAACAAAACTTTCTCCCCTGGTTGGAGCTCTCTCTCTTTTGCAGCTTTGTTGTATCTTTTAGCGTGTTTAGCGCGGGCTTTCGTAAGGTTGGTTGTAGCTAGATCCCATCCTAGCTTTAGCCTTTCCTTGAGCTCAGATACATACTTGCTTGCAGAGACGACTGTCTCGTCAGCCTTTTGGTCTGTCAGGGACCGAAGTAAGGCTTCTAATGGCCCCTTTATAGGTCTGCCAAATAAAAGTGTAGCAGGCGGGAATCCCGTAGACGCTTGGGGAACCTCTCGGTAGGCGAATAAGGCAGCCGATATATATAGGTCCCAGTCTTCCGGTTTCTCCTGACCCAGCTTACGTAACATGGTGGTGAGGCTGCCATTAAAACGTTCCACGAGCCCATTTCCGGCCGGATGGTAGGGACTTGTGTGGATATGTTTGGCCCTCAAGATCTTAAAGATCTCCTCCATTAACAGGCTACGGAATTGGGATCCATTGTCCGTCAAAACTTGTTGAGGGAATCCCAACCGTGTAAAAATTTGCACGAGGGCTTCTGCAACATGCTTGGAATCTATGCATGTTAGCGGTACAGCTTCGGCCCACATAGTGCAAGTGTCAACTAAGGTCAGGATGAACCTGTTCTTCTTTTGGTCCTTTCCAGGGGTCCAATAATGTCGACAGCAACCCGTTCAAATGGAGTCCCTACTATTGGCATTTGCCCCATAGGTACTGGGGGTGTCAAGTGCTTGGGTGCTACCCGTTGGCACTGGGCGCAGGATTTCACATACCTGACAATGTCAGAGTTCATTCCTGGCCACCAATAGTGGGTTTTTATTCGCTGAATAGTGGCGTTTTGTCCCATATGTCCGCTAAAGGGAAGAGAGTGCCCCATCTCTAAGATCTGGCTTCGGTACTGCGTCGGTACTAGGAGCTGGTTATTCCCCGTGTCCGGGTTGCCCGTTCTACGATACAATACGCCATCCTTAGAAAAGATGTCTCCGTTGTGTCTGGGGTCCTTAGCCATGGGCAGCTTTTTTTAAAGCAGCAGAGGTCCAGAGTAGGGTCCTTTTGTTGCGCCTCCTTCAGTTCGTTCGGCAACAAATTTGGCGCAGGCTCCCTCTCCTTCTTGGCTTGCCCTCTTGTGGTTACCGCTGCCACAATCGGCTCCTTTGGTCTCCCAATAACCACATATCTACATCCCAGGATAACTGGGTAGATAGGATCATCCATAATGGCCGCGTTTATAACTCCTCTGACAAAGTCAGAGTGTATTTCTACCAGTGCGATAGGCAGCGTCCTGGGCGCATCACTCCTGAAAACTCCACTAAGTTTGACGGTTTCCTCTGTCTCCTGACCTGGTTTGACTAGGTGTCTAGCAACAATACAACTAAAACTTAATCCAGTGTCAAAGAGACAAGTGGTTGAGGTACCATTCAAAATTACAGTTCCTCGAGTTGAGGGTCGGTCCCCCTCAGGTTGAGAATCACTGACATTGATTCTACCTTTCGAGGCTGTATGCAAACATCCAACGCGGTTTGAACCGGTTTGTTTGCCCTGATCAGACGTTCCTGGTGTAGGGGTCTTCCCTTTTCCTTGACCTTGGTGGCCGCGCTGCCACGTAGGCTTGGTGGGTTGATCAGAATTGTTGTTGGGGGGGTATCGGGTTTTGTAGTATTTCGATTTTTCCTGGGGAGGTCTCTGGGTATTATTTTCTCGTTGGTTATAATTCTGAGAGGAATTAGAGGAATAGGATGACTGCTCTAGATTTTGTTTACGAGATGGCTCATCTGTGGGTTTACGTTTAGTGCTGGGAAGTTCGGCCATTGCAGTGGTATAGCGTTCGGCCTTATTGAGTATGTCCTCAAGCCTGACTGCGCCCTGTTCAGCCAAAAATCTACGGGTTTCGTTTGACAAGGTTGCCTTTATCTGTTCCACAAGAACAAGTTCAAGTAGTCCCTCATATGTAAGAGGTAGGTCAGATAATTCAATGCACTTTGTCAAATAGCCCGTGAGACGTGAAGAGAATTGGGGGAATGTTTCCGTGCTCTCTTTTCGGCTGTTTCTGAACATTTGCAGAAATTTTCGGGCGGTCATTTCGAACCGCTCTAGCAAGGCCTTATTAAGCATGTCGTAATCATGTTGGTTCGGTCCCAGCTTTGTGTATACGTCATAAGCATTCGCTTTTAGTGACGTCGAGAGTTTAAGTGCCCAGCGGGAACTCTCTCTAACCCATACAGATTTGCGAGCCTTTCGAATTTTTCTAGGTAGCTGTCAATTTTTTCGTTAGGGCTAGGAAAAGACTCTAAAGCAAAAGACATCGCAGTTAATTGGGCAGACTGAGTGCTGGAGAGATCCCTTGTTTGAGAATGGGGCGAAGACGGCTCTCCATTATTTGAAGTAGAGGCACTCCGACTCTCTAAAGCCTTGAGCGCTAATTCATGCTGTCTTTCCTTGTCTCTCTCTTTCCCTGCGGGCGTCCATCTCTGCCTCAATTTTCTTCTGCTCCAATTGACGATCGTCCGCTTCTTTCTTCCTAGCTTCTGCCCTCTCTTCCTCCGCGTCATACCTTTGCAGTTCCTGGTTGATAAACAGATTCGCGGCTTCTGTGTCTAATCCTGAGTCTTTCGCTTCCTGTCTCAAAATGGATCTTATCCTAATTCTCTCAGCCATTGTCAAAGAACTGGATGCTTCTAAGACTAGAGAATAGTAAGATGGAACAAGAAGGGGAAAAACTCAAGGCCGCTACGAGAAAAACAAAGTAAAAAATTTACTGAATGACCTCGTGTGTTAACTTATCGCCGCTATTATTGTCACTTAAGACTCGTAACGCAAGCAACTATGCCAATTCAATGGTAAGTTACACTAGAAAAGAATCTACTCTTACTAACAGTAGAGAAAAATTTATATTAAACAATTTAAAAGGAAAAAAAAAATAATTTTCCCCAGAAAATGTTAATTCTCTAACAACAAACTCCGTCCCTGAAGACAATTTTTGAGATGAGACGTAGTTAACTTAATTTTAAAAAATCAGAACAATCCGTCTTTAGCTTAGCTCAACTCAAACGCTTCATAATCTTTAGTGATTGTAAAACAATCACGCAGTCCCAGCAATTATATAACCAAAAATTTTCAATTCCCTCTGCCAGAGAATACAAATGTGACAATCTTTTATTATCACTAACTGCCTGTTCCTGTGGAAAAACAAACCTGTCTTAATTATTGTGTGGTTGGCCCAAAATACTGAACGGCTTGGTCTAGGGGAAGTAATACTTTTAAAGATTATACCCTACTTCACAAAGACAATCAACCACACTCTATTTTAACTAAGTTCAGAATCCCGGACGAGCCCCCATATATTGTCGTAATTTTTTATCTGAGAGGGTGCTGATGAATATTGGTCCCTTTAGAGTGTAAAGTGATATTGAAGGCTCTGTGAGAATAAGGATTTAGGAGAATGAGGTAGTAGATTCACAAGCGCTGGGAAGGAGCAAGGACAGTCTCTTATTACGACAATCTCTGTTTTCTCACAGACTACTCCTATCTCTCTTCTGCACAAACAATTGTTTGTCAGTTCCAGTCGCTCAACGCGCTCACCGATTTGGTGATTCTGTCGCTCAACGTACATGAATACAACCTACACAGATGGAATTGTTTGGAGTTTTAGGCCAACCGACAACCAACACAATTAATGATTAATACCTTTATTATCATAAAGGACTCACACATAATTGTACATTTACAGTCAAAAAATCAAAGGTTACAGAATACAAATATGATAAGGGAAAGGGGGGGGGGGGGTTTGAGGAGAAATATCCCATCCACCGTTTCCCGTTTGTATTTACTAACAGACAAACCCGGTCCAACAGAAAGGAAAGGGGGGGGGGGTGATCAGGGATAGGCAATTTAACCCACTAGTAAATTTATTACTCTGAGGCAAGGGGTTACAGAAAGAAAGGGGGGGGGTTGTAGAGGAAAGCTAGGGTTCTCAATTGTCTCCCTTTAAATCAACAAATTTCACGGGAGGGGGAATGAACACAATTACCCAATCCCGCTAGGAGAGATCCCGTACAAGGAATATAATGCACCTTAGTACAAGGTCGAACTAATTAAAAAGGTAAAGAAAAGATAAATCTCCTTTCATTCAAAAAAAAACACACTAGGGCTGGCCATCCCCACAAACACACACGCAGACTTACCGAAAGGTGAATTCTGGCACTTCATAGGAAATACATCACAAAAAACAGCACTAAACCTTGGCTTAGGTAAAAGTAATTTCTTCCGTGTACAACCCCAGATTTTGCGGGTTGTTGACGTTAACAAAGTGTCCCGAAATCGCTGGACGTTGCACTTGGCTAAGCGTGAGGTATGGTGTGGTTCCTAAAATTGGCACAGCTGGTGGAGATAACTTCCTTTTTCCGTAATGTCACAAGTTAAGAAAAACACTGAGGTAAGTTCTTCTTCGGGTTGGGGGGGGGGGGGGGGAAGGAAAAATCCACTGAATATACGTGACAGACAGTGTTCAAGTAGATCGATGTTTTTTCTTCACAAATAGGGGCAGTGAATAAAATATGTTCTGCTTCCAGTTTTCTTTAAGGACTCTATATGAACTAGTATTTTTAAAGTGTTTCTTGAATGGCTTTATTCTCAGTTACGTTCAGAGGAGCGGGGCCCATTACAGGTCGCCACAAGTTTAGCTTTAAAAAAGTTCATATGTTACTGGAGTTATCGAATTGAGTTTGGCAGAACTCTGTATATAATTAATAATTGCTGGGATGCAGGTTGAATGATCGTTCTGAATGAAAGATAATCAAAACAAGAAATGCATTACAAATCATATTATAATCTGACGCGATAAATTACAGTTAGCCTATTTACTTATTAGCGTCGTCAATTAACAAATCAGGAAAACTTCCCGTGAGTTAAAAATAATTAAAAGCACATCTATCCATACAGAACTAAACTGTATTAAAGTTATAATTCTCTTTAACGTCTGCAAAATAAATTTACGCGTCGATTGTATTAGGAAATACTTTTAGCTGTAACATTAGTTTGCACTAGAATGGGTTTATTTAATAAGGTTAAATTTACACCACAATCCATTGAAATCAATTGAAATAACTCGACCACTGATCATTCGAAGCTAATGTATAAATTACCGTCTGCACAGAAAGAATACACTCCAATAGTCACGAAGGTAGATGAAATCCAGCAGGAATCCGACTATGCTAGTGCAACTAGGATTCTGTCAGAGCGAACGATAAAATGCAGTTTTTCGGAGTTCTCTATTTATACTTCTCGAATGTAACTTGAATGGGGCGTGTTAAATTTTCGTACCTTTCTTGATCTTGAGCAAAATTCGGGGTACCTCGCCGATGTGTTAAACGCTGCGATTCCTTCGTTTTCCCCGGTCTACCGATTTCCTTCCGTCTCAGGCTGCTCGCATAAGAGTGCGAAAATTTCCCGAGAAGCTAACTCTGTGAGCTGAAAGTCCCTGATTCTTTAGATCGCGGCCGCTCCACGTTGAATTCTGAAGATCAGCCTGTTCTTTGATGGTACCGCTGCATGCCGGTAAAAGTTACAACAGATGATCAGGGGTTCTAAAGTTATGAGAGGCCAATATTCTGTTATCATCCATCGAGTCAGGGAAATTCATTTGTCATACTTAGACGTACGTCACAAAGGGCAGTCTTTGACCAAGACATCCCCAGTTCCAAAAAGACAGGATGAATTCTCTGCTTCCGGGAACGACTCCTTGGGTGTTCTTATTTTTCGGATGTCTGCTTAGGTCACATTAAAATTGTCCAGGCACGAAACATTAACAACGAGCACAGTGTCAATAGCTTAGGTTTCTAGAATTGAGGAATGTCAGATCGGTGTCTACTTTCAGGAAAGGACTATATTTGGTCACCACACCACTAGTCGAAACTCCGTCGGAATGTTACTGACGTTTTTTTTTTTTTTTTTAATTGTGCGTTCGCCCGCTAATACTCGAGGCGAAATCTCAGGTTATTATTTTATGTCTAACCTGACATTGATTTTACGTGAGTATCCCTTTATTTCTTGTACAGAGACAGGTGTCCCTCGCCATTCAGGCAAATACTCGCCGATTTCGGAGGTACCCATTGCAGCTGGTCGGCTCAGGAGCCGCCAGTCCCTGGTCGACGACACTCCTTCAAATGTCCTCGCCAGGTCTCGAGTTAATCCAGTCCAAATCCCGGTCGACGAAAAATCTTCAAATGCCGTCGCCCGGGTTTGATCCTGTATCACCCGGTCGCCAGAGCGGTGTTGTAACCAATACGCTAGCGCGGCTCCTTACTGACGTTAATATGTTACTTGCCACAACGGCTAAATTTGTACATAGAGTTTGTGCAGAAAAATCTGATCTGGCTCAAAGGCCCAGTATAAAACATTTAGTTTTTAATAAAACCCGTTAGTGAGAGTTGTACTCTGTCTATTTATGAAGACACACGCACTGTCAGACAGGTGTTAACTTGTAAACCCACGTGGTTAAAAGATAAAAATGTTTATGTTTCTCACAGGTATGTCTCTGTACTAAACGCCGGCAAAGTTTTGGGTTATCCCAGTATTCACTGAATAGGGAAGAAAAACCACATATGAAATACTTATACATGCTACGTACTCGGATTATAACTTACATTTTTAAACTGCAAGCTTGACTTATCATTTAAACTTTCCTGTGAAATACGTTATATACATAAAATCAATCATCATGAATTAGGAATACCTACGTGTTCCGTCACCACTCATGAAGCATCTAAAATTAATAAAGTTTGGTTTAGTAAGTTTATTCTCGTCTGATTATTTTAGCAGTAAAATTAAATTCCTTAATAGCCGACTGAGTTTAAGCTAGAAATATAATTTCTGTTTTCCACTGTAACTCGTCACTATAAAATAATACAGACTATATAAATTAAGCGCTCTGCACCAAATCTAACTAGTGAAATAAAATATGCGATTTAACACTTTAAACACTTCACAAAATACTAGATATTAATATAATATATATATGTATAATATATGTGTTGGAGAGAGGATAGGCGCCTGTGCAGGCCATCGGGAACCACTTTTGTCAGTGGTGAGGCGTCGGGGGCTTGCCTGGTTTGGGCATGTGGCTCGTCATGGCTCCCTTTCGGGGGCGGTCCTCCGGGGGACGGTCGAGGGTGGACGGAGGGGAGGAGGGCGGGGAAGGTCCTGGGCTGATAACATCAAAGAATGGGCAGGACACGGTTTCTCCACGCTTGTGCGCATTGCTGGGAATAGAGAGCAGTGGAGGACCCTGTCTGCTGATGCTTCCACCATGGCACCCCTACGACCCATGACGGGTTATGGGTTGAGATGATGATGATATAACATTTACCTCAACACAGAACTACTAAGAACTTAAACCACTTCGACCAAACTAAATGCCATCTCTATTAACAGAGATTCTTAGGAATCGAACGAAGACTTGTTCTAATCTTGACTGCGAAGTTACTGAGTGAATTAAGTCTCAAACTCTCGTTTAAGATATATGAAACACACACAAAGAATGTGCCCTATTTCCAAAACCACGCAATCTCTCGTCTCTCCCAACACCCACGTTTAACACCCAAATGCATGCCGTAACTGCCACCTACTGACCGAGAGGGAGCGTGTCAGTTGCGAATCTCAGACAACTCGTCTCCAGTGCAGAAGCAGTTTTTCACACATCCCCGAGAAACTCATCCTGAGAACCATAACTGACACTTTGCTTTCTCGCACCTTACGCCAAAACTGGCCCTGGAGCGTGAGTGTCATATCACCTGACACTGAGAATCTACCTTGGAAACTACGTGTCAGATGCAAACTACCAGACAAATGTCTCCTCATCATGTCTGACGGAGTGAATTCTCACACCTCAGGCCCAGAAACTTAGCCGAAGAAACACTGTCCCAGGGGAAACTGTAGACAGCGGTCTGCTCCCCTGTCTGACGGAATGCATTCCAACACTCTGCGTCTCGTGTAGGGGCTGACACGTTACGTCATAACTGCGTTCTCAGTCTTGAGAAAAGAAACAGGTAAACGTTGGAATGGGAAAATAGTAATGTATATAGTCGCAAACGAACGAATGCGAAAAACACAAAAAGGATAAAAGAGTGATAATAAATAGAGGATACGGGTGAAAGAAAAAGAAGAAGATATAGGCAATTTACGATCAATAAACTCTCTGTGACAGTCAGGTAGGAGGCACTGTACAGTGTTCCCTAGCGTTACGTGCGTCCTACCTGTAACACCGGCACCGCTGGACGAGAAGAAGTGTGTGACATTTTTCTTCTTCTTCTCTACTTTTGGCTGTCCTTGCTTTCGCTTTCCTTCTTTTTGCTAAATTAGTTGTTTTATGTTACCACTCTCTTTACGATTTTTAAAAGGAACTGAAAATTTTCTTCACCTTTACAAAAAATAAATTTACTTTATGTTACCACTCTGTTTACATTTTGTAACAGAAACTGAAAATTTTCTTCACAGCAGCAAAAAAAAAAAAAAAAAAATAAGTCAGTTTTTGTTCCCATCTTTTGTACAATTTGTGATCTTCTTTTTCTTGTATTCTTAGCCCCTGACTGACAAAGCGGTCAGTGGTCATCACGCCTAGTGACGTCTTGTAGGGCAGCAACAAAACTGTCCCCACTTTGCTCAGTCGGTGACCATCCTTTGTGCCGTGCCTCAACTCTTGTTCATGATTTGCATCTCGGCTTCCACAGTTCTCCGCCAGGTTGTCTTTGTTCTGCCTCTCTTTCGCCGTCATTCTGGGGTCCATAGCATAGCAGTTCTTGTGATGGTGACAGGGTCTCTTCTGAGGACATGGCCAACCCAAGTTCCAGCGTCTGCTTGCAATTATGGTGTGCATATATTTTTGACTGCACCGTGTAAGCAGTTCCTGGTTGGAGATGGTATTCGGCCCAAAAAAATTCGAAGAATTTTCCTTAGGCAGGTTGTGTGGGATGAGAATAATTTGGACCTCTCTAACGCTTACTCTCTCTTACTCTCTCTCTCTCTCTCTCTCTCTCTCTCTCTCTCTCTCTCTCTCTCTCTCTCTCTCTCTCTCTCTCGCACGCACACTTTGTGGCTCTAACTTTAACTCTAGGTGTCCGTGAAATATCTTTGGGAATGCGACCATTTTCCATGCGGCGGACATGGCCAAACCAGCGTAGTCTGCGCTGTCTAAGCAGCGTATCCATGCTTTGAAGGCTAGCACGTGACAACACCTCGACATTTGTCAGTTTGACCATCCACGAAATACCAAGGATGTGGCTTATATGATAACATTTTGGACAGGCATACGTAAAGGTCAAGTTCGTACCAAAACATATACTGCCCTAGGGGAGTTAAGTGTTACACGCGTCACTATGCTATGCCTCAGCTTTAGAGTGTAAGGTTGGCGATTGTCTTCCTCTTTATCTTTGCTTTCCCTAGCTCAAGAACAGTCATGTATAAATTTACAGATTTTTAGGCTGGTGCGTGATGTCACCAGATTTCTAACGGGGTAACTTTGCCTCGTGAAACATGTGCTCTAACCACTATGAAAATAGCCTAATACTTATTTTAGAAGGGAATAATCCGCTTTGTTTTTTTGTGTGTGTGTGTGTGGGGGGGGGGGGTGTGTGGTGAGTTGTTTCTGTGTGGGTTTTTGGAGGGTGGGTGGTGGGGGGTGGGGGGGGGGGGGGGGGGGGGGGGGGGGGGGGGAGAGAGGGGGGGTGTATACTATGGGAAGAGGAAAGCTGAAATATATTGTGACAACACCAAAGATTGAAGGAAGGAAACGCGATAAAGAACGACAAAGAAAGAATATACTAAACAGTTTAACATTCTGACATGGAAAGAAGACATTCATCGAACTGATAAAACGCAATGGAGACAGGAAGTTGTGGAGAGACATTATCATTTATGCCTGCTGGCATGGTACGTGAAGAAGACGTAGCCAGCCCGTCCAGGTTTACATGTATTTCCAATTTGGGAGCCGCGCTGGTGTAATGGTTACCACAATGCGCTGGCGATCGGGTGATCCAGGTTCGAGTCCTGGCGAGACATTTGAAGAACTGTCGTCGACCGGGACTTGGACTGGAATAATTCGAGCCCTGCCGAAGACATTTGAAGGAGTGTCGTCGACCAGGGCCTGGAATAACCTGAACGGCTCCTCAGCTGACCCAGCTCTAATGGGTACCTCCGAAATCGGCGAGTATCTGCTTGAATGGCGAGAGGACACCTGTCATTGTACAGGAAAAAAAGGGATACTCACGTAAAATCAGTCTCAGGTTAAACATATTAACAGGAGATTTCGCCTCGAGTAATAGCGGGCGTACGAAAAAAAAAAAAAAAAAAAAATTCCATTTGTTCTTTTTGTTAAAAGTTGCGTACATGTACTTGCAGGATTCCGCATTTCTGGAGGTTCTATGTTTATATCTTCGTCTCGGTACATAGTCGTATCTTTGACCCTGTTGCATAAACCTAAGCCCCTGTAGTTACTGAGGGTCACCGATGACACAAAGAAAGAATGGGGCGATTGATCCCTCAGGCACGTTAAGTTGTAAGAGGCTATTTGTTACGATCCTTTTTGCGCGGCAGATAGGACATTATATTTGAAAGCTTTTTGTCGTGCAAAATAGATCGTAACACTATTAATATGGCTTGTGCGTGGGGCTCGTAACCTCCTCATGTAAACCACATTACTACAGAAGCTAACGCTGCAAGAACACATGTATGCTTTGATGCAGACTTTCTGGGTTCCAGCTAGGCTTGTGCGTGGGACTCGAACCTCCTCATGTAAACCACATTACTACAGAAGCTAACGCTGCAAGAACACAAGTATGCTTTGATGCAGACTTTCTGGGTTCCAGCTTGGCTTGTGCGTGGGACTCGAACCTCCTCATGTAAACCACATTACTACAGAAGCTAACGCTGCAAGAACACAAGTATGCTTTGATGCAGACTTTCTGGGTTCCAGCTGCAATGATGGTTCCACAGGCATCGAAAAGGAAAATGGGAATCATGATGCATAGACCTAACTCATCTGACTACTGCATGGCAGTGGCGTATCCTGGTAATGCGAGCTAGGCGTGCTGCTACTTAAAATGAATATGTACGCATACTATTTAACCCCTTCCCCTCTTAATTTAAAAACCAACTATATTCAATTACGCAACGATAGTTATTCGGCTGGAAGAAAAACATTAACTAAATAATACATATTTTCACCTACAGGTTTCACTTGAAGATCAGATCTATTCTTCTTTCCTTTTGCAGAAATTTCTCTGTTACAGCATCGTTTACCGTTACTCACAATTGATAGTTTTTCACTAAAACTTAGTGAACAAAACTTCTTTTTAGCGATGTCGTCCAACACTTGCATTTTGGGTATATGTCAATTATCTCAAACTCCGCCTATGCCGGTCCCAAGCCCTGATGAAAAAAGGAGGAGGGCGGCCTGCATGGAGGCCGTAAGGAGGCAGCCCCTCCACCATGTAAAGGCACAACAGGCCAATCATCTGTTTGCTTTAAATCACGATTACGAGCAATACAAGAGAGAAAACTGGACTGATTCTAAAGGCGACGAACTGGAACGGACTACTTACTACGACTTATGGAACTTGGAACACAAGAAGTATAAATGGGAAGGAAGAGGAGCTGGTGGAAGAGATGAGGAAAGCAAAATTAGAAATCCTGGCTATAACGGAAACAAAGAAAAAAAGACAAGGAGTCATGGATCTCGATGGCAACACGCTGCTCTACAGTGGTGTACCCATATCTGAAAGAGCTAAAGGGGACGTGGGTTGCATTGTGGCCAAAAATCAAAAAGATAGTATCAAGGGATGGAACTTTGTCTCGGAGCGCATTATGGTTGTAAAACTAAAAGAAGGAGAAACCATAGTCAACCTGGTCATAGTGTATGGGTCAAATGAGGATGAGAGAGCAGAGGTCAAGGAGGAATTCTTCGAGCTGCTTCAAAGGACAGTGGATGACAGCCTAGATGAAGTTATCATGCTCGGAGATTTTAATGCCAGAGTTGGAAATGACCATGCTAGATGGGGTGGAGTTATCGGAAGATATGGAGAAGATACTCTCAACGACAATGGAAAGCGACTCCTTAGATTCTGCAGTGAGCAGAATCTGATCATTACAAACACGAAGTTCCCCCATAAGCGCTTACATGCATACACTAGATGTGAACCAACAAAGAATGAGAAGTCAGTGATCGACTATGCCATTGTTCGGAGAAGCTCATTCAAATATGTCCGAGATGCTAGAGTCTGGAGGGGGGCCAGAGATTGGAAGTGATCACTACCTGCTAACAATCAAAAGAACAACTGAAAGAGTTGCTCAGCCTAGGAACTGCCCAACATCACGCAAGAAACCAAGTAAACGAGCAGGAGAAATGAGCATTAGGACCTACAAGCTGAGAGAGCCAGAAATTAAGACCAGATATCAGGGGCTTATTGCTGCAGCGGTGAGCAACACAGAAGAACGACCTGATGACTTGGAAACCCTCTGGATTAAATTCAAGGATATCATAAAGACAGCTGCTGCAGAAGCATGCGGTGAAGTCCGACTTGGGAACAAGAGAAAGAGGACACCTTGGTGGACAGAGGAAGTCAAAGAGAAAATAAGAGAGAAGAAAATGGCATGGAAACAATACTTAGGAGCTAAAAACACAACAGGACAAATGGAAAAATATAGAGAATATGTGACACTCAGAACAGAAGCAAAGAACAAAGTGCTAGCAGCAAAACAGAAGTCCTGGGAAGAATTTGGAGAAAAGCTAGAAAAAGATGCACAAGAAAACCAGAAATTGTTCTATAAGACCCTAAAGAACATGAGGAAGGAAAAACAATGCCCTCTCAAAATTATAAAGGACAAGCAAGGCAAATTGCTTACTGCCCCGAAGGAAGTAATGGAAAGATGGAAAGAATATTTCTCAGAACTCCTGGATGGTGAGCATGGTAAAGCATCAGAAATGATAAACACTAGCACAGAAGAGAAAACCAATGATGGTGAAGATGACATAAAGATGGAAGAACTGAAGGCAGCACTGGAGAAAATCAAGATGGGCAAAGCAGCAGGGCATGATGGTATAACACCAGAAATGGTTACGTTCATGGGAGCATCAGGCGACCTATTACTCTTAAGGGTTTTACAGGCAGCGTGGTTCAACAAGACCATACCAAAGGATTGGGAGATTGCCATCATAACACCAATTTTCAAAAAGGGTGACAATCGACAGTGTGGAAACCATAGAGGCATATCCCTTCTCAGTGTCCCTGGTAAAATCTACTATAGAATCCTAGAGCAGAGACTCCGACGCCTAGCTGAGCCACAATTGGATGAGGTCCAGTGCGGATTCCGAGCAAACCGAAGTACTCAAGACCTAATCTTCACACTCAGACAGCTGAGTGAAAAGGCCCTTGAGTATAAGATTGAGATGCATCTTTGTTTCATAGATCTGGAAAAGGCGTTTGACAGGGTCCCCTGGAGCAAACTTTGGGACTGTTTGGCAAGGAAGAATATTCCAGCACCTCTGATTCATGCTATACAAGTCTTGCAGAAATTATGTGAGGACAGCAAACCATAAGTCAGAAGAGTTCAGGACCACCACTGGTGTAAGACAAGGTGATATCCTATCACCTTACCTCTTCATACTCCTTATGGACGATGTCATCAAGGCATGTAAGGAGAGAACAAGAAAGTATTTAGTGGGGTACTGGAAGATGAGACAAGTCTATATTTCGGAGCTGGCATTTGCTGATGATGTTGCCCTGATTGCTAAATCAGAGGCACATCTCCAATCCAACCTGCAAGTCTGGAAGGAAGAGTGGAGAAGAGAGGGATGGTCATAAGCAGCTCTAAAACAAAATCCATGGTGATATCACGAGAAGAAAGAAGACATCAGATTAAGCTGGGAGAACAGGTCCTGGAGCAGGTCGACCACTTTAAATACCTCGGAGCTATTATAGACCGAAAGGGAGGCATCAAAGGAGAGTTGGCCACTCGAAAAGCAGCAGCTGGGAGACTTTTTCAGGCCATAAATCGAGGATTCCTCAGCAAGAGAGAGGTTGGTAAGAAAACGAAGATGGCTGTATACCGCTCTACCTATGTCCCAGTCTTGACATATGGATGCGAGTCATGGGCAATGACTACAACCCATAAAAGCCAGATCCAAACCTCAGAAATGAGGTATCTGAGGAAGGTGGTTGAAGTAACAAGAAGAGACATAGTACGCAACCAGACGATACGTCAAGGCCTTAAATCCTACCCCCTGCAGACCCAAGTAGAACAGTCCCAATTAAGATGGTTTAGCCATGTCTGCAGAATGGGAGAAGATCGGATACCACGACAAGCATGGGAAACAAAGAGCCAGGGATCCAGACCCCGAGGATGACCCAGAGTCCGCTGGGAGGACAACATTAGACAATCTTTGAAGGACCGACGACTAGAATGGAACCAGGCCAGGAGGAAGACAGCCGATAGGATAGTCTGGCGCTCTCTCTTCCAAACCTCTACACCTCACGGTAGAAGGGGAACGACTAAGTAAGTAAGTAAGTCAATTATCTCCGAAATACTAATTAACTTACAACTTGAAACTCACTGTCACTGTAATAATCTGCACTCCCGGCAACTAACAAAAATTAATCACAAAAAACACTGGACTTGGACACAGCCGATTTTACAACTCCAGAGCTGCAAGACGACCGCACGCATGTTCGTATTGTATTGACGTATCTGGCCATGATCCCGATCCACATAAACCAGTCTTCAAACGTGAAACCGAAAGGTACAGCACGCACTGTGACGGAATTACCCGAGAAACTTCGGGCGATTGCTACCAACCAATAAAAACTGCACTATAAAACGCGTCTGGGAAACTGAGACTAGATATACTCGTAGATTCTATGCGGGAAAATCCGTTATCCTGATGCATGCGGTCCGAAAGCAGAACATTAGAAGAGAAATATTTTATAGAATAATAAATTAAATTTTTATTTTCCTTCGGGCATAGGTGTGCGCAGCACGCACAGCACACATAGAGAATACGCCACTGCTGCATGGTCGTGTTGAATTCTAACCAGAAGGCTGTGTTTACTGTTGCATCTTCGTGGACTGCATGCATTTATTTTAATAACTGTGACCTTTAGTTGCTTCTCCTGGAATTATTATTGTTGTTGTTTATTATGTGGGGTTCCAGGAGTTTCTGAAGGTCAGAATGAGGAGCAGGCCCACTTTTCCAACCAGGCATGTTTTAAGAATTGACCAAGTTGAAGTTGTACGTGGGTCTAGCAGCTTCCTCATGTAAGACAATAGCAGCTTCCTCATGTAAGACAAAATGCTACTGAAACTATGGAAATAAGAGCACGTAGAGGCTAAGTGTAGTCGCTCCACACTTCTGAAGTAGCAAACACAAGGAATACTCATTCGTTCGTGACGTCTTGATCATCTAGACATAACTGTAGTATGTTTCAGCAAATTAAGCTGATCATGAGCTGTTGGTAAGTTTCAACAAATGAAGCCTGGTCTGTATTATAAATAACTATTCGTGAGTTTCAACAAATGAAGCCTGGTCTGTATTATAAATAATTATTCGTGAGTTTCAACAAATGAAAGAAATAACTCTTGGTAAGTTTCAACAAATGAAGCCTGGTCTGTATTATAAATAACTATTCGTGAGTTTCAACAAATGAAGCCTGGTCTGTATTATAAATAATTATTCGTGAGTTTCAACAAATGAAAGAAATAACTCTTGGTAAGTTTCAACAAATGAAGCCTGGTCTGTATTATAAATAACTATTCGTGAGTTTCAACAAATGAAAGAAATAACTCTTGGTAAGTTTCAACAAATGAAGGAAATAAATCTTGGTAAGTTTCAACAAATGAAGGAAATAAATCTTGGTAACTTTCAACAAATGAAGGCTCTGCTCATGTTATAAATAATGAATGGTAAATCTTCAACGTTCATGGATATGTTCATGTTTTGAATAACTATCGGTACGTTTCTACAAATGAAGCATCAGTTCATGTTATAAATAACTATTAGTTAGTTTAAACAGATGACGGATTTTTTTCGTGCTATAAATAAATGTCGGTAGGTTTCAATAAATTACGGTTTTTTTTTTCCTGTGTTATAAATTACTATTGGTAATTTTCAGCAAATGAAAGCTTTGTTCATGTTATAAATATCTTGGTAAGTTTCAACAAACGAAGCCTTGGCAAATAGGAGAATAATCCCAAATTACAATTATCGAACTGCATAAACTGAAACAGCTTGAGACCCGGTTATTTTTGTCTGAGCGGTGACTACACATCTCAGACTTAAATTAATGAGATACAACGCCCTACACAAATAATGTGACAGGTCGAGCAGCTTTTGACTATTTAAGTAAACACTCGAAGGACAGGTTCAAAAATAGGCAAGACTTTTCTTTATTTCTTTCTGCGCCCCCCCCCCCCCTCTTCTTCCCCCCCCCCCTTTTCCCACCCCCCCCCCCCTAAAAAAAAAAACTTAAGGTCGCAAGTGGCGAGTGAGAAATGAAGACCAAAGGTTTTAAACTTAAACTTTGGTTAAATCAATGGAGATATTGAAATTCTGCGATATATCGCTTGTTTTTAAAGAGGTCAATCGCTTCTTGAACTGGGTCGATATTATCATATGAAGCTTCAGCAGATCGCACGGACAATGCCCAGATTAGTTCATCAATGGAAGCCATACATAAATGATTTGCAGAATGTTAAAAGCCAAACTAAAAAGAAGTCAACTAAAAAGGTCGTAACTGAGGACAAGGTGCAAATAGATATTATAACAAATCAAACCACTTTTATCCGGACAGTATTTACTGATCTGAGCAATCACTGTCTGTTTTTATAGACATGAATTTATCAAATCTCATTCCCAAACTGTGGAAGAAAATAAACGAGAAAATGTTAAGTCAAGGCTGAATGAGAAGATGGAAAAGATGTGGTATAGGAGTGAGAGATTAAAATACAATTAGCAGAAACAAAACTAAGATCCAGACCAGCTTTTCCCGACATTTGCCTCACTTGCCGCTAAATAAAAACAAGACGTCTGTTCAGTGGCGTACGAGGGGAGGGAGATTGGGGGGGGGGGGGAGGTGGGGGTGCGAAGGTCCGCCCCGGGTGACAGTCAGGAGAGGGTGTCATGAGGTACTATTGTGATAATACTGTACTGTTTAAAAATTTCCTTGCAAGCATAATATATTTTTCTTTGTGTTTTATTAGGGGTGACAAAGGTAGGATTCGGTCCCGGTGCCAAATACTTTAAGTACGCCTATGCATCTGCATCTATTCATTCATTATGCATGAGCTGCCCGTGGAGCATAGGCTTTCAGTTAATCCTTGTCTTATTATACCATTAGTTGGTTTTTACATGTTTTCTTTATATTTGTTTAAAGCCTGCTTCCAGTTCCATTCTCTTTGTGTGTTTAGTGTCTCCCTCTATTTCATTTACCCTGGGGATTCCAGAACAAGGCTTGCCTTGTAATGTTGTCAGCTGGTTTCAATGTGAGTCTTATCCATTACCAACGACTTTCTCTCACCTTTTTTCCACTGGTATTTGTCTGGTTAGGTTATTTACGTCAGTTCCGCATCTGTGATCTTGTATCATAAATAATTAATGAAAATATGTAAATGGTAGGAACTCGTAAGAAAGAAAAAAAATAGAAAGAAAGAAAGGAAGAGAGAAAGAAAGAAAGTAAAAAGAAAGGAAACTGAAAAAGAAAGAAAGATAGAAGGAAGTAAAGAAAGAAAGAGGACACTAGACAGTAGAAATGTAACATAAGTAACATGCACATCAGGGTTCGAATCGTGGATCAACCAAACGGTGCCATTACATCGCCGCGGCAGTGAACGTGACAGGACTCACGTCTATCTAAGCACCCTATAATAAGTGCATAACCAGGGTTAGTCGTACTTATGCCACTACACTTAGATATGGAATATAGGAACCGTAAATTAATATGAGACAATTCGCTTCCCCCCCCTTATGTGTTATAAATATAGGAACCGGAACGGCGTAGACTTTTATAATATCAATCACTTCCATAATTGTCAAATAAACACATATAGGTCATACAATACACAAGGGCCGTAATACTGTGTCTAGCAGACCGTAAGAGTAATTAGAGTTCTGGTCTCTCGCTGCAAAGATGCCGGGTTCGATTCACGGTATCTCTCGATCCAATCTACCCAACTGTAAATGTGTACCTGAATTTGCTCTTGAGTTATGGAAGGAAAAGGCAACGATGAAGGGAACTTTTCATCCCACCTCTCGATGCTGGACCTAGTATGGAGAAGCCTATAAGACTTCACTCCCCTACGGCAGTACATTTACTTGTTTAGTAGATTGTAGATGAATATAGGTCAAGGTCAAGCTAGTCTCATGGCAGATACTGTCTAAGGGGAGTGAAGCGTTAGAGACTTTGAGACCAGCGGTCTAGTAACCAAGGCAATCGGACGCTTCGTTGATGAATAGGAATAATAAAAAACATCAATGGCTGCCTAACATTACGCATGCGTGAACACAAATAAAAGATGAGGGCAAACCGAGACTTGTGAGTAGTAAATAAGGTTTGGTTTACTTTTGAGGACTATATTCATTGCACAGGGACAACTCCATCAATGCTCCCATCTCCTCCCTTAGATCACACAAAGAGGATCTCAGAATAGTGCACGAACTCCGTAGCACCGGAGAGGATCCCAATGTGTGTATACAGGAATCACACATTCTAGAAATATTTTGTGGTTGGTAGATGTCCTCATTTTTAAATTTTGCCGAGGATTTTTAACGTGCGCAACTTGCACACGGGACCTCCTATTTTTTCACCCTAAGTAAGGAAAATAGGTCAATGGTAGGCACTTTTGTAGCAGTGGTCTTTGTGGCAATTTGTTTAAGGCGATAAGGTTGCCGGCCCCATCCACAGCCTCATATAAGTCGTCTGCTAACATGTTTCCTGAGGGAACAGTAGTCCTCTTCCTGTTCTTTGTCTCTTCAAACCCCTTAGATACACGGGGAAGGAAATCAATGCATACTACTGAGTACAAACAAGGCATCTGTGCGCATCTCTATATATAACGGAGACGGTTCTGCGTACCAGTATATACAAACAAGACATCTAGGCATCCCACTATGGACAAACACGATATCTTAGAATACTACTACAGCAATCCTCCAGTTGTTCGATTAGCGCTTTTTCGATATAACGCTGATTTTATTTTATGCCATATAACCGTTTCACGTTTAAAAAATTCGACCTTACGCTAATCGCTAAACTTCATTGGAGGCAGGATTATAACTTTCACATGCTCATCACGTTCATTCAGGGTGGTGGGATGGCCAAAAAGCATTGATGCATGACCGCAAAATTGATGCATTTCTATGGTAATCCGTAATATAGAACATGTTCCATTGCTAAATTGCTACAAGGTGCTTCTTGAAGGGAAAAAGAAGTCGGCAAAGCAAGCTCGATTCGTTTTTTTAATGTCTCTTCGGCCGCCTATTAACAAAACAGCCATGCCTTCTGCATTTGGAGCGGGAAAATCTTTGTCAGCACATACACAATCTTCTGCTAACCAGTCGTCTGATGATGAAGGCAGCTCTGCCGAGACAACTGTAACCACAAGCGACGGATGTAGCAGCGATTAAAGTCCTAAAATATTTGTCTAAATTCGCTTTGTTAAGTTCAGCACAAAGGTCTTTTATATTTGGACATACGCCCTAATATAACCACCTTGATTGAACGGGACACGCCTCGCCAAAACGAGGCAAAATTTTATTTTTTTAAAAACCCATAATATTTCGTTTGTGTTCAGTATGTCTGATAATTATATGTAGTTAATAAATGTTGTTAACAATTTAGTTTTTGTTTTTATCCCTTTTTACTTCATTTTGATACAGCTTTTTTGGACTTTAGGAACGAATCAATTTGATTATTAATTCAAGACTATTAATTCTTATGGGAAATCAATTTTCGTTTCGTTTTTTTACGGTTTGCGCTCGATTTTTTAAGAACGAATTAACAGCGCTGAGCGAGGGATCCCTGTACAGACAAACAAGATATCTATGCGTTAGAGATGGCTACTGTGTGTATGTGTCGATACAATGCGTCGAAACTGTGTGCTACCCGAACGATTCGATGCGCAGCCTTCTTGCGGTGTCGATACAGTGTCACGTCCTGTCTGTTTTGTAGAGACACACTGTCTCACGCAGATTCGACACATAGCCTGCTTCGAACAGCAGTTTCAGTTCCCGTCTGCTTCGCTGTTTTGCAAAGAGGCACGCTGTATCATTGTCTCACCTTCGTGGGCGTTGTAAAAATGTGTCATTAGGCGTTCATAGAAAATATGGAAAATCAAACAAGTCATAATTTTTTTTTTTAAATAATTCCTCAGGACTGAAAGAGGCTTACTACTATTAGGTGTCTGCTCGGTTTGAGTTGAATCATTGTCGCTGACTGTACCTATTCTAGTTTTATATAATGTGTCATTATTACTGTTATTATTATTATTTTTTTCACTTTTACTGCAGCTGTCAGCATGTTCCCCTTGCATATCATCATAATGAAAACGACTGTGTAAAATTCTTAACAGTGGTCACACGAAATACCATAGATTTGTACTAACGAGAATAAGTAAATCTGCATACTAGGGTGTCACGACTCATGTCTCATTGTTTCAGTTAATTTACTTGTAGTCTGCTGTTTCGAAACAGTTCCATGGTTCTATTTCATCCAAGCGCTCATTATACGCATGTTACGGTACTCTTGATTCCTGACTTCAGGCGCTCTCGTAAGAAAACGTGTTTTGTTTATACATAAAATAGTGTTTAAAACTTGTGTTCAACCTCATTTAATCTTCATTTATGGCGGGGAGAAGCCCTGTTTGGGATTATTTTGTAAAGATCAAAGACAACAAAGTAAAATGTAACGTGTGTTCTGGTATTTTATCATTCAAGGGTTCGTCAACTTCAAGTATGACTAGGCACTAGAGATGGCTACTGCTTCGATGCTTCGAAACAGCGAGCGATTCGACACTTCCTGCTTGTTTGTTTCGTCTGCCTCGCTGTTTTGCAGCGACACACTGTCTGAGCCTATGTAAAATTTGAATCAACCGTTCGGAACATTAGTATGTAATATCAAACATGTCATATTTTTCAGGGATGTGTTATGATGACTTGATTTTACAAGTGATATTATTTTTGCTGAGAAGTTATAGACACTGGAAATTGTGTCAGTGCTGCAGTTGTCAATGTTTTAGGCGCTATGTTAAAGTTGAAAGTGTCCGTGTGTTCGTATAAATGTAATATACACTTTATTAGCTCTGCTGATATGTGTATTCGGCGTGGATTTGAATCATTGTCTACCAAATCTAGCTTACTCTAGTTTGATATCATGTGTTATTATTACTGTTATTATTATTGTTGTTTTTATTATTTTCCCATATACGAGACGTTTTATTACATCATAATGAAGACTTGTGTAAAAGTATTGAATTGTGGTCACACGAAACGCCATAGATTTTCACACACGACAGTAAAAACAGAGGAAAGTGTCTCACACAGTGCATGTATACCCGCCCCGGTACTGTCTATAAGAGACTTCTTTCTCCCCGATACGGGCAAAAGAGCCGCTGTGCCGTTGTTTCGAAACAGTGCGTCGACACATTTTAACCCACTGTTTCGAATGTCTCGACACAGCTAAGTGTCTCTATTTGCCCACCTCTACTATGCGTACCACAAAAGACAAGCGAGACACCTAGGAACGCTACTATAATGTAAACATGACATTTTAAGTGTACGGTACAGCTAAATACGAACAACACATCTAGACGAACCACTGAACAGAGACACCACACGCTCGTACTACTTAGTAACACATCTAGCACTCAGATAAGAAATATCCAGTTGGCACACAGATGCAAACATAATTCTGGATTTAGAAACTAGCAAACAAAGCATCCCGTGTTACCAGGGCCCGATAGGGGAGCAAAGATTAAGTACACTCTACCCTACCCGGCATGTCGTAAAAAGCGACTAAGGAGGGTTGGGCATAGAGTTGGTTATCCCATCCTGTAAAAATGTTAACAACAAAAGCTTTAACAAGCAATATGGCTAAGTCAAATAAAGAAACAAAGAACTGCCCCTGTGGTTCCCGATGATATCAGGTGAAGTAAAGAAGGAAAAAGAAACTTCTTCCACCAGGCTAAGGTGAAGCTCTGCATGTGGCTGACAATCACAACATGTAAAACAAATTTCTACAGAAACCGACACTGTAAGACAATATTAGTACTTTGGTGTCGGCTTCCTACTTCGGGTTATTATGGTTCGTGTCCTATATTCCGTAAGGAGTGAAAAGGGGAAGTAACTATAAACAAAGAACAGAAACAAACACATACAAACACAAACATCATCCACGCCAAATGTGCAGTCTTAAACAATCAGGCTTCGCAAAGCAAAACAACGAACATACTTGTAAAAAAAAAAAAAGGATATGAATTACTTGGGAAAATTACTCGTGTCAGCCTAACTCGCAGGCGTGGTCTTTGCTTACCGTGTCCCAGTTCTGTAAACCGTAACGGCTGTGTGAAGTATTGATCAGGGACAGGTGAAGAAGGCAAAAAAAAAAAAAAAAAACAATCTAAAAATTACAGAGGACAAGGCAAGCTTCCGCTCTTGATAATTTGTTGTTGTTGTTTAACTATGGCTGCTGAGCTTCTGCTCTTATACAGCTAATACCAAGTTGTAGAGTCCTTGGTATTATCTATACAGTAGATCTAAGCTTTTCCTGTGGCTTTTCTGCCATTCCGAAATGTGCTGAGTTGAAGTCACGAGCCTCAGTTTCTCCAGCTATACTTGCATTTAAAGGATCGTCACATCTGGTGTCAAGCTAGGATGAAGAAGCGCGTGGTATACTGTGCATTCCCCGCCATCCAAGAGGGTCTCCAAAAATGCAGAGCTAAAATAATGTGCTCTAGTTCTGGGCTCTCCCAAGGAATTGTCACGTCCAACGCAGAGCCACCTTTCAGCTCCTCCTGCCTAACATGGGTCCACAGTGAGATCCTCATGCAAGGAGCCAACCAGGTAAAAGGTAGAGTTACATATGAGGCTCAAGTGACTCCTCCATGCTTAGTGGGCAATGCTGGTTCTCAACACGTTTCACCACAGACGGAATCCATGGAAGTGTGTGGATGATTTCCAGAGTCAATAAGGGTGTAATTAGCTTCACAGTCAGAGGTTCACTTCCACAGCTGTATTTTTGAGCATTGTACTTACTGTTGGTCATATAAGGATGACTCCAGACATGCCTCCAAGCATGCTCTTGATAATAAAGAAAGTATTTAACAATAAAAATAATACAACGAAATCTTATTCGTCATCATCACTATTTTCCTTTGCGTTCCTTCGGAGCATGGAGCCAACACTGTAGCTGGTCCGCTTTCAGAAAGCCAGCACTTGGAAAATCGTTAAAAAAATATTTATATAAAAATGAAGAGAAAGATAGAATGAAAGAAGGACAAGCGGGATAAAGATGGAAGAGACAAAGAAAAGAAAGGGTTCTTATAACAATAATAAGGGGAGCCGCGCTGGTGTAATGGCTTCGGCGTTGTACTGGCGACCAGGTGTTCATGGTTCAAACCCGGGCGTCAGCGTTTGAAGAAATGTTTACGGCCGGAAATTTGACTGAATAACCTGAACGGCTCCTGTGATAAACCCTCTGTGGATGGGAAGGAGCGAAGCTCCTGACCGGGTTGGAAGGAAAATCCTCAGGTTCCCCAGCCTCGCAATGACATGTCATTGGGCCGAAGGGCTGAAAGCCCAAGTGCCGCTGGTTAAGGAAAAAAAAAATAAATAAATAAAATAAAATAACAATAATAAGAAGTTAAATAATTAACGTAATTCTGGATTTTAAATGTATTTTATAATAATAATAATTATTATTATTTATTGTAGGTAACCTGCGATCTCCCATTTTATATTACCACTATATACTGGCTGATTGTGGACACACAAATATAAAATTTGGCAGCTGCGTGGACAAGGTTGAAGTAGCGGACGGTGATGACAAGGTAGTAATACAGGGTCTAAGTGGAACTTTGCATTGGGTGAGGTGTACCCTTCTGCTCGAGATGTGGGACAGTTCTGTCGTGTGACTTTGAGGAATGGGAACAACTGTGTGACATAATTTGTGCGCTCTCTTCTCCTCTCCGGCAGTATTGAACTACATTTGTTGTGCGTACTGAATTATGTGCATTATTCAGTTGTTGGCACATTCTAATTGCCTACCTTCCGACAGGTAATTGGTATACTACTGGACAAAAGTTAAGTTTAGACAAGGTTTATATAATTCTTCGTGAGCAGGGTCGATTTTCCAAATGTCCGGTAGCTTGAAATCTCTCAAGAAGTCTCTGAATGGTAGAGTGGGACACTGCTAAACGTCTTGCAACATGACGAACAGATTGACCATCCTGAATCCATGCCATGGCTCGACCACGGTCTACAGTGCTGAGACTTCTCCTTGGTGGCATGGCTAATGCAGTGATCATTTCGACCACTTGTCATACTGATTTATTGTATACCAATGGTGAACACTCTTTACCGATGATCATTTTCCACGTGCATTCAAATTCAACTCACTTTTTCCTCTTTTGAACTAGTGGGGCGTGTTGCAAAAACCACGACTTTTTGCAGCAACAATGGCAATTTTCACGTGCGGGTTAAAGTGACCCAGTTTTTGGACATTTAAAAAAAATTAACCTAGTGCACACAGAAATGTATACACATTTCTCTGAGCTCAGTTTTAATGACATTTTCACTTGTCTTTACAGTTTGCCAATCAATTATATAAACCTTGTCTAAACTGAATGGCGGCCCTTAACTTTTGTCCAGTAGTATATTTTTCGTGTCGATGTTTACACTCCTTCTATTCATTTAGTGTCGTGTTTGTTTACCTGAGAGCTGTACCCATCAGAACAGCTTGGCTGGCGAGGTATTTTTCGTGAAGTGGCCCCGTGTGTGTTTACACAAAAAGTGCCGGTCAATTAGCTATCTGTTGGCAGGTACAGACACGAATTATATAAGGAAACTGCCAGACAACCTGGTTATGATCAGCAAAAATGTAAGACGTTGTAATGTAAACATTACCAAGAATTGTCGGATGTAGCAACTCCATATACAAAGGATGACTGTTTGAAATTTTCAAACGCATGAGTTATACAGAATACTACAACAGGAAAAATTTTCATAACATGAACTTTGAATGTATTGGTTGGCATTTGATGCGCGAATAAACAATCGCGTTTATTGGGAGTTTGTCAGAAAACGCCAGGTGGAAGCGTCGGCCAGGAACCCACGATATAAGGTAGAAAAAGTTTGACATACGGCACTGCATTCCAGAAATCGTCAACGTAGACAGCGGGGACCTTGCCACAGAAAAAAATAGAGTTGGGTTCTGAATTTATAGGATCGGACAAAACGTATTAAGAGCATCTCTGTACATCAGTAGAAAACTCGCCAATATTAATACGGAACCCATAATTCTAGAGGACCACTCACAAGTCACAGAGGGATTCTGAAATAAAAATAATACCCCAGACGTGTGTTCAGGCATCTGTGTTAAGTTACCAAGACTATTCTACTGAGCAAGAAGTCTATAATTTCTCAATTATTGAGGTGAGTGTAACATATTTTTTATGCTGTGAATTTGACATGTTCATACTTGCTAGTGGTGTTAAAGATTCTTACTAGGCTGGCAACCTCAGCATGCGAAAAAGATACATTCATGAACTACCACAGCAAGCGCTTGTGATTGCTTCATGCTAGTTTTCACGGAAGAACCAAAAGCAGAGGTAACCCCAGACTCCAAATGGAGCAGGGAGTGAGTGATGATTACATCAACTTGCGAATAGTTGTATATTATCATTTGGTGAATGTATGTAAATTTAATATGTTCCTTCTGGCACAAGCCACTGCCGCAGTCCAGTCGCAAATGTTTCCTTAAATTAACTGACATACTGGTGATTTCATCACATGCTCTAAGTGATATGATATACGCTCACGGAGAGTAAAAATCTGAAGAAAAAAAAACAGTTGACGAACAGCGGGAAAAGGCGCTTGATTAATATCAGGCAAACAAATATTTAGCAGCGGAATTTGTTATTTTATTCCCTCTAAAGTTTGTGGTACTAGTACGAGTCGACCCGACTAATTGCGGTACGACCAGGAGAGACCATTTGCTGTATTACTAGACAGTGGTTCGAAGCTTGAGATCGACACCTGAAGATTCTTGCCTTGACTCGGAGCGGTTACTTCCTGAACTGATCTGGAAACATGCCCCTCACCACAGAAACGAATCTACGAAAAAACAGCATTGGCACTTCAGCATTTTGGCAGGTCCCAATTTTAACAGGCCAAAACAACCGAACTTTATTTTGCTAAATTCATCAAGCCTAAAGACTTTTCGGTGAAGAAACCTAATTATTTTTCATACTCACCAGTCATATTTATTTACATTTGTCTCAAAGTAACTGATCACTAAATTTGTATATGTTGATTTTGACAAATTCATAGTTGAATTAATCATTACAGAGAGAAAGGCATACGTATTATCCAGAACCTCTAGTATATATATATATATATATATATATATATATATATATATATATATATATATATATATATATATATATATATATATATATATATATATATATATATATATATATATATATATATATATATATATAGAGAGAGAGAGAGAGAGAGAGAGAGAGAGAGAGAGAGAGCTAATAAGAGGCATTTCGCTGAATTAAATCAGCTGGGGGCTTGAACGAGCTAAATCATACAATTTACTTTTTCTCAAAAGGTGGCGGGTCAGATAAAAAGTTAACGTACTCAGACGCATTTAGCATTGTTCTTGACTTCTGAAATATCTTGTGAAAACTCCCTCGAGGTAGAAGCATCCTTATCCTTCTATCTACACCTCTGCCAAGAGTAATCTTGTGCGAAGGTAGACACCTTTGAAGACCCACATTTAGATACTCTATGTTTTGGCCACTGTTTGACCACTACTGCAGCGAGCAAGGGGAGGCAACCCGTGACAAACTGGAATATGGCCGGGATGGTGACGACTTTCAAATAATGGAAGCTTGCACGAAGTTGAGGGATTGGAGTGGTGTGACCAGATCGCCAATGGGAAGCTGAAGCAGAGAGCCAGAAAGATGCGTGTGCGGTGGGAGGTGAGTAGAACGCGTTTGGGAAGACGGTTGGTGGCGATGTAGGGCGGTCCATGTTCTGACGGCTCCCGGGTGGAAGAATAGGATGGAAACCCAAATGTTTATAGGGAGGGGATTTAAAGAGAGATTTGAAGGGGGTGATGAAGGAAATTCGAGACAGACTTGAAGGGGATGATGTGGACATAAAAATAATTTAGCAGATATCACAGGACTGGAAGACCTACGTGAACTTGTTATAGCCAGGTTAAACGGGGTATTGCGGCAACTATGTTGCATTGTCATTCAAGATTTCTGACTAGCAAACTGGCATTTACGGGTGATAATCTTGTTATTTATTTTCTCGTTGTTCTCATTTAGCTCTCGCTTTCTTTCCTGTCCCTGATGAAGGCCTCGCGGTCGCAACGTAGGCAATTTTCTTTGACTTTTGTCCTAGTAAAACGCATTACATTTTTTCCTTAAAAAAAAAAAAAATAAACCCCACTTTTCATCACGTCTCACTGCAGTCCTCCTTGTCTTTGTATGTTATTTTCATATAAATACGTTATTGGCACAGAATATACATATGTTAGTGTTACGCACAGAATTTTTCTAAGACTTTGTATAATTAACTTGCCTGAATTGTACACTGTAATTTTTTCTTGGTCGAAGGTAAATAACTCTTGTTTGACTGTGATTACATTTTCAATGGTGGTTACCTTCTCTTGTGTCCTGACGCGCCGGTCCATTTTTTCGATCGATGTCAGATCATTCTCCTTATATGGTAGCGTCGGTCAACTGTTTCTTGGAATGATTGAAACCAGTGTTGAGGTTTATTTTCCTGTCCATATAAGGCGTGATTTCATTATATCTTTGCCTGGAATGTCTCCACACCGTCTCGTTTCGAATCTTACTCGGGTGTTTGCGTTCTGCGCATGTCTGAACTTTAAGGGAGTTGGAGAAATCTTCCGGTCAGGGGATTCGACAAGATGTTTGAGCAGAGAGGACGCATCCAGCGTCTATGATCTTTTGATAGGGAATTGGTAGTCCTCCTGTGAGTTAGTTTAGCTAACGAGGTCTTTCCCTATATGATTCGAAAACGCCTGGAGGCGTATGTGTTGTGGTGTGATTTCGAAGCAAGGTAATACCCTCCTTATGTTCAAATCTGTAATCTATTTTGATGTTTGACATTGGTCGTTCTCTGCTCAGTTACCAGTTACAGGAAGGAGAGGTTCTTCTACTAGAGATTACACCCCAGGTATCTTCATACCTGAGATTTAGATGTATACGGGTCATGCTAGGCCCAGAGAACAGTTTCTATGCTCTTTGAACTTCGCAATGCTAGCGACGGTATCTACAGCGAGGTTAGACTTAGAAAATCTACAAAGGTCAATCTGACCTGTACTCTTGAAACGCCATTCCAGTGCGTTCAGTGGTGAACTCATTTACATATCTGATCGGATAGCAATCAGAGAGGAGTTTGTTAGACTTATGTACATTATGATATGAAGCTGACGCTGTTGTAAGCTGGAATATATATATATATATATATATATATATATATATATATATATATATATATATATATATATATATATATATATATATATATATATATATATATATATATATATATATATATATATATATATATATATATATATATATATATCAGCTCATAGGATTTGCAGGATCCATTGAATAACTTTATGTATGCACACTACTATGTACTACAGTGACTATGACCTTTTCTAAAATGGATGTACAGTACCTGTTTTGTGGCGTCAGAAAATAAACGATGGAAAAACGTCAATAGCAGTTTACACCCTTCTATGACTTTTCATGTCATACCACATGTGTTGTGAACCTGTGAAACCACATCACCTACACTCGCAGCCAGCACCCATAAACCAGACAAGACACCTCACACTCCATCCTATAACCTACCTGGTGTCTATAGGGGTGGGACTTCATATGGCTACACACTAGCAACGACTGTGGACTTATACCTGCAACATTGGAGGCTTACCGTTCATAGTGGCCAGTAGTCAGCCATAAACCACCCTTATCATTTTTGGTGGCCAGTTTTGGTCTTATCATTTTTGGTGGCCAATAACTGGTTTTGTTTGGTACCAGCACTCTCGGGGTCAGTAGCCCATGCAGTACTCAGCAATCAAGTTCATGATCTACACTTACTTCAAGAAATCTACATCTTCAATGAAATATTTTGAAAGTACCCGGCGTTGCTGCATTTAGATGGATTTTGAAAGTACCCGGCGTTGCCGCATTTAGATGGTCAAGTGCCGATTGAATCAATTTTGCCGCATTCAGATGGTCAAGTGCCGATTGAATCAATTTTGCTGTAGTTCGAAGGTCAAGTGCCGATTGAATCAATTTTGCTGTAGTTCGAAGGTCAAGTGCCGATTGCATCAATTTTGCTGCATTTAGAAGGTCAAGTGCCGAGTGAAGCGTGTTGCTGTTACATCTGAGAAGTACAAGTTCCATACTTTCTACAATACTTCATCTGAGGTTCAAGTTAGTAACCGTCGTCTTTGCTGTTTTTTGGATGCAAGTTCAGATGTGCGATCAACGTTGGATCATCTATCCTTAGAATGCTGATCACCACCTGTTCTACACCGTGTTGACGATAGGAGATTAATAAGATAAGTGGCCTGTTTTGTTTGTGAACTGTGCCCTTATACTCTAACTGAGCCTTCTGTATTGTCACATTCTCACTGTTATATGTTTACATGTTATATGTTATTTGTATATTTATTGTTTATATTTCAGCGGGTCGGTTGGGTAGGTGACTCTCATAGATAATACCACGTAATAGAGGTATCTATTGAGAGCGTGTCGTTAGGAACAGAGCAATTACCTTAATTGGAAATTGTTAGCAATATTTATTGCTATTTACGTTTAGTTGTGACGACATGTGTTAGTGTTGTTTTCGTTATTTTTCTGTTCTTTAGTTTTGTTGTGATTTGTTTGTATTTTGTAGGTCTCCTCTTTTCTATTATTTAGTTTTATACACCATTTTCGTTTATACACTGTGACGTCATTTGTTTGTTTACCTTTTTCGCATTTGTCATCACATTCTTTGTGATATTTTTTTATAATTTTCGCTGTTTATTTAGTTGACTTTTGCGAATGTTTTCGTATTGTCTTTGATCTTTGTTATTGTTTACATTGTCTTGCATCTTTGTTATTGTTTACATAGTTCTTAGTTAGCATTCACTATTGTTAAATATATGCTTATGCCCTATTAGCTGTATAGTGCACTTATCATAACTAACTGGTGGTTTTTGCTTATGCACTATTAACTGTGTAGTGCAGTTATGATAAATAACTGATGGATATGTGATTATGCACTATTAGATGTGTAGTGCCCTTATGATTAAGAAGTGACTTGTGATATTATTATACATTTGATAATACAAGTTCTTTGTCAAAGACTTGTTTCCCACAGAGATTGGGGTAAACATTGTGATTATACAAGTACTTTATTTAAGTCTTGTTATTATTAAGGTTGAAATAAGATAATTTATATAAGAATAAGTGTTCTTAGGTCAGTTTCTTGCGCTGATTTCAAATTTAAAATCCGTTTATCTCTATCACATCGGGTTCTTAAGATATTTGTGAATAAATATATTTTTGGGAAACCGTTATTTGCTCCGTTTCATTTTTACTATATAACTTATTAAAAATTAATAAAATGCAAAATAATTCTACTTTTTATACTGCTAAAAGATGCATGACATATGTTACGCTATTTTTCAAATAGTTACTGTATTTTGAAATAATTCTGAGCGAAATATGGCTTCTAGAAGTTGTAGAAGTTTGGCTGATCTGTTCTGTTACGTGTGCGGATATTTTACCGATCGTGTTCACCAGAAAAACTTTACACCTTTACTAAAGAAAGCATATGAACTTTATTTCGATTTGAAAGTTGATGATGCAAATAAATCCTGGAAGCCAAATGCAGTTTGTTCGACTTGTGCAAATACATTGGCAGGTTGGTTACGAAAATCGCCAAAGCATAAGTCGATGCCTTTTGGAGTGCCAGTAATAAGGCGTGAACCGACAAATCACGCTACTGATTGTTACTTCTGCTTGACAAATATGCATGGTTTCACTTTAAAACTAGAAAGTCTGTGGTTTATCCAAATATTGAATCGGTTTCAAAACCAGTGCCTCATGATCCAATCACGTGTCCGATCCCAGTTCCACCAGAACAATATCCGTTGGACGTGAATGAACCATCAGAAAGTGATAGTTTACCTGCTTTAGAAACTAATTCTGACTGGGATTATATAACGGTGAATGATGGTGTTCACTTAATTAACTATTCAGAACTTTCAGATATAATACGTGATCTCGCTCTTACCAAAGGACAAGCGGAATTACTCGAATGGAATCTTTTAGCGCCTAATACTCCGATATCTAAATTTCGTCATAGACACGGAGAACTTGTTCAATACTTTAAGAAGGATGATGACATTTGCTATTGCAAAGATGTAAACGGTCTAATGGTGCACCTCGGTCATGAGAACATAGTCAACGAATGGCGACTTTTCATCGACTCTTCCAAGACTAGTCTAAAAGCCGTGTTTTTGCATAACGGAAATTTATTTTCATCAATTCCAGTCGCCTACTCTGTTCATATGAAAGACATTTTTATGACAACATGGCTATACTTTTGGCAAAAATAAAGTACAATGACTACCAATGGCGGATTTGTGGAGACCTAAAGGTCATTGCAATTCTCACAGGCATGCAGACTGGGTATACTAAATTTTGTTGCTTCCCATGTGATTGGGACAGCCGCAACAGACAGGAACATTATGCAAGAAAGGTGTGGCCTATCAGGGATCGTATGCAGCTCGGGCATAAAAATGTAATACACGAGCCATTAGTTAACAAAGACAGCATCATTTTACCACCGTTACATATAAAGTTGGGGCTCATGAAGAATTTCGTAAAAGCGTTAGATTAAACGAGCAAAGCTTTCACTTATCTTCGAGAAAAGTTTCCGCAAGTTAGCGATGCAAAGATAAAGGAAGGTATCTTTGTAGGACCTCAGATTAGGAAAGTTATTGCAGACAAACAATTCGAGAACTTGTTACATGGTAGTGAACTTCGCGCATGGATGGCATTCAAATCGATCGTCGATAACTTTCTGGGAAATCACAAATCTGTCGACTATGTGCATATTGTTAAGCAGTGCATAGGTGCATACAGAATTATGGGCTGTAACACGTCCCTCAAAATCCATTTGCTCAATTCGCATCTTGACTTTTTCCTTGACAACCTTGGCGAAGTCAGCGATGAACATGGTGAATGATTCCATCAAGATATAGCCGTAATGGAGTCACGTTATCAAGGACGGTGGAGTGTGACCATGCTTGCCGATTATTGTTGGATGCTTCATCGCGATGTACCACATGCCATTCACCGACGAAAGTCGACTGCAAAGAAATTCAAGCCTACATAACTGTTACACTTCTTGTACGAATGATGTTGTAATACTGTATGCGTTGTTAAAAAACTTCAATTGCGTATTTCTAGAGATCCCGACCTGATAGAGAAAAACGGATTGCAGATTTAAAAACAGCGCATTAAAATTTACCAGAACAACATAGAAATGTTAGAGAAAGAAAAAAATTTTTTTTTGTTAGCCAGTGTAATTAATTATTTCAGGTTTTGGACTCATAATATTAGACATCATGTCTACACTTGAGTACTTTATTGAGCAAGGGAAAGCCCTTGGTAAGACTGGTGATAAATTAGAAGAGTATGCAAATACTCAATGGACTAAAGCACTAAAGTCTGAGGAGAAAAGACAAAACGAGGAAAATAAAAGATTAGACAGAGAAGCTGAGCAAAAGAAGATAGATGCTGAGAATCTGAGACTGCAGATGCAGGCAGATGAGAGAAAATTCCAAATGGAAATGGAAAAACAGAAAAGAGAAGCTGAAGCTGAGGAGAGAAAAATTCAGCTACAATTGGATGCTGACAATAAAAGATTGGACAAAGAAGCTGAGGAGAGAAGAATTCAGCTACAATTAGATGCTGAAAATAAAAGACTACAAGCCGAGGCTGAAGAGAAAAAGTTACAAAGAGAGGCTGAAGAAAGAAAGTTACAAAGAGAGGCTGATGAGAAATCAGAGGCACATCTCCAATCCAACCTGCAAGTCTGGAAGGAAGAGCTGGAGAAGAGAGGGATGGTCATAAGCAGCTCTAAAACAAAATCCATGGTGGTGTCACGAGAAGAGAGAAAACATCAGATTAAGTTGGGAGAACAGGTCCTGGAGCAGGTCGACCACTTTAAATATCTCGGAGCTATTGTAGACCGAAAGGGAGGCATCAAAGAAGAGTTGGCCACTCGAAAAGCAGCGGCTTGGAGACTTTTTCAGGCCATAAATCGTGGATTCCTCAGCAAGAAAGAGGTTGGTAAGAAAACGGGGATGGCTGTATACCGCTCCACCTATGTCCCAGTCTTGACATATGGATGCGAGTCGTGGGCAATGACTACAACCCACAAAAGCCAGATCCAAACCTCAGAAATGAGTTATCTGAGGAAAGGGGTTGAAGTAACAAGAAGAGACATGGTCCGCAACCAGACGATCCGTCAAGGCCTAAAATCCCATCCGCTGCAGACCCAAATAGAACAGTCCCAACTAAGATGGTTTGGCCATGTCTGCAGAATGGGAGGGGATCGGCTACCACGACAAGCATGAGAAACAAAGAGCCAGGGATCCAGACCTCCAGGACGACCCAGAGTCCGCCGGGAGGACAACATTAGACAATCTTTGAAGGACCGAGGACTAGAATGGAACCAGGCCAGGAAGAAGACAGCTGATAGAATGGTCTGGCGCTCTCTCTTCCAAACCTCTACACCTCACGGTAGAAGGGGAACGACTAAGTAAGTAAGTAAGAGAGGCTGATGAGAGAAAAGCAAAAATGGAGCATGAAGAAAAACTCTTAGTTTTGGAGTTAGAGAAGTTAAAGTTGATGAACATGGGTAATGCTAATGATCCAAATAAGGGGTCATCTTCTGATAAAGCTAGTACTTTTAAGATTAAGCTACCAGCATTCAATGCTTCCAGTGACGATATAACGTTTTATCTGGATAGATTTGAACGTGCATGTAAAACACATAACATAGATAAATCGCTGTATGTTTATCAGTTGTCCAATATACTTAGAGGTGATGCTTTGAGTATGTTAAGCATGGTAGATGAGCCTGACAAGAACAATTATGAGGTTGTCAGGGCGGTCTTGTTAAAGAAATACCAATTGAACGAAGACGGCTATCGTCTTCAATTTAAAAATATGTTGCCAGAAACTGGAGTAGAATTCTCTGAATTCATTTCAAAGATACGTCTTACTTTTACACGTTGGGTTGAGCTGTCTAAGACAGAACATACATTTGTAGCACTTATGGACTTACTACTTAGAGACAAGGTTATGTCTTCTGTCAATGAGTCTTTTCTTGCTTTTCTTCATGAGCGTAAGCCTAAAAACATAAAAGAAATGGAGGAATACTGTTGCCAGTATGTCACTGCGCATCCTCACGTAACCATTAGCAACTCTAAAGTAAAAGAAGGTCTGCCAGTTGCTTCGGCAGCACCATATGGCCCAAACTTCATGCGTAATATTCAGGGTACTCAACAAAATTTTAATAGAAAGAGTAACCGGAATTATGCTCAGAATCATGGCAATCAATCACATGGTGATTCTTCTTCGAAGAACTGGAGACAGGCTGATAATCCTCGGTATACTACACCCAATAATTTTAGGCATTTCCGCAGAGGTAGTCAATATAGAGGCAATCATAACTATTTTTCGCGGAGACCTCATCAATATAGAAATGATAATGACAGTTATGGAAACTGGGATTCAAACCAGGATAACAATTACAGTAGAGAGTATAATAATAATTTCAGAGGCAATAATGGTCGCGGTAGATCTCAACATAAAAGAAAGAGATATCAACAGACAAACTCTGTACAGCAAGAGTCTCAGGGAGCATGTAAACAGGTTGATGATAATAAAAACTCTAGTGCTATCACATGTTCTGCCTTTGACTTTGGTAGGGCAACTAAATGTCCCCAATGCAGTACTTTGTTCGAACCGACTACCGTAACTACTTTAAGCTGTGGTCATCCTCTTCCCGCTCTTCCTGCTGCAGTTGCGCATGACGGGAGAGGTTCTCTTATCCTACATAAGGGTCTTGTAAATAGTAATCCAGACTCAGTCCTTTTTGATTCTGGATGTACTACTATTGGTGTTAGGCAATCTCTTGTAGATCCATCCTGTGCTACAGGAAAGGTGATCAAATGTGTCACATTTGGTGGCACTTTGGAAAAGTATCCTACTGCCATAATACATATTGCTACTCCCTTCTTTACGGGAGATGTCCACGCGTGTCTTCTACCTAACCCTATAGTGGACCTTATTATCGGTCGTATTCACGGAGTTAGGGAATGTACCCCACATCAGATTGCTGTTTGGGAGGAACAAAATATTGAAGCTACCAATGCAGTGGTCACAAGAGCACAAGCTCTGGAAACACCACCAACTTCATTAACTTATAATAATGAAGTGAATAGCCAAAATAGTCACTTGATTATTTCACGTGACTCTTTTATAAAATTGCAAGAAGAAGATCCTTCTTTACAAAAATTCTTCATTCTAGCAAAAAAAAGGTGATCCGAATCAAAACACAAATAGAAAGTCTTGGATTTCTATGAAGAACGGCGTACTTGTGCGTATGGTACAAGACTCGACTACGTCTACACATTCTCAAATTCTTGTGCCTAAGAGTATGAGATTGCAAATATTGCAACATGCTCATGACTCACAATGTGCTGGACATATGGGTTTTTCCCGTACAAAGTCGAGGGTTCTTGCGGCTTTCTTTTGGCCATTTGTGAGCAAGGACATACGTATTTACTGTCGATCTTGCAAAGTATGTCAGGAGGTCAAATCTAAAGGACCACGACATACTGCGCCTATCCAGGCTGCTGACATTCCTATTCGGCCGTTTCAGAAAATGGCAATAGATATTATCGGTCCTTTTAGGATCAAGTCGGCCAGAGGACATCAATTTATCCTTACAAGTGTCGATATGTGCACACGCTGGCCAGAAGCTATATTTCTTAAGAGCATCTCCACTGCTGATATCGCAGACGCTCTTTGGCTGATATTTTCTCGTTTGGGATTCCCCAGAGAAATATTGTCAGACCATGGCACTCAACTTATATCTGACACTATGTCACAGGTAATGTCTATCTTACATATTAAAAGGTCTCTCAGCAGTATCTATCACCCAATGTCTAATGGGTTAGTTGAGCGTTTGAATAGGAAACTCAAGACTTTAATTGGGAAGATAACTGAGGATCATCCTCAGGATTGGGACAGGGTTTTACCCGCGGCTCTCTGCTTATAGAGAGGTCCCCAATGAACGCACAGGATTTTCTCCTTTTGAGCTTGTCTTTGGCGCGCGACCGCGCGGCCCTATGTCTTTACTCCACGATCTTATCACTGCCGATAATATTAGCGATGACACTCAATCTTCTTATGAGTATGTCATTGCTCTTAGGCAAAAGATCATCGAGGCATGCAAACTAGCAACTTCTTCATCCGAATTTGCTAAAGAAAAGGCAAGGCTATTTGCAAATAAGAATAGATGTCTACGACAACTTTGTCCAGGTGACAAAGCACTCGTCCTACTTCCTTCAAGGGAGAACAGACTTCTTATTGCATGGAAAGGTCCGTATGCAATAGTCTCTAAAATTTCCGACGTCGACTATGTTGTCGATATTGATGGAAAGCATAAAACTTTCCACATAAATATGCTCTCGGAATTTCATGAACGACCTGACAATTTGCAGCTTTTTTCCAGGCGACGGACGATTCTCCAGTACCTCATGGTCATTACTCATCCCTGTCAGTTATACAGGATGAGGAAACTACTTTTTCTAATGTCAATCTCCCTCTTCCTGTGATCCCACTTCATTCTACGGAATCTTGGAAAAACGTTACCGTTTCTCCTAATCTTTCCGCTGAGGAACATCGACAACAAGTCTCTTCGATGTTACAAACATTTCAGGATGTCCTTACCGACATCCCGGGACACACACATGTCATTGAACATGACATAGTACTTACTGACCATAATCCTATCAGAGTCAGACCCTATCCTATTCCTATCCATTTTCAGTCACAAGTCGAGAAAGAATTGGATGAGATGATACGATTGGAAATAATCGAACCATCCACTTCAGCATACTCTTCGTCCATGGTTATTGTTCGAAAGAAAGACAATAACATTCGCCTTTGCGTTGATTATCGCAAATTGAACCAAGTTACGAAGTTTGATGCTGAACCTATGCCTTCGCTAGAAGAGCTACTAAACAAACTTTCTAATTCTAGATTCTTTACCAAACTTGAGTAGTCAAAAGGTTATTGGCAAGTTCCTTTAACTGAACGAGCCAAACCTCTTACTGCTTTTTCTACACCTAGGGGTTTATTTCAATGGAATTTCATGCCTTTTGGCCTCATGAACGCCCCTGCTACATTCGTACGCATGATGCGTCGAATTCTCTCATATCGTACAGATGTCATAGCATACTTAGACGATATCTGTCTGTTCAGTGATTCCTGGGAAGATCACTATCTGGGTTTATACGAATTGCTGTCTACTCTTCGTGAGTGTAATTTAACTGCAAAACCCTTTATAGGATTTAGCGAGATTTCCTTCCTGGGTCATCGTGTTGGTCATTGTCTTTTAAAGACAGAGGACCACAATGTATCAAAAATACTAAACATTTATGTCCCTAAGACGAATAAACAAGTGCGTAGTCTCTTGGGTTTGATACAATTTTACGGACGGTTCATTCCGAATCTGTCCTCCATTATGGCACCTCTTTCTACTTTATTGAAGAAAGGATCACCTAATCTGATCCGCTGGTCTCAAGAATGCCAATCCTCATTGGACCAGATTAAAACTCTATTTTCATCTCCACCTATCCTTAGGTTACCTACTATTGAGAAGACTTTTGTTCTTCGAAGTAACGCCTCGTCCACTGGGATTGGGGCAGCACTAATGCAGGAGTATTCAGATACTCTGCATCCGGTGATGTATATCTCTAGGAAATTAAATGCTGCAGAAAGGAATTATTCGGTTTTAGACCGTGAATTATTGGCTATGGTTTAGTCAATTCTCAAGTTACAAAGATTCCTTCTAGGCGCACATTTCATTGTGGAAACCGACCAGAAAGCTCTTACTGCTATTCAGAGCAAAAACTTGAAGAGCTCGAGGTCCACTCGATATACCATAGCTCTTCAACCCTTTCATTTCACGGTGCGAGCTATCCGTGGTTCGGATAATGTGATGGCAGACATTCTGTCCAGATGCCCACATGATTCCACTTAATTCTTCTGTCATATATATTTCCTGATAAATGTCGAGATCTATAACAGTTCTCTACTATAATGATATATCAGCACATATGTTCTCACTTTTTGGGAATTTATAGCATTGTACCATATAATTTCCTTTTTCTGTTACCGATTTTGTTATAACGGAAGAAGGCTTAATTAGCAATATATGGGCCAAAAGTTCACATGGCCACAATTTATATATTGTGTTTTGATTAATGTATTAAGAAATTTAACATTTATCATGAAGATTTTTGTTATTGCTATTTTCGCAGCACATCATTGACGTCTGCGAGAGTATGGACATTATGTCAACCATGAAGTATGTCAAGTTCTAACCTACTTTGGAACGAGTTATGTCCACATCTTCAAGGAACATCTGTTTAATTGCTATAATACATTGTATAATGTATAATGCTTGTATAATGTATTTTTGGTTTAAAATATGTAGTTCATTACACTTCATACTATGATAACATATTTGTATTTATGTGAGCATAATTTTGCTTACATTAAGATGTTTCCATCACTGTGGCGTATGTTGGTGGCACCTCCCTGGAATATACGTGTACACTTAGGGAAATATTTTCTCTAAGGATGTGAGATATAATCTCACCTGTCGCTCCATGCGTCGAGCTAGCCTCATATTAGGCATTATATCCGCGCATCATACGTGCGTTAGGAGCCTGTTCGTTCTGGCTCTAGGATTTAAAAAAAAAGTTTCATTTTTTTTCCCGGGGGGTGCGGTAATCTGTTACGCACAGAATTTTTCTAAGACTTTGTATAATTAACTTGCCTGAATTGTACTCTGTAATTTTTTCTTGGTCAAAGGTAAATAACTATTGTTTGACTGTGATTACATTTTCAATGGTGGTTACCTTCTCTTGTGTCCTGACGCGCCGGTCCATTTTTTCGATCGATGTCAGATCATTCTCCTTATATGGTAGCGTCGGTCAACTGTTTCTTGGAATGATTGAAACCAGTGTTGAGGTTTATTTTCCTGTCCATATAAGGCGTGATTTCATTATATCTTTGCCTGGAATGTCTCCTACACCGTCTCGTTTCGAATCTTACTCGGGTGTTTGCGTTCTGCGCATGTCTGAACTTTAAGGGAGTTGGAGAAATCTTCCGGTCAGGGGATTCGACAAGATGTTTGAGCAGAGAGGACGCATCCAGCGTCTGTGATCTTTTGATAGGGAATTTAGTCCTCCTGTGAGTTAGTTTAGCTAACGAGGTCTTTCCCTATATGATTCGAAAACGCCTGGAGGCGTATGTGTTGTGGTGTGATTTCGAAGCAAGGTAATACCCTCCTTATGTTAAAATCTGTAATCTATTTTGATGTTTGACATTGGTCGTTCTCTGCTCAGTTACCAGTTACAGGAAGGAGAGGTTCTTCTACTAGAGATTACACCCCAGGTATCTTCATACCTGAGATTTAGATGTATACGGGTCATGCTAGGCCCAGAGAACAGTTTCTATGCTCTTTGAACTTCGCAATGCTAGCGACGGTATCTACAGCGAGGTTAGACTTAGAAAATCTACAAAGGTCAATCTGACCTGTACTCTTGAAATGCCATTCCCGTGCGTTCAGTGGTGAACTCATTTACATATCTGATCGGATAGCAATCAGAGAGGAGTTTGTTAGACTTATGTACATTATGATATGAAGCTGACGCTGTTGTAAGCTGGGATATATATATATATATATATATATATATATATATATATATATATATATATATATATATATATATATATATATATATATATCAGCTCATAGGATTTGCAGGATCCATTGAATAACTTTATGTATTCACACTACTATGTACTACAGTGACTATGACCTTTTGTAAAATGGATGTGCAGTACCTGTTTTGTGGCGTCAGAAAATAAACGATGGAAAAACGTCAATAGCAGTTTACACCCTTCTATGACTTTTCATGTCATACCACATGTGTTGTGAACCTGTGAAACCACATCACCTACACTCGCAGCCAGCACCCATAAACCAGACAAGACACTTCACACTCCATCCTATAACCTACCTGGTGTCTATAGGGGTGGGACTTCATATGGCTACACACTAGCAACGACTGTGGACTTATACCTGCAACATTGGAGGCTTACCGTTCATAGTGGCCAGTAGTCAGCCATAAACCACCCTTATCAGTTAGTGACACAGAATATACATATGTTACTGACACAGAAGATACATATGTTACTGACACAGAATATATGTATATGTTACTGACAAAGAATTTACATATGTATAAACATTTATAACACATAATGGGCTGAACTGCCCATGGTAAACTTCCGGTGTTATGTATTTGAGGTTCGCACTAACGACCTGTCATCGAAACATCATTTTTTGGTGATGCGTAGATGGCAGGGAGGATAGTGTGATTCGCTTGCATAGCTAGGCGGGGTTGTCGCACGGAAGGTTCCAGGGTTAAAATCCTGGGTAAGTCACTCATGTCTGTTGTTTTTCTGTTGTCTAGTGTTCTACTTCTTTGTTTCCTACGAGTGCCTGATAACATACCTTTATATTTGTCTCATATTAATTAAATATACATATGTTACTGACACAGAATTTACATATGTTACTGATACAGAATATACATATGTTTCTGACACAGAATATACATATGTTACTGACACAGAATATACATATGCTAATGACACAGATTGTGAGTTAGATATCGAGTATTGGCACTTGGTGTTAGTGTGTTATTCCTATAATTATTCACATATGTTGCACAGACACAGAATTGAAATGTGATTATGTTCACAAAAAAGTCATGACTTTAGAAGTAGGCACAAGAGATCCTTTTCTCCCTTAAGGGTTTTGCTTTCTTCTTGCAATGCACGTATCTTTAAACCTAGACTCAAGTACGTAGGTTATATCCGAGCACAACTTGCAATTGATAAATAAATGAACTCAGTTAATTGAAGCATAAGGTTGATAAAAACTAAGTCATGGAAAGGACTATTAGCTTCCATAAGCTAGCATGAAGAAGCCCTGACAAGGGCTGCTAGCTCGTGCAGCGGCGATATTTACAAAGCTCTGAAAAGGACTAATAGAACCTATCTGCTAGCATAATGAAGCCATGAAAAGGACATATCTTGAAAACTACCAGCTACGCTAACGCTTGCCGTACCGCAGTGTTCAGCGAACACCAGTTATGAGTTCAGTGTTGCAACTCCATATTTTGAAAAAAAATCTAGATGGTACCTTAAAAAACACCTAGATTGGGATACTTTTGGGCTATTTTTGGGCGGAAAACCGAAAGTTGATCTAGGTGGCGTTCTTCAGCTAATGAAGGAAAATGACATCTAGACGAAACCAACAAAAAACCTAGATCTAGGTGAATCCACCTAGGAATGGCAACGCTGGTTATGATGACACAAGAGGTCTGCCAGTAACCTCAGTATACGATCTACTCCAAAATACCAGTTCCACACCAGATGTTGTGGCAGGCCCTGGAAATGTACAATGTTCCACAAGAAATTTCAGCAATGCTGAAGCTGTATTTCTCAGGGTTCTCTGTCAGATTTTCAACAAGAGAGTACACAACGAAGTTGATTGACCTACAAGTTGGAATTGTGATGGGATGGACCACCTCTCCAATACTATTCGTGTTGGCTATGCAGGTAATCATCAAAGCGGCTCAAGGATTTGCAACAGGTCCGAAGCTCAATGGAAGGTGCCACTAGCCACCGCTTAAAGCATTCATGGATGACACAACCATTCTGACATCAGATGAACATCAGGCCCGAAGAATGTTAGCACGCCTGGATGAACTAGTCAGCTTGTGCAGAATGAGCTTCAAACCTAAGAAGTCTAGAAGCCTATCAGTCAGGAAAGGGAAGATATCTGAGGTCAGATTCATAGTTTCAAACCAAAGAATCCCTACTGCCATTGATGTGAAAAGTCTTGGCAGAGTGTATGATGCCTCATTAAAAGACTTAAAGGCAGTTCAACAGACAATAGAAATGGCAGACAGAGGACTATAGATCATCGACTGAAGCAGACTCCTAGGAAAGTTCAAACTGTGGTGCCTTCAGTTCATGTTGATACCTAACTTGCTATGACCACTGCTTATATACGAAATAAGCACCTGTACAGTGGAAGCTATAGAGAAAAAGGTCATGAAGAAAAGGCTAGGAGTACCACCAGGTCTGTCAGACGTAGCACTGTACTGCGAGAAGGCAAAGTTTGTGCTTCCCTTCAAGTCAGTTGTTGAAGAATGCAAAGCAGGAAAGACAAGGCTCGCAATGATGCTGTGCGAGTTAGCAGATGACGCAGTTAAGTCAATTCAGCCCACACTGAAAACTGGAAGGAAGTGGAAAGTGGATGAAGCTGTTGGTGCTGCCCAAAAGTCGCTCAAGCTGACAGAGGTAATCGGATACACACAGACAAATAGACGGGGATTTGGCCATGGTGACATCCGCTGGTGGTCCAAGGCATCAAACAGGGAACGCAGAGATTGGTAATTCAGGAGATACGAGGCGCTGAGAATGATAAGAGGATGCTAAAAGCGGTGCAGCAGGCCTACAAGGCCAATAGACTACATGGGAAGGAGCCCTGCAAAGGTTCTTTGCATGGAATGATATATGGCATATGGCACCTTTTAGACTCAGCTTCATTATCAGTGCCATGAGAGTGAGATACTGGAATGTGTGCTCTCAGCTTGCAAGATGTCATTAGGGTAAGAGCGATACACATGGCACCACAACAAAGTACTAAATGAGCTGGCTACTACAGTAGACCTAGCAAGGGTGAAGGCGAACAGCAAAGTCAGACCGAGAACTGAAAATACATACTTTATGAGAGCAGGAAAGTCAGCACATCCCAGACCAATAAATCAAGTAGCAGTTTACCGTCTCTTCTTGACTGTGCAAATGACTGGGAGATGGCAGTAGACCTACCTGGGCTAGGGGCATATCCAGAGAGTATCAGAAGATCTCGAAGTCGGCCAGATATAGTGCTGCATTCCTCATCATCGCACCAGATTATAATGATTGAGCTGACCGTGCCATTTGAATCCAGATTGGACGAGCAACACTCGTTCAAAGCGGCCAAGTACAAGTATAATGATATGGCCGCGGACTTGAGACGCGATGGGTTCACTGGAAGGGTCATGGCTGTTGAGGTGGGTGGAAGAAGTCTCACGGCTGCTTCAGGGTATGATGTACTGAAACTGTTGGTGTTGAGCGTGCAGGCAAGAACAAAAGCACTTAAGAGGCGGGAAAGGCATCGTGCTGGCCGTAGAACAACCGCAACGGGCTATGGAACTCGAGACAGTAACTTGTTTTCAACATAGGGGTTACTTTCATAGTTGCCTCCAGCTGGCGGAAAATAGGAGTGAATTTGAAAGCTGCAACCAATGTGGAATTGGTTCAATTCTCTGCACTAGACAACAGGAGGCTGAAACTTGGGAGTATGACCAAAGTAGGCCATCTGTGACGTATAATGGAAATATAGCCTACAATATCTGACAGTCTTTCGTGGCATCATTAGCGTTCTATGATTTGCTAGCAAAACCATGCAATTTTCTGTCTGTCTTACTCACCTTTTAATTCACGCCTCTTTTCCTTGACCATAAACAAACGAAGTTGTTTACCAACTTTCGCGACCTGCCAGTCATAACAGGGAGCTAATGAGGTTTGTTTACCCAAGTTTCTCACGCGAGCTGATCTGTCAATCATCGATGCATGATAGACCGCACGTAACGAAACCGAAGACTCTTTGAAGTTCGTACTCAGGATAGCCGGGAATTTCCCGAGTGGCTTTGATGTCGAGTTGCGGGGCAAAATCTTCGAGAACCCCGTTAGACGCGAGAATTCTTCAGATGTCGATTAGCAACGCTAAGACAGAGCGACCGTAACACATTTTATCTGGGGAACTCTGTTCACGATTCTTTCGATTCACGTGGTAATGTGAAAAGTTACGTCATCTATAGATGAGAGAGCCAATAATATATATAAACTGTGATTTCTTAAACCCGCTATCAGTTTTCGCTCAGAATTTTGGATAGCCTAAGCACGTATTCTAGAACCATTGTGGAAGATGTGTTAATAGCATTTCGTGGGGATTGTTTCATTTCTGATTTGTGGTAATAGAAATTAGCATTTACGTGATTTAATGTGATAAGTTTACCATTATAATTCACTTGGATTTTCTAGCTGTTAGAACTAGTGAAATAAAATAACGCGTAGCTATTGTTTTTTACCAGATGTGCAGTTATAATGTAATTTCCATCACCCGCTTTCTCACACAAGAAGAGACGGTTCTAGTTGACTGAGTATATGTTAGGCGCGACTATAGTGACAGAATAGAATTCACGTTTATTTCATTGTGTGCATTTATAATAAGTGACTATTGTTTAATATCATACGACTAAACATACAGACGCCGACAATTTAATAGCTATTAACGACAGGCAATAATTTGTAAGTGCGCGTATGAACAATTAAATAATAATAGAAATTGTATGCTGATCGTTAACGCGAGCCAGGGGCGGAGAGGGCGCATACCTTCACCCGACCTAGACACGCCTTTTAATTTTAATCAGGACTGACGGAGTGGATAAGAGATCGTCTTGTCCCCGTCTGTGTGCAAATATGTAGATATATAGAATAGTAGCATTTTTTTCATAAATGTTCTTTTATTCTTAAGCAGACCTGATCACAAGAGGGGCCAGCGGTCTTCTATTTTGGTCATTTTCTTCATTTACTGAAGGGTTAATGTTGTCTCTTCTTGGCTTGCGCATCCCCAAGTTCATTTGTGAACAGAGTTCCCCAGATAAAATGTTTTTTGGCCAAAGATATACCAGAAGCATGTAACGTGTAAATTTAACTGGACTTATCAATACCCAGATATTTTTTCTATTTTATCAGCCCACAGGGGTTGTGCAGAAATAATAACAATATCTGACTTTTGACAGTCGTATCAGCGGATTTATCCAGAAAGTTACGCTGCTTCAAAATCGGCACTCACCATAGAGACAACCGATAGGATTTACCATCATTTATCAATTGTAACAATTTAGCAACCAGATGTTTCCCAATACTGGAAGTATTTTCCTCTTTTAACTGTGACCACAAGATCACGTTCTCCTACATCAACTATTTGGCGGTGACATTTATTCATCCAGGGAAAATTAAAGCACCAAACTCGGCGTCTATCTTATTAAATTTAATTGTCGAGGATGGACTGGGGCCAATTTGGGCACTGAACACTGACATTATATATATATATATATATATATATATATATATATATATATATATATATATATATATATATATATATATATATATATATATATATATTCAGGATAATTGTATTTCCAAGGGATATCACCAAGAGTAGGTAAGGAGTGAGTGAGTGGCCACGTATGACAGAGAGAGAGTGAATATTTTTCTTTGCTACAGGAATGTTATCATCCTTTATTTGCTTTAAAATTGTTTACTTTACTGAGTAGCATTTATTAGGAACTTCGTTTACCTTACTGTCTATTCTGTAACATAGTGCCAACCTTTGACTTTTGGGTTATTAACTTTTTGGGTTCTTTTCTCAAGAGGGGGAGGGCACATTTATTCCGTTATTTTCATATGTCTGTAAATCTGATTTTATTTGATCTTTCTTTAGTAATTTGATGTTGTCAAGTTCAAATAATAATAAACAACAAAAGAAACTAAACTTTGTGTGTTGGTCAGACCCATACCCAATTAACCGTAGTTTTTCACGTTTGTGTGTCTTGTTGTCACATAGCTCTCTGTGTGTGTGTGTGTGTGTGTGTGTAGTTAAACTTATATTTCTATGTATAAGGAGGGCAAGATTGTCTTGTACTAAATTATAGTCGTATAGATAGGATGGAATAGAGAAACTTACTCATTCCATAGAAATATCTTCTCCTTAAACTATCACCTGTGAAAATCTATTTCGCACACCTTTCTTTCTTACGTACTTATCAACACCCCCTCTACTCAGACGGCCAAAAATAACTCTCAAACCCATCCTTACGACAGAATGGGTGCTCGTGTCCAGGGTTTGATCTAATTCTGAGTCTAGATTAATGACTAACGTCTGTTATTGTATAAGTCTAATTCTAGATAGAGTGTTGTGCGTCTTGTGTTGTGAGTAAAGAAAAGTAATAATAATTATCCAATAGACAACGTTCTTATTTACTGGGTTCTGACCACACAAATTTAGAAATTTGTTTCTTTCCACAGCATCTTATAGTTTACATACAGTTTGATTTTGATGGTGATCTTTGTTGGATATATGATATGGTAATTTTTGTACAAAAAGACCGCTGGTACGCGTGATTGTTTAACAATCACAATTTTATTGGAGCAGTGGGGCCTGAGCATAGCAAAGGAAGTGCATTGGGCAGTCGCTAAGTTAATCGCCTTCCCTAGCTCCAAACTGGCTCCAGGTGTGGGTGAGCGTGGTGGAATTATAAGGTAATTTATTTTCTTTAATTTTAAATATTCTTTCCACAGTAGTAATAGTAGATCTACAGTTTTTAGCCTGATCTACCATCTCTATGTTTTAAGTCGTCTGCGTTAGGAGCCTTTTTGCCAGTTAACAGCAGCGATAGATTAGACAACTGAGTGACAGGGAGGAGGAAACACAGTAAAAACAGAATTGTTTTTTTTAATTCTCTTAATTGATTAGGTAGCAGTGTATCCTTCTTTCTTTCTCGTGTAATTCGCAGTCAGTTATTAGCCATGGCTGAGCGAGTAATGCTTAAAGCAATGCTAAGAGAAGAAGCAAGGGAAATAGGATTACAAGGAGAAGGGTTGCTAGCTTTTGTGAACGAGGAACTCGCCAAATATGAGGCGGAGAAGAAGGAAGCAGAAGCTAGAAGAAAGATGCAGAAGCCATGGAGATGGAGAAAGCAAGAGAAGAACGGCAATTGGAGCAGAAGAAAATTGAGGCGGAAATGGAAACTCGCAGAGACATGGAGTGAGAGAGGGAGAGACAACATGAGGAAAGAGAGAGAGACAACTCGAGAAAAGAGAGAATGACCAACTACGTGAGCACGAATTGGCGCTTAGGACTTTAGAGGTCCAAAGTCATGGTGCATCATCTAGCTCCAGCAACGGAGAGTCTTTGTCACCTCAGTCACTCTTAGCTGATCATTCCAGTAGCCAGTCTCCTCAATTAGCAGCTATGTCTTTTGCCCTAGAATCCTTCCCAAGCCCCAATGAGAAAATTGATACTTATCTAGAAAAATTTGAGAGAATGGCAACACTGAATGGTTTGGAAAGTTCGCGATGGTGTTGGGAGCTTTCTCACGCCTTAAAAGGCAATGCATATGATGCGTATGTGAAACTGGGAAGCAGCAATCAAGACAATTACGACATGCTTAAGAAAGTTTTACTTGAGCACTTCGAAATGAACGCTCGCAAATTTTTGCAACTTTTCCGAAACAGCAGGAAAGAGGGAACCGAGACGTATGCCCAGTTCTCTTCCCGTCTGAAGGGATATTTGACTAAGTGTCTGGAGCTTTCAGAACGTCCTTGCACTTTTGAAGGGTTAGAAGAGCGTATTTTAACCGAACAGATCAAAAGCACTTTGTCAAACGAAGCCAGTAGATTTCCTGATGAACAGGGAGCTGTAAAGCTGGAAGACATCTTGAGTAAGTCTGAGCATTATGCCAATGCGCTAGCCGAGCTTCCGGACTTAAAACGCAAACCTGCAGATGAGCCTTCTCGAAAAAAATAATCTAGAACAGTCTTCCTAATCATCTTCCCACCAAAACCCAAGAGAAACTGTACCTCAGTACCCTATTCAAGGAAAATCGAAATTCTACAAAAACCGTTACCCCACCGACACCCGTGATCATCCCAAACGTCTTCCACGGCAACCAGGCCAGAAAGGATACGACAAAGGGAAAACCCCTGCGCCAGGGATAACTGATCAGGAAAACACACCGGGCCTAATCGGATCGGTTGTTTACAAACGGACTCGCAACGGAGTAGTAATTTCAGTGATTCTCAACCTGAGGGCGAGAGGCCTTCTACGCGAGGAACTGTTATATTGAACGGGACTTCAACTTATTGTTTGTTTGATACAGGTTTGAGCTTTGCTTGTATTGTCGCGAGGCATTTAGTCAAACCAGGTCAGGAAACAGAAGAAACCGCCAAATTATGTGGAGTTTTTAAAGGAGATGCACCCATAACGCCTTCAGTCGCACTTGTGGAGATACACTCGGATTTCGTCCGTGGTGTTAGATCCGATCTACCCTGTCATACTTGGTTTAAGTATAAAGTGTATTCCGTGACTACGTTAAGTATTGAATCGTTATCATCATCTTCCTGTTCTATCCTAATGGAACAATTAGCCATCATCGCAGCTGGTATCCCCCCTATTTTTTTCAAGAAGCCTGCATCAAGCATTCATTTGCTCCTGCTGAGGCTGTGTCTATAGTAATTTATTTTACATGATGACGTTGTCAGCCTCAAACACAAACTCATATTAGTCGCCACTTACGACATGCATCAGGTTGCATCAATAGTCCTATTATTTCTTTGAATCGTCAGAGATTCCTGGGAACTACATTGTTACCTATAAATCTCTGATCCCTCTATCCCTCTAATGTAGGCTCCTTCTCTGAAAGACAGAAACTCAATTAGATGTTTCCCCGAAATTTTTTTTCCGGTCCAAGATGGCTGACGTCTTTCACAACATTACGATTCGTTGAACTGACTTGGTGCGTTTTTTATAATAAGTGGCGGTATTGCAGCATTTTGTTATGTGTTGAGATATCCACCATTTTAATCGGCACATATCGATGTATGTAGCTTGTGGATTTGCATGAAAAGGGGAATGTTTAGCTAAAGTTCAGCTTACGATCCTGTCAGCCATCTTGGCAGATTATGTGCACGGAATAGTGACGTGAATTTCTACGCTTATTTTCAGTACACGGGTGTTGTCAACAAAGTTTCCACATTCGAATTACGATGCCCGGCCTAAAAAGTGTCAGAACTGTAATAAGGTCGGTAGAACTCTAGTCAACACATGGTTCTACAGTACTTCTTCTTCTTCTTTCTCGTTCACCCTGAAAAGGACGTTGGTTGCGTTGTGTCCGTTTACAGCGAAGCTGCGATATTTGCGCCTTTCTGCCGACACATCCGACTTCAGCACGGCATTTTTTGGGACCGGGTTTGCCTTCCCTCTTCGATCCCTACTCTCTCAGCCAGACTGCAGTGTTGTAGCCTGTTTCCAGTATGGCCGCATGACCTACTACCATAGCATTTATTCGTACTAGTAACTAATTATTATAAAACATAAGGAATTACTATTAACTACTATAGAAAGTAAATAGTGCAGTTACGAAATTTCATAGTTAATCAAAAAACGAGATACATTGAGTACAGGATGACATAAAACAAAACTGAAACTATGTCAAGCTTGGCATACTAACGCTACTTTCGGCGGGAGTTGCCATAGCAAATAGTGACGTAAATAGGAATAGCCTTACTCCCTGTAATATCGCTTGATAGAATGACCAGAGAATAAATTAATAAAATAATAGTTTATCAAATGAAACGGTAGCTAGAATCGCGCACTATCAATGGACGCCCATTAATAATTTTCTGGTAGTTGTAAAATCAGAGCCTTGCACATAGGACGTGATTTTAACTGTGCGGGGAAGGTATTTGACGCCACCCCCGATCTGTCACATGTCCTGGCTCCTCCGCTGAGATATTCAACAAGAACCTCAGTGTATTTCCTTAAATTATTTGCAGACGCAAGAAAGTATTTTCTTCATTTTCAAGAAAAATCTGTATGAAACAATTTTCCTGCTTTGTGGTACCCAAGTAAGTACGATTCGTACGAACATTTTTATTTCAGCATACGCCTAAGAAATCCTATAATCAATTAAAGCAACGAATGAAGCCAGTATTGATAAATACAAAGCAAGTTAGGCTTTTACACCCAAAGTGAGTGTACCTTCAATAGAGAAGATTGAAGAAGATACAGAAGTTAAGGAATGTTATAATCCCTGCTGGATAGAAATACGAAAGGGACAACTTATCAAACATGAAATGGATTCTGTGTCTGAAAACCAATGTAACTTCTGAATTTGTACAAATGTTGCTGTTATGTGGAAAAACGTCAATAGTTAAATAAAACTTGATATTTTATCAAAGACGTTACTGAGGATTCTTTACAGTTGAGCTAGACCCTTAGTTGTGAACCTGTACCAAGTGTTGTACTGTATCAATCATCACCACCAACACTATCTCACATTTTAAAACAACATAAGAGGAACGAACAACCTGGGTCCAAAAAGATTGAAACCAAGAAATGAATACCTCTGGCAGACTTTAAGCCAGTCAACTACTAACTTAGAATACACAGATAAAACATCACCATTAACCCAAATCAATTAGATATAAACCATTAACACTGCCACATAACGTGTTAAATGATACTCTGGTTCGCTGACCCTGACGCAAGCAGTCAAGCTATGGGTCGCTTACTGCATTCCTCACTTTTGATGCATCTTCGTTCTCATACTGTACAAAAAAGGTGGGAATTCGTAACGTCCATATTTACGTATGTTATCAGGCACTCGCAGGAAATAAAGAAGTAGAACACCAGACAACAGAAAAACAACAGACATGAGTGGCTTACCCAGGATTTGAACACTGGACCCTCCGTGCGACAACCCCGCCCAGCCACGCAAGCGAATCACACTATCCGCTCTGCCATCTACGCATCATCAAAAAATGATGTTTCAATGGCAGGTCAATAGTGCGAACCACAATACACGACACCAGAAGTCCTCCATGGGCAGTTCAGCCCATTAATGACGCAATCACTTCTGTTGTATTTCTATCAAGCAGTATAGGCCGAATCCAACAAGACCCTTAGGACCCCAATACTGTGTCCAGTAAATGATAGTAGACCAGAACAGTGAGAACAGGACAGTGGGTAGGTTTGGTATTGTACAAACATTTATTACAAATAAGGGAGGGAAACCTGAGGCCTGTAAACAGTAAATTAATATGAAATTAATATGAAACAAATATAAAGGTATGTTATCAGGCACTCGCAGGAAATAAAGAAGTAGAACACCAGACAACAGAAAAACAACAGACATGAGTGGCTTACCCAGGATTTGAACACTGGACCCTCCGTGCGACAACCCCGCCCAGCCACGCAAGCGAATCACACTATCCGCTCTGCCATCTACGCATCATCAAAAAATGATGTTTCAATGGCAGGTCAATAGTATTTGTATTTGTTTCATATTAATTTCATATTAATTTACTGTTTACAGGCCTCAGGTTTCCCTCCCTTATTTGTAATAAATGTTTGTACAATACCAAACCTACCCACTGTCCTGTTCTCACTGTTCTGGTCTACTATCATTTACTGGACACAGTATTGGGGTCCTAAGGGTCTTGTTGGATTCGGCCTATACTGCTTGATAGAAATACAACAGAAGTGATTGCGTCATTAATGGGCTGAACTGCCCATGGAGGACTTCTGGTGTCGTGTATTGTGGTTCGCACTATTGACCTGCCATTGAAACATCATTTTTTGATGATGCGTAGATGGCAGAGCGGATAGTGTGATTCGCTTGCATGGCTGGGCGGGGTTGTCGCACGGAAGGTCCAGTGTTCAAATCCTGGGTAAGCCACTCATGTCTGTTGTTTTTCTGTTGTCTGGTGTTCTACTTCTTTATTTCCTGCGAGTGCCTGATAACATACCTTTATATTTGTTTCATATTAATTTCATATTAATTTACTGTTTACAGGCCTCAGGTTTCCCTCCCTTATTTGTAATAAATGTTTGTACAATACCAAACCTACCCACTGTCCTGTTCTCACTGTTCTGGTCTACTATCATTTACTGGACACAGTATTGGGGTCCTAAGGGTCTTGTTGGATTCGGCCTATACTGCTTGATAGAAATACAACAGAAGTGATTGCGTCATTAATGGGCTGAACTGCCCATGGAGGACTTCTGGTGTCGTGTATTGTGGTTCGCACTATTGACCTGCCATTGAAACATCATTTTTTGATGATGCGTAGATGGCAGAGCGGATAGTGTGATTCGCTTGCGTGGCTGGGCGGGGTTGTCGCACGGAGGGTCCAGTGTTCAAATCCTGGGTAAGCCACTCATGTCTGTTGTTTTTCTGTTGTCTGGTGTTCTACTTCTTTATTTCCTGCGAGTGCCTGATAACATACCTTTATATTTGTTTCATATTAATTTCATATTAATTTACCATATTTACGTCGCCGTCTTGAGGCGTTCGTAATGTCGTCTATTGCCACGTTTGAAGCAAGAATGACACGTTTGAAGCACACTTTTAGATCTCTGTCATAAAGAATGGCCCCAAGTCTAAGGTGAACCAGCGTGCCGAGTGATTGCATGACTATTGGGTGAACAGTCATAAACACTGCCTGTCTGGAGGGCGCGTGGGGCGGCACCAGGCAGGTGGACTCCATAAGGGACATCCCGTGCCTCTTCCCTGGTATGGTGGCTCTTCCATGGTGACCGAATATTTCCACCATCTATTGCAATGCTACCATGAATTATCTTTCAAACAAGAATCATCGCGGGAGCTACGGAGATCGTGCTCTGCTGAAGACACCTTTGGCAAATAAAACGAAAAAGTATGAATGCAGAAGGAGAGGTAGGGGAGAGAAGGGAGCAGAGAGAAAACGACGAGCTGGCAAGAGAAAATTCATAAAGAAATCGGATAGGCTGTCACTGTGACAAAACGGGGCGGACCCTTTCGATCTTTGTTTCACTCTGGCAGTATCGGTACATTTGTGGTACTGATTTTTATTATTTGCTCTCAATTGTCGCACTTTTCTTTCTTTCTTCGTTCTTTTTCTGCTAAGTGGCAGATATCTGATTTTATCAAATCATTCGACACTCCCTGTAGAGGATAATAATCACATTTGCTTGGCGCTGCCCAAATTTGTTAGCTATAGGCGCGGCAGATTAACACGTACATCGGCTAGTGCTATCGGCTTAATCACTGATAAGACATGGATGACAAGATTACTTTAGATAAAAGTAAGATTGCTACATCACGAACACATGGTCATATGCGGTGTAGCGAGAGGTTTGTATGTTATGACTTACAGATATCCTGGACAAATAGGTGTATCAGAGGATACCAGGATAGTGCCAGACAAGAGACTGGTCTTATAAGTAATACCCCCTTCTCTGAAAAGAGCAAGGGTGTATAGACATCAAGGTGGGGTCAAGCTATGTAAGTTCCCAGAGAAGATGATGATGATGATGTAGTACTCTGAGTCCCTAACTGCTACCTCTCAAGATCCCACCACGATTAATAATTAAATGTTTAGTTTGACTTGTTTTATTTGGCTAATTCTCTAGGGGTAATTTTAATAAGATAATATATTTGTAACAATAATAAATTTCAAAACAGAACTTAAACTTTAATAAAAGTATCAAGCAAGTCTGAATGAAATATATTTACAATTTAATTGTCCTGCACCGTAATATGTTTTCGGGCAGGAATGATCAAAAGAAATGAAAGGATATTTACAGGTCGAAATAAATAAATTGGAAATTCTTTTCCATAATTGATAATGTTCCAAGGAATAAACTAAAATACACTTTCTGTTCTTCCTGATGTTATATTCAATATAATAGTTCTGTAAGTTTTATTAAAATAATCAATGTCCTATCTAGTTTTCGTCCTCGAGAGTGTTTATTTGTTGTACGTTTTAATTGTGGTAATAAGCTGGATGGGTTGTTTCGTGGACCTTAATGGCCACTCATCTTGCTATATTGCTGATCTTTCTTCACAAGACAGGTCTCCACAACTTGCCGCTTCTGGTTAAGAATTAGGGAGTACAGATCAAATTTTATGCAGAGCTTTCGTCTCCAACAATCTTCTTCCAGAATAGATGCAGCTGGAATAAAGGATAACCCTTTCCCTATAGGTATATGCATCAATCCACATACACATATACAACATCACAACTTACTCTCTCTGGTCTGGTGCTAACAGGTTGCACAGGACATATAACTTCTTTTCCTACAGCCATTTTCATGTGAATATTCTTTTTCCATGCTGATTATATGATAGAGTCCTTAGCCCATGATTGGCCTCCATACTATGATTTGATTAAGTACATAATCATAAGTGACAACTTTATTACTTCATGCCAACAATTCCTGTATTCCTCATCTTACGTACATGATCAATGTGTAACTCCAGGAGAAAATCTGCGGTTTTCACTTTCTACACATCTCCGAACACATGTCTGTTATACACAGGCAATTGATTAATTATATATATATATATATATATATATATATATATATATATATATATATATATATATATATATATATATATATATATATATATATATATATATATATATATATATATATATATATATATATATATATATATATATATATATTATATATATATATATATATATATATATATATATATATATCTTACCATCAGGCATACAATACATAGGTTGAACCACCCCTCAAAGGCAATCTTAAAGCCGCTTTCAGGTCAGATCGGCAAAAGAATCTGCATGTGCTGTGCTCTAGGTTCAAACCGCTTGGCACTGTTTTTTAAAAATTGTGGCAAAACTTCCTAGGTCTCCGGTCTATTCATAGCGATACGACTGGCCAATCAGAGCACAGTCCAAAATATTTTTAAGAATCAAAACTTAGGCGTATTTCAGCCTGCTCGTATAAAGTGATTAAGTTTAAATATTTTATATTACAGTTGTTATTGGACCGATTTCTATTATTAAAAGTGATAATGAAACGGCCAATTTATCTCTATCGTTCTGTATGTATAATCGTTAGCTATTTCCTTGCATTTCACTCTAGGGAATTTTTAAGTAATTAAATCGGGTGTTACCCTGATGTAACAATATTACTAAAATAAATTTTTCTCTTAATTGACTTACTTTTATGAGGCTGGCGTTGTACCTAATTATAAAGTAATATATCAGATGTTTTACTAACTATGTATTTATTGGTATTTATCGCTATTATTAGAGAAATAAAATAACTCCTTCCCGTCAAAAACACAGATTAGGCTCTTTCTGCTTAATCTAAAAAGTTTCTTTATAGACACTAGAAAAGGAGCTTTCTGATTGGTTCTTATATTTGGACTTTTTACCCTAGATTTTGAGCGCGGAAAATATGATCGTGTTGTTTATACAGATTCAAATCATGACATGCGGTTACCGGTGTGTTTGGAAGTTTGTACATAAGGGCATCGGATATATCATTACCATATATGGGAGAGTTGACCTCTGCCTTACGTTCAAAATTATCCTATGTCGGAATATTTTGAAATTTCCACATAACCTGCCTGTTTGAATATGATTGGAGTTTTTTGATAGCTCATAACAAACGAAGGCGTGGGAAGGCAGGGAATATAATCTGATCATTTTCTCAAGCTATTTCACTTGAGAAATCGCTCGCCAAGACATCAGACTGCTGCAGTGAAGAATTAGAATTCAGAATTCCTTCTTAAAATACCGGACACCTTTTATTGGAGTATTCATCAGGGCTTAAAATATAGCCCAGGAAATCTCTAACATTTTAAATAAGGAAACCGGGACTGAGGAAACTGAAGTCAGAGAGGAAACTTATTAAATTAACGATACCCCAGACGCGTATAAGAGGTCGATTCAAGTCTCTTTTATTCATCTGAGCAAAAAGTCTGTGAGTCAGGATTGGCGTAAGTTGTGATTTACATTTCATATTTATTACTAACATGTGAACTAACATATAAATATATATGTATATATTACTATGTCCATTTTAATATGTGAAACTCGTTTGTGGATGTCAAAGTCATTTGAGGCTGGCAACCTCAGCGTATAGAATGATAATTCATGAACCACCACTGCACGGGCTGGTGACTGCTTTATTGATAGTTTCGTAAAGAGAACTAAAAGCATAAAGTAGTTCCAGGTTCCCTATGGAGCAGGGAGGGAAAGATGAAAGAAATTATGTACATTCTAAGTATAATAATTACATTTAAAAAAGCAGTGTAAATGTCCCTATAAACATATTCACTTTAAAATTAATTTAAAATTTCAAGCTTAAACCAGTGTAAATGTCTATGTGAAAATATTCATTTTAAAGTAATGAAAGTTTCAAACTTTTCAATCAGTGTAAACATAAATGAAAACATATTCAATTTATATTGTAAACACTTTTCAATCAGTGGAGATGTATATGTAAACAGACTCTATCTGTATTATTAACGTTTTCATTTAAATATAAAGTAACTATGAAAGCTATTCTATTTATATGTAAAGAAAGTTTTATCCCGAGGGATTAAATTTAATTCTCATCGAGGGTAAAGTCTGAGTAATTGGGATGGTGGTATGGGAAGACAGGAACCCATAACTATGGGGTGGAAAACGCCATACTCAGAAGAGCATTTCGTTCTATTCTTTTACCATAATTATTGGTGGTACCAGCAGAAAGTACTATCTCTGGAACGAGAAGGGAACCGTGGCCTAAGCTTTAAGACAAGGAACCCACGTGGTAGACTCTCCTTGACGTTTCTGGGAAACGAGCTACCCCCAACAACCTTGATCAGAGACGAGCGTGAGCAGAGTGAAAAGAACCAACCCATAAGAAGGAGCAGAACCATCATTGGCAGCTAAGTTTAAATATATGCTGCCACTTGAACTTCTTGTAACTTCTCACATTCCATAAAGACTGTGATGATAACTTTTCTTGATCCATAACTATTCAAAATATTTTCCAACTGTTAAAATCTAAAGTAATTATTAAATTTTGTTATTTGTAATGTTACAAATTTAACTTCGATTTAATCATTTTAAAGTTACTGCATGTTTGTCTCAGTCAAATTACTACACACACTCTAAACAGAGCTATACTAGAATAATAGAATTCCACTGAGTAATTCAGGGGTGGGGGCTTAAACGAGCTGAAATTAATAAGTTCTTAAATCCTTCACAAAAGCGTCGGCAGAATTACAGAGTTAACATACTCAGCCAAAGCAGTATTGTTCTCGCTTATTCTGAATATCTTGTGAAGACTCCCTTTGTAATAGAAGTGTCATCACCCTTCTATCTACATCTCTGCCAAGAGTAATCTTGTGCGAAGGTAGATACCTTTGAAGCCCATATTAGATACTCTTGAATTTTGGCCACTGGTGAACCACTACTGCAAAGCAGGGGAGGTAATACCGTCACAGTCACTTAAATATTTGCGTATAGGATACTGGAATTGTCGAAGCGCCAGTTAACGGGCAGTAGTTATTCAGAAAATCATCTATGATTTTGACATCCTCATAATTCAAGAGACAAATTTAAAAGTGACTAGCAATATTAATTGTCCAGGCTACAAATGTTATAGTAACCCGTGTTGTTCTGGCAGACGAAGGCAAGCTATGTATGTCAGACATGAACTCCCTCACACATGGCTGGAAACAAGTTCCCACAATAGTGAGGATACAGAATAGCTGTGAATTGCTGTGAATATAAGCAGTCAGGAATGGCGAGTCTACAATTTGTATGCTCATGTAGACCACCTTCCTGAAGAGGGTAGTTGGGATTTCCTGATATATTTGTCCGATGAACCTAACAATAGGTGTTTAATTGCTGGTGATTTCAATGCCAGGTCTAACGAGTGGGGTAACATCACGGACAATAGACAGGGTATGAACTTGAGTCGGGCATTAATGAATATAAATTTAACCATTTTTGAATGATGGATGCCCGACAAGACTGTCAACTAAACCTGGGGACACTTACGGCGTCATAGATCTGGCATTGATTTCTAATGCTGCCGCAACCCTTGCACGTTGGAATGTACTAGGAGCACAGGAAAGTGATCATCTACCTTCTGTAGTCCTCATTGCAAAGGGGAGGGCAACCAGACACAGGAGGCCTAAACACACTTTTAAGTCCCTGCAGGCTCACATGACTGTAACAGCCCTCTACATATTTTGCGTCAAAATGCTAGGAAACAGACAGCTAGAACACCTTTTACCCAACCACGCTGGTGGAATGAGGATGTAGAAAAAGCATGGATAGAAAAGGAAAGAGCGATGCAAGAGTGGAGGAAAGCACGAAAGAGAAGTACAATGAATAACGGAGGGGTTGAAGAGATAAAGGAGAAAAAACAGAAAGCCATCAATAGGTTCAAGAGCGTCGCAAGGGAAGATAAGGACCAAGTGTGGGAGGCTTTCGTGACACAGGTGGGCACGGAAAAGATCTTACAGAAATCCTGGTACTTACATCGACGAATGAATAGGAACAATATAAGCCAACCCATACCTAATTTTATGAGCTCCGCGGGAATAAGTCTGAAGACCGTTGAAGAGAAATTGACGTGCATTACTCAGTCGGTATATCACACAGACGGATAAAGGTGATAAAGCTGCTCGTCAAGAGATTAAGAATCGTATTCTGGAAAATGGCATCCATCACTACATGCATAATGCCTCTCGCATCAAGCTCTTTGGTGCGTTGATACTGTACTCCATCAGGACCCGGAGCTGTGTTTCTACTTGTTTTTAAAGTATACATAACGTCCTTGTGCGATATGAGGTCGAAATATATCTGGCCTCTGATTTTCTGCCCATATTGTCTCATCTGACAGGTTATCTGTAATAATTACACAGAGATGGGCCAGCGGAATCGATTACGTATTATCACCTGTGTCTGGGTAAATCCCTCAGACGGATTTCTTAGGCAGCAAATATGGCTTTCTTTCCATCGATCGTGCGCGACCACCTTGCGTCAACACAGATCGTCTCTATCAAAGGAGGCAAGACGACTAAAGTGATAAACGTATTACACGCTGACCTGTTCAATTAACCTGGTATTATTACGATTCACCTGGCGAAGCATAAACAAGTCTTGGAGCGGCTCAGAGCAAAACATGTAAGTACATAAAATATGTCAAATAATAGGACGATGAAGGAGAGAGAGAAGGGCGCAAAAGTACATGCACAAAACGTTTTGTGACAACCGTCTATTAGAGCATGACACTGCAATCGATGAATCATCAAGGCTAAGACTGCTGGAATTTGGCATAAAACGTAAGACCAGCAGGGATGGACGTATGAGAGGACGCATCCGGCGTGTATACAACCAGTGCGCAACAGGAACAATTAGCATTCATACTTTTCGACATTTGCTGCGGGAGACTGAGCACCTATGGGTTTGCCCGGAGTGCAATGACGTCGATTCTGATTAACATTAACGCTAACAATTAGATGTTTAACATATGTATATTATTCATTTTAGAATGCGAGTAATTTTACATGGAAAGAAACTTGTAAGGAAATCTATTAGCTCATACTTATGAGTTACGCTAGGCGTAAACTCATATTGACAGCAATAATAAATTTACATCTTTAAAAAATAAATATGTAAACGTATTTTTATAATGTTTCAGTTAAATTATAGTGAAATATCAAGTCAAAAACCTTTTATTGAAAGAAAAAAAAAATTGGCTGACCCCGACGTGATTTGAACACGCAACCTTCTGATCTGGAGTCAGACGCGCTACCGTTGCGCCACAGGGCCTTCCGATAGCTGCATTTGGATAACGGTTCTATATTCGTAATATGTCGTGCAGTGAACAATACCGGCTTTCTTTTTGTTTGTTTAGAAACGAGTCATGTACTAGCCGCTTTTCGGTCATGCTAACTATCGGAAACATTCCCTTCTATTGTTTTGAGCATTCGTCGTGTTTGTTTTGAATTCAATTAACTGATCTTTATAAACAATGAGATGTTGGTGCTTGTGTGTGCGTTGATGATTAGACCGTAGCCTATATGAAGAGACTGGAAGCCTATGCTTCATAGGGAGTTGAAAGGCAACGACAATAAAGATATGAAATGACATAGACAGATCAAAAGTCATCTTTAATGACTTGGCCTGAGAAGAAAAAAAAAGCTGCAGCTAAAAGCAATGTGAAATAGCATTTAGGTCGTCAATAGTACAATGAAGCTCACAATTTCCCTGTTAGCTTCTTTGTGTCTCTGTTTCTGTCTTTATTTGTTGTTTCACATGGGCTTTGGCTGTAGCGTCTTTTGTTTACCAAGCATGTTCGTGAACATATTTCATCGTGTCTCTTCTGATACTTCTTGTTCTTTCATTGTTTGCTTTCTATGTAAAATTCAAAAGCCAGTCTAGGACCGTCCTTCTTTTTTTTTTTTTTTAAATTAATGAAGATAAACAGAAATCCCGTTCAACCTCTGATGGGTTATAATTAGGATATATATTGTTTTCAATTCCAAATAATATGAACAACTGCCGACATGAGAAAGTGGCATCACATTTGAAAATAGGGATACTCACAATTGTGCTTAGGCCTATACGTTAAATAATAAAATAAAAAACAAACAAACAAACAAACAAAATCAAGAAGAAACTATGAACAAGAATAATATTAAAGTGGAGGGGTGTAAAGGCCTGGTGGTTCTAGTTATATAACGGACTTTACCAGATATTTAATTGACTTTCATCTGTTTAAAGTCACATGCATTGTAAGAACAGCATCAGACCTTCACATTCCCAGCCACTATATATTAACATGTGTTCGTGTTAAATATTGTTTGACTATATTATGCAGTTCCCTAGGTCTGTCTATTCTCAACACCTCCTCTATATTTATAGGTAAGTTGGATGCCTGCAAATAATCCAATATTGGTATTCTCATTTGGTCATACCTCTTACACTTTAACAAGAAATGTTCTATATTATTGTCTTGAAGACATCCTGCACAGTAAGGTTCTTCTATTCTGAAATAGCCTTTTCCCAGCTGTAGTCTGAGAAGTTTCTTATTACTGGGAATTTTCAATTCCCTAGATATCTGACATTTTCTTGTTGGAGCCCTAAACATCTTATATGCATGTCTTCCTTTCAGATTTTTATCCCACTCTGCTTTCCATTCATCTGTTATTAAATCTTTAATTAAGCTCTTAATTTCTGATTTACTCATCCCTACATTTAACCGTCCTTCTGGTTTTGCTTCTGTTAAATCCAGTGGTGTGAGTAGGCCGACAATGAACGGGGCCTCCTGGAACAAATTAAGTTGGGCCTTCTTTTTATCATGGGCTCAACAACTATAATCAATATGCGGTAAATCTGTATGAAAATTGTCAACTTGGAGTAAGACCGGGTAATTTAAATTTGATAAAAATGGGAACAAAATATAGGGTTGTAGCCAATCTTTTCCCGAGAAATCATTTGGAATGCCCATCATAACCAAGATTTTAATCATATTCAAGTTAACTATTTAAAAAATATTATTAAAAAATGTCAAGATGTTTTTAAATGTGGAGTAATTGTATTCCTCATTTAAAACATTGTAAAAACACACTTCTCAACAGCAAATTAAAAATGACAACACATCCAATTAAAATAATTAAGTACTACATCTAAGTTAAAACATGTTAAAATGAAAAATTCAAAGCTATTATGAATGTTTTTACACACAAACACGAATTAAAATTTAATGAGGATTAGCGCCTTATGTCGACACTTAAAAGAATAAAAATCTGCATTGCTAGCGTCTTCCACACAAAGCCTAAACATTTAATGCAACACCATTCATCACATCATTTCTAGGTCATAGGCCTCAGTTTTTGGGGAATTTTTGTTTCTTTTTTTCGAACCAATCTGGCAGAGGTGACCCTAAAGTATATAGCATCCGGGGCGGATCCGCCCTAATCACTTATAGCACACTGTACACCGGTTAATCAAAAATTCTAAATGAGTATATTTTTTTGTGTTTAAAATATCTTTACGATTAAATTCTATTTGATTATGTTAAATAATAACTAAATAATATTGTTCTAATATTTTATAGATTGAATATACATTGATACACCGATCCCATTTGTAGGATTTATAAAGTCAAAATAATGTAGAAATAAAAATTAGTGCAGTTGTGAGGTTTCGTCTTCGCCACGCCTGCAAACGCGTCGTGTATTGATAGACCTTAACGTAGGGTAAAATTAAACAAGAAATGTTTGAAACAAACGAAGCGTAATTCTTTTTCCATCACATGTTTGAAGCAAAATATCAGTGTAATTTTGGTTCCAAACGAAAAAATGCTACTATTGACAAGCGAGAGCGGGTTTTAGCTCCGCCAACTCGAGAAAGGCGGGTCATTTCTGCTACTATATTTGAAAATGTAACGAAAAAGCCAATACTTGTGCGTTTCATAGGCACGCAGTTTGACATATATAACCACACACACACAGCGCAGTGTCTGCCAAGTGGCGTAATTTTTCTGACGTAACGACTTGTGTTTTCAGTTGAACAGAGGGGGAAAGATGGAGTATTTCTAAAAAAGTAGAAATTTCCGAATATTCTGGAAAATATATGGACTTCTTTATTAAAAGGGATATGACCATAAAACTTAGTTAGTTAGATAGAATATCTTCTCCTGAGTAATAATATGTTTTAAAATACAAATTCCTCCAGATAATACTAAAGATATTGACAAAATACTGTATAGGTTCATACGGACAGTCGGACAGACTCTCGTTCTTGCATTCACTAACGGTGACAAAATTTTGCACGCGTTGTTGAAAAGAGGCAGAAGAGGGAGGGTCAAGGTCCGAAGTGGGGAACGTTAGGAGGGAGAGGCAAAGGTATTAGACCAAAAAGCAAGTCTATTTTTAACTAATGCCAAGATCGGACGGACCGACAGACAGATGTACTCCGAAATTGGGCTGTAATTTTGGCTTTATTTTTCAAATTCAAATCAAAATTGAAGGACGTCCGATCTCATTGGCCAACACATTTTATATTACTGAAAACTTAGAAGACTTGTCGCCATTTGCAGAAAGACTGTCCATCAGCCAGGACGATGTACTAAAGTGTGAATAGTAATTAAAATTAAAGTAAACACATAAAAATTCACAGTCCAGCCGGCAGCAAAGCTGAATCTGTGCCATGGTCATAGTTCCTGTGTTTATTCATTGAATTTGTGGTAAGACAGAGATTATTTATATTTTATTTACAAAAAATGTGAGTGAGCGATACTGCCAAATGATAAATATTACGACAGTAAGTACATAGTCGAGGTCCCTAGCTGACTTCTGCAGGGCCTTGAGGTTGGTTTATCTTAAAACAAACTACCAGAGATGTATAGCACAAATGTTTTCTTAGGTGGTCAGGTGGAAACATATCACCCACCTTATTGTATGGAAAAAAGAGATTAATGATAATATTGCAGATGCAGTGCAGCCATTAGAGGAGAGGAATGTGAAAAAAACTGGTACACCTTGGTATGTGGATGAGTTGGGTTGGTCAGCTAGATCTGTCCCAGGTCTGTTGTTTTGCATGTATTATAATTTGTGGAAATAGTAGTTTAAACCTGATGTAAACAAGGAAACATAATTTCATGTTACAGGGTTTTTTGTCTGGCACTAGCCCAGTGCCAGATTTCTGAGTGGTGAATTTGAGAAGACTTTGTATTCCAGTAGTGATAGAGGTACACGCTGCCTACCCTATTACTTTTGGACAAGTACAACAGTGGCCGTTGGCCAGAGTGACAACTGACAGCGACTTCATGTGCTAGATGAGTATATATTCTGGCACATGACCTTTCATCAACGCAGAGTAGTATTTCCCTGATTGAAATAAAATAAACTATTTCCACCCCAGAACTTAACATTAAAAGTTGTGAAATAAAGACACGGGAGTGATTATAGAATCCCGACCCACCATCCTGTGCTAGTTTAATAGTAGTAATAGAAATATTTAACACCATTATTAGATTTTAAAATACGTATTTCGACAGATTATCCTTTTTATGTGATTACAATATATATATATATATATATATATATATATATATATATATATATATATATATATATATATATATATATATATATATATATATATATATATATATATATATATATATATATATATATATATATATATATATATATATATATATATATATATATATATAGATTTTATTTGAGTTGAAAGTCCTGACCAGAAGAATACTAGGTTCAGGACAAAATAAAATTGTAAAAAATTAGTTAAATACCAAAATTTAACCCACGGTGTTAGTTCCTTTGATCATAGACATTAACATTTGTTTATGTGTGTGTGTTTAATATTACATTACCATCACACCATATGTTCATAACCCTAGACACTAAACGTAGTTATCATACATACTAGTCAAGAATAAGTCTGAATGAGATCATAAGGTGGTAGCAGAAAGGCACCCTGTAAACTCACCCTACAAATTGTTATATTCAGGGACCTTCACAGCTGACCTCATTCAGTACAATATCAAATACATAACAACAACATTTCATAACATCTAAATCCACCACAACGAGGCTGTAGACTGATGGTGAAATATACTGTTATATACGATGTGTTTGACGGTAATGTGTACGCGTGAAAACGACATCGTCACATCGGCTTATGATTCTTCAATTCATTTTGCGTGCGCGCGCACATACACGCGCGAGCGTGTTTGTTAAAAATATTGGAGTTCGTAAATATTGGATTTCTTATAGCCATGAAAAATGAAGCCTTTTTGTGTATATAACAAATTTTTGTTTTTTTTCTTGACAAAATTATATATATATATATATATATATATATATATATATATATATATATATATATATATATATATATATATATATATATATATATATATATATATATATATATATATATACATATATATATATATATATACACACACACACACCCATACCTGTCAACCTCCTGAGACAAAAACGTGTACACTGGACTAATAAAAATCCTTACAAACACCCAAAAATCCTTACGCAAAATTATACACAATACAGTTTTAAAACGAGAATTGACACATACAAATCTATTAGCATTTGAATTAGTGTGATATAAAACATACTAATAATCTCATGCTGTTCTTTACATATAAAAAACTTAGTGATCGTGAGGTTCTATTCTTTCGATGCACAGTGTTTTGTATTATAATCAACACATGCACGTTTAACACTTTGCAGAATTGCATTTGTGGGCTTGAAGTCTGTACAGCACGTATTAATGTTAATTTTACACTGTAAAAAAGAAGTGAGTGTGTCTGCATTCATGGACCTCCTGCAGTCTGTGTGGATTTTTTTATTGAAAAATAAAGCAGCAAAGTTTACGCAAACAAACTTTTTTTCTAGTTATGTAGAATATTACACAGAATATTATGACATTAATTTATTGGAAATATTTAAATGATCAAAATATAACTGGAAAGATTAAGAGAACGACAAAAATAAAATGCAACGAAACAAAGCAAACGGCTAACAGCAAAAAATAAAAAAATTAACCAAATTATGAACAGAACAAAATCTAGGAAGAAAAAAAGTACTACCAAAAATTTACAAAATTATTATTTAAAAGTTGGTAGCCTAGACTAGTGATAATAGATCGCCACTTTATTAAAAAATAAAGCAGTGAATCTCGACCGCTGGAATAAAGTAGGCCTACTCAACGCAAACAAACTTTTGTTTTTCTAGTTATGTAGGGCCTACACAGAATATTATGACATTAATTTATCGGAAATATTCTGAAGGGCAAGATATAACTGGAAAGATTAAGACAGCGATTAAATTGCAACAAAGCAAAACAACAGCAATATTTAACCAAGTTATAAGTACTTAGCTTTTTTAAACAAAATGGCGTTGAAGTGTGATGGCAAGCAAGCGTGGTCGTTGATAACAGGTAACTTTAAAAATACGTCATGTCAAGCTGAAAACCGAAAGTGTTTGAGGCCGAATTCAAAGTTTTTTCCGAATTGAATTGATTGGCTGCTGGGAGATACCTCAATTTAAAAACATACGCCAAGATTACCGGAATTAAAAAATAGGTTTAAAAAAACCTGGGCTACAAAATATTTTCTGATTTAAAATTTAAAAAAAACTTGGGTTGGAAAATATTTTTTTTTTTTTTTTTTGGAGAAAGGGTAAAAATCCGTACAACGAGTCTGTACGGCCGAGCACTGCTAAAAGTATCAAAAATACGTACATTGTACGAAAAATTCGTACAGGTTGGCAGGTATGCACACCAATTCTTCGGTCTTACGCTGTTTGATCAGCGCTTCTTCGATATAACGCTGTTTGTATTTAATGCCATATTTCTAATATAATGCTCATGAGGTTCATTCATGGTGGTGAAATGGTCAAGAAGCATTGTCATTTCTAGGATAAGGAAGTATGACCCCAAAATAGAATGCAGTTCTATGTTAATCTGTAACATTGTGACTACATTCATAATTCAGTCGTTAATTTGTCTGTGACCATCTTTGCTTCCCTGTGCTGTGAAATTTTTTTTTCTTTTCATCCGTGCATTATCTTACTCTTCGCTGTAATCTACCGATGATTATCTTATTGTCACGTTGACACCATGTATTTTACCAGCTTGTCACATTCCTGATCTGTTTATCTCTTCCTTGTAGCCCTTCGGCGTTTGGCGAAGACAGGGAACAATGCTACTTTGACTTGTTTGCTCAAGACAACAGCAGTAGGCATATTAAGTCGTCTATCACCCTATTATATTGCATAATTACTTCTGCTCCATCTGGTGAATGAGTGTGATAGTGGTAAAACAGATGGTCATCTAAGAGATAACGAGATGAGCGACATGAAAAAATACGGCCCAACCTTAAGGTTGTCTGGATTATAAGAATCTGGGAAAATGAGGTCAGGAAATATCACGTGATAATTTCCGGCAGGTATCTTAGCCATCTTAAGCAAGACGTCTTGTTGTAATACACAGGGATGGAAAAAGAAAGTGTAACCTTGGTGTGCCGAAACGTCTGGACGTGTTCTTTTTGTGGCTCTCTCACACCTTTATCCACTACGGCAGTATCCTTTCTTTTCTTCATTTTCTCTCCAATCGCTTTTATTTGTCACAATTTTCATGCCCTATCATTCATTATTTTACTCTATGCTGAATCTAGTAGGGGAAGTCTCTAACACTCCACTCCCCTACGGAAGTATCGGCTATGGGACTGTCTTTATCTTGATTACCATCCCAGACGTGTTCACGTATAGCTTCCGATGCACGTTCTGTATCGAGATTACAGATAAATCTGTCTGGAAACTCAAGATTTGCAGACGATAGCATCGGGGCAGTATCAGTGCACAACATTTGTTTGTGAAGATAGCACAAGATGCCGGCGGAAGTCTGACGCAAAGATATGAAAAGATCACGCGGGGATATTAAATTTAATATTTTGAAACACGCGAGGCGATATTTTAAATGAAACACCCCAACCCGTGTAGTGCTAGAGAGATTTGATTGGTTTGATTTGAGAGCCGGAATATACAATGAATTCTATTGGAACATTCGGCGGAAACACACTCTGTGATTTGAACTGAGAATGAGAGATATAATCTAGCGAACTCAGAGACAGAGAACAAACAGCTTTGCAACGTCATACGAGCAACTCCCAAAAAGGCAGAAGAGAAAGATCGGACCTAGAATTCCATTATTAAAAGTGACTGGGCAACTTTGGCATTTACAAGTAAACCCGCATTTTTAATACAAGACTGTAAACTTAAGGACCAGGACTTCAATTACCAAAACTGGAAACTTAGGAATTTGATCACATGTCATACAGGAATTAAACAAAAGTTTTCCCAGGCCAGTGATTTCGGAGAACACCCGCCGTCAGAGGAATTAACTCTAATTTCCAGACCTAAGTGATTTGAAGCATCTAATACAGAGCTGTGTCCAGTTTAAATCTGTGCAAGGAGATTGTGTATTCCCAAATTTTGGGTTCGGGGTTACAAGCCATCAGACGACTAACGCCGCTAATGTGAGAGAAAAGCATCCACCCTAACCGCCTACAGTGGAAGAGAGTGTGGAGAAGGCCTTCGTCATCACAGAATTGATGAACCACAGCTGCAGGACTCAGCTAGAGTTAAGTTTCTTGTAAAATAGGCGAAAGCAACGGACTTTTGATAAATCCTCACTTACGTTTCCGTGACGAAAACTTTTATCTAAATTTCACCAATCTTTCCATATTTATTTTAAATGTTAAAAAACTAATTCATTTTTAAAATTGTTACATGTTGTTTTAAAACTAAACAGTCAAAGTCGCTTCAGTTTTTTATATGTATGACAGCAAACGTATGAGCCAGAATATTTAATATATATATATATAAATACCAATACATATATTTACCTGTAAACAGAGCTATTACTTATAAGAGGAATATCGTTGGATTACACCAAATGGGAGCTTGAACGGGCTAAACCATTGCTTAAATCCTTCACAAAAGGCGACGGACCAGATATAATGCGTTAACAATTGTTCAGCCCAATGCAACATTGTTCGTGACTTCTGGAAATATCTTGTGAACATCTCCCTTAAGATAGAAGTGTCATTAGCCTTCTATCTACATCTCTGCCAAGTGTAATCTTGCGCGCAGGTAGATACTTTGGAAGCCAATATTAGATACTCTTGAGTTTTGGTCACCGTTCGACTACTACTGCAAAGCAGGGGAGGCAATCAGTGACACTTGGAGAAGATTTATCAGAGTAAGTAATTAGCGCAGGTCGTATAATATAATTTTTTAGGTAAATGTTAAGTGGCATTACCTTATATGGCCGTGCCATAATTTTTTATGTGGATGAGTAGGGGGAGAGTTTGCTAAAAATCAAACGCCTTACTTGTGAGTGGTTTAAAATTAGAATATGACCAAAATATAATTATGATTAGGTTTCACCGAAGAGAATCCCACAAGGCTTCATTTTTGCGTGGGCAAAATTTCAACTTTAAAACCTAGCGCGATTTGAAGTTTCCGCCCTGCTTTTTCCAATTTTCATCATGGAGACCAGAACAGGCGGTGATAGAAGTTCTTATAGGGAGTGATTAGGGCCAGAATAAGTATTAGTTTGTGTAAAATTGCTAGCACCAGTATTCGATAAAGCCTTTGAAATTCCGACCCCAAGAAATCTACTCTGTGTTCAAAGCAAATAGTATAACATAGCAACTGCATCTTAAACTGCATCTTAAGCAGCTGCAGTACTTACTATGGCTATCCTGTGCAACAAAGTCTGAATAATATGGCCCAATTGGGGTAAGTTGTAATATGTACATTTTCCTTAATTTTTTGCATTTAACATTTATGAATTACTTATTGATGTACAGTTGCATATGAGGCTGGGAATCTCATCATATGAAAGAACTTGCCACATAAACCACCACTGTTAGAGCTTTTGACTGCTTCGTACGAGTTTTCTCACAAGGAACCAAATGCAGGAGTAGTCCCAGGTGCCTTAGGGAGCAGGGAGCGAATGATGATCAAAGTACATCATAGTATATATACTACTGGACAAAAGTTAAGGGCCGCCATTCAGTTTAGACAAGGTTTATATAATTGATTGACAAACTGTAAAGACAAGTGAAAATGTCATTAAAACTGAGCTCAGAGAAATGTGTATACATTTCTGTGTGCACTAGGTTAATTTTTTTAAATGTCCAAAAACTGGGTCACTTTAACCCGCACGTGAAAATTGCCATTGTTGCTGCAAACACTCGTGGTTTTTGCAAAACGCCCCACTAGTTCAAAAGGTGAAAAAGTGAGTTGAATTTGAATGCACGTGGAAAATGATCATCGGTAAAGAGTGTTCACCGTTGTTATGCAATAAATCAGTATGACAAGTGGTCGAAATGATCACTGCATTAGCCATGCCACCAAGGAGAAGTCTCTGCACTGTAGACCGTGGTCGAGCCATGGCATGGATTCAGGATGGTCAATCTGTTCGTCATGTTGCAAGACGTTTAGCAGTGTCTCACTCTACCATTCAGAGACTTCTTAAGAGATTTCAAGCTACCGGACATTTGGAAAATCAACCCTGCTCACGAAGAATTATATAAACCTTGTCTAAACTGAATGGCGGCCCTTAACTTTTGTCCAGTAGTATATATTTTTAGGCCAAAAGGTGTTATATATATATATATATATATATATATATATATATATATATATATATATATATATATATATATATATATATATATATATATATATATATATATATATATATATATATATATATATGAGAGAGAGAGAGAGAGGGAGAGAGAGAATTAATGTGCATTCTTCCGCTCTCCTAACACTTTCATCTGACTCGATTGGTTGAAATTTAATGCTCAGGGGCATCGGATAAAATTTTGAGAAGGATTAAACGGTGAAGGGAAGAAGCGGTCCTGATGCTTGCACCAGGAGACTGGCGATTTACGAAAGGTGTTGTTTTTCTCTCAGCTTTTGGGTGCCAGTTGTCAGAAGTCGACGCTGGACACCATCTATAACAGACGGGTCTAGAGGGCACTCGAAGAAGCAACCTGAACAGTTACTCCGGCCACGCAGAAATATGTTGCTGCCAAACCACTCGATTCCTGAGAAGAGAAGGGACAGTCAAAACTCCACTGGGAACCAGCAGTGATTGAACCAGAAGTCAATGACAACCATTGTCACAATATTGTAAGCTAAGTACCTAGTACTGGCACATAATACGAACTTTATTGTTTTAAATCTACCAACATAATATTTTCCCAGGAGGATACACCTTCAATTAACCCCTTCTTTTTCTTGGCAAATAAATTTTATTAATTTTAACCCCGTTGATCAAATATTTAAAAAATACATCTCTTGTTATCCATGTAAATATAACCCCATAGTTGGAGTAGATCAATGGATTGAGTGAATTGATGTTTGCACCAGTATAACTCATTAAAAAAAACATCATATACAGAGCTAAAATACAATTAATAATTTGCTGAATCATCTTCAGCTGGGGGCTCATTAAATACGAGTCGAAGCATATTTCTTGCAAAAGGGACGGAAGAATGCAAAGTTTATAACAAACTTAGATGACTCAGTTGTTATACTTGCTATTCTAGAAATCCCTGTGAGACTCCCTGAAATAGAAGCACCCACCTTCTTTTTACATCTCTGCCAAGAGTAATCTTGAGCGAAGTTGCTAACTTTATTTTTTTTTAAACATTCCTTTTACTCGAATTTTGGCCATTATTGGACCACTACTGCAGAACAGGAGAGACAACCTGCGACATAGAAGAAAACATTAATTACTTCAAGGCGTTTCTTGAAAAGAGAAAAAGAAGGTGGTAAAGCAGACTCGATTTTATTTTTTTTTTTTTAAGTCATCTGAATATCTTCTGCCCCCATTGACGAAATAGCCATGCTTTCTCCATCTGTAGTAAGAAAAACGTTTTCAACACTTACTATACCTTCTGCAAACCAGTCGTCTGATAATGAAAACAGCTCTGCCGTGACTACTGTAGCCACAAGCGACGGAAGTAGCAGCGATTAAGGTACTATAATTTTTTTTAAAGTACATATATACATACATAATATTTTGTTTGTGTTCAGTATGTTTGATAATTATATGTAGCTAATAAAGGTTGTTAACTAGTTTTTTTTTTTTTAAATTTACTTTTCACATAATTTTGATACAGCTTTTTGGGCCTAGGGAACGAATTAATTTGATTTATATGAATTCTGATGGGAACTCAATTTTTGTAGCGCTTTTTCGGTTAGCGCTCTCGTTTTCAAGAATAAAAATAACAGCGTTAAGCGGGGGATTGCTATATATATATATATATATATATATATATATATATATATATATATATATACATATATATATATATATATATATATATATATATATATATATATATATATATATATATATATATATATATATATATATACTGAAGCACATTAAAAACGCACCACTATTATATATACTGATGCCGAGAAGCTGGCAAAAAAAAGTGTGGGAATGGATTTCCCCGTGTTTGCCATGAGGTAGAGAGCGAATGGCTGCTGGAATGGAAAGTGCAAGATTCAACCCATGGGTGTGTGTACAGACTACATGAAAACGATGAAAGTTACACGTGCAACACGATTCTCAACAGCTATGACCCTGAAAATGTGTACGCGTTGTGGCAGTATACTCGGTATAAAAAGGCCGTTGAGACAAAACACCCAGTACATGTGCTTGAAATGCCACGACTATCTGAAAACGACCGTCAACGAGCCATTGGTATGTTGGAGACCGGAATGAGCTCGCGGGCCATTGCCAGAAGGATGAATTGCCACCACAGCACTATTGTACGTCTCAATGAACGTTACGGAACCACTGGCAGTGCCCGGGATAGACTTCGGAGTGGCCAACCACGAGTTACTACCCCTGCGCAAGATCGTCATATTGTGCTGAGTCATCTAAGGAATTGACTCTCCCGGCAAGTCAAACAGCAAGAGCAATAGTGGGTAGACATGGGCAAGTCTCTCGAATGACAGTCATACGACGACTCAGAGATACAGGCCTTACTGCAAGACGACCTTATGTTGGGCCAAACTTGACTCACAGACATCGTTAGCAGCGCCTGCAATGGGCAGAGCAACATATCAGATGGACTAGACTGCAGTGGAATGCTGTCCTATTCACAGACGAGAACAGATTCAACATATCCTTTGCAGATGGACGTATGCGGATTTAGCGACGGTGTGAAGAGCGCTTTGCAGATTGCTGTGTCAACCGATTTGGAGGTGGCAGTATTCACATTTGGGGAGGATTCAGTTTTCACGTCTTGCCTCTTCACGTCTTCCGTGGAAATGTTAATGCTGTGACATATCGAGATGAGGTTCTGGATGCACTGGTTGCTCCTGCGTTCACAATTTATCCAGACTTGCAGCTTCTCCAGCAGGATAACGCACGTGCATTTTTTTTTGTATTTTTGGTTTTCTCCCTTGCCTGCACAGAATGCAATGAATTTCATAACAATCAAATGTACAAATTAATGACCAGCATGGATTCATAGGAAAATGAATAAAGATTCCAAATATGTAAACTTGTACACACTTATATTTACATTTCACACTCTGTTCCTGGATTATACAGGTGGTGCGTTTTTAATGTGCTTCAGTATATATATATAAACACAGTTTATATATTCATCACGGTTAATAAATATAACATGTCTACTTACAGTATGTTCTTTTCCTCATTTGTTCGTTTTGAGTTTAATATATACTTTCCTGGAGCACCAGGAAAATAAGCAGCTGAGGGCTGTCACCTCAGAGGCGCATTCCCGTAGTCAGTTATGACTGAAGGGGCTATTATTATTATTATTATTATACTTTCCTGAATGACAGTAACTGGGCAAACAAGAGTTAAGGCTAACAAGAGTTTAAGAGCTAGTGAACCACGAGACAGAAATGCAGTCAGCCCTTGACAGATGTCATTCTAGCAATATTTAAACTCCTAAAGACAAATGAACTTTTAAAATTGAATACTAAATTGTATTCAGTGCTTGCTTTAGAATGTGAAGTTCTTTATAAACATGAAAGGATTTAATTTACTTCAGAAATGACCTGTGCATGATCCTTACTTACTTAGTCGTTCCTCTTCTACCGTGAGGTGTAGAAGTTTGGAACAGAGAGAGCCATACTATCCTCCTGACCTGGTTCCATTCTAGTCCTCGGTCCTTCAGAGATTGTCTAAAGTTGTCCTCCCAGCGGACTATGGGTCGTCCTGGAGGCGTTGATCCTTGGCTCTTAGTTTCCCACACTTGTCGTGGTAGCCGATGTCTTGCATTTCGTATAATCAGGTTTTAAGGCAAAACAGGTGATTGGCCTGTTGTACCTTTGCATGATGGAGGGGCTGCCTCCTTACGGCCTCCATGCAGGCCGCCCTCCTCCTTTTTCAACCGGGCTTGGGACTGGCCAGGCGGAGTTTTATGAGTGCATGATCCAATGGGCATTAATAGACCATTATCATCTTTATAATGTTCCTTTGCGCTCCTTATATAGCATAGAGCGATCATTGTAACTGGTCCTCTTGCAGGAAGCCTGAACAAAACATTCCTATGTTCTTGCAGCAGTGGTTTCTATGTTCTTTTTATTTTACATGATGAGTTTGCTAGTCCCATGCACAACCTCATCCTAGTCGCCTTGTACGACATGCATGTTCTTTCTTTGTCTCTTCAGAGATCTCCAGGCAGAGATACTTTCTTATACATTTTAAAACAGCCATGCCTAATGGGTCTACATGGAGCGACTAAAGAACACAGGTGGTAGCGGAAATGATTTAACAAAAATGTAAAACTGGCATTCTGGGACAATGAAAAACAAAAAGTCAACGTTAGTAAATAGTAATTAGAACGAAGATAAATTACTTAAACTACAGTAAGAAAAATCCGGCACGCGCATCCTCTTAGAAAAATGGAAAAATCGATGTCAGACTGCTGGGTGGACAAATCACGTTCGCTGGAGATGAAAACGAGTCGCAGTTACTGGATTTCGAGACATACTGAACGTGATTCTTGGAGAGGTAAGAACGTCAGGAGCACTGAAAATGATCTTGCAAGAAAAGTTGGACTTTATTGACGGAGAAATAAGAAAAATACATGTGTTTTGTACAAACGCGGGCTACAGTGCTACCCAGATAGAAAGCTTTGCTCAACCATTTTTTCAGAAGGATGGACACCATTTCAGCACAGCTCTCTGGGTCAGTGGGAAAGCTTGGAAAAGACGAATTGTCGCACTCACAACTCTTATTGTGGCAACTGTTCTGCTGTTTAGATATGACCCAGCCTACAAACTTGCGTGTGCTGTCACAAAACAAGGGGCTTTACAGGTACGATGTTTGTCCAGAAGTGGTGCGTTGATGCTTCTGTTTTTATTGCGCATCGTTAGTTTTCTTTTCTAATTATATCTGTAGATCTTTCGTTCGTGCACACTTTTAAATACTAATGTATCATGTTCTATATATTTCTGCTAAATAATTATTAGTTCACTATTGCCGAATGTCAGGTTAGCTCTGTTGTGTGGCTCTGAAACATGGAGATCAACAAAAACAACAACCAAACAGCTATAGACTTTCATAAATGCGTAGAACTGAGGAATGAAGTGACATGAAAAGGTCACCAATATGGAACTGTTGACAAAAACCAGACAAGAGCCAGCGAAACAAGAGAAGAGAAGAAGACGCTGGTTATGGATAGGACAAACATGAAGGAAACCTAATGATAGCCTTACAAGGTCTTATTATGGAACTTCCAGAGTGAGAGAGGTAGAGGGAGATGAGAGAGCACATGTAGAAGAGAACTGGAGACAGACATAGGAAGACCATGAGCTGATTGCCCAAGACAGGAAGACTGGCATACATTTTTTGAATTCCTATGCTCCTTCGGGAGCTGAAGGGTGACACTGATGATTACCGAATGTCCCATATAGTTCCCCGGGGGGTCGTCTCTGAAGAGACAGGAAATAAAATAACTACTGCTCCGTCAGGCATGTCGTAGAAGGCGATTAATATGAGCTCATTATGGTAGTGGCAACCTCGTAATGTAAGACAAAGTGTTACAGAAACCACCACTACTTTAGTACGTGAACGCTTTGGTGCTTCCTGCAAGAAGGCCAGCTGCAATAGGCAGCTAAACAAGGGAAATGATGATGATTATCACATAGTAATCCCTTATGGCCGCGAGACATTGGCAACCTATAATAAGGAAGAAAGAAGGCTCAATACCTTCCATCGACGGTGCCTACGCCACATACTTGGTATGTCGTGGAAGGACAAAGTGACAAATGTGGATGTTCTGTTGCGTGCTCGCCTTCAAAGCATGTATACACTGCTTAGACACCACAGACTACGCTGGCTTGGCCATGTCCGCCGCATGAGAGATGGTCGCATCCCTAAAGATGTCTTCTACAGACAACTGGCATATGGCAAAAGAACAGTAGGTTGACTGTTACGCACGGATCATTATTATTTTTCGTTTGTATAAACATTTTTCGTATGTATGATCATTTTTTGACTGAAATGTATATTATATATATTTTACAGTCAAAGGGACAGAACCCGAGATATTGATACTGCTATTTTTTATGAGTTTACCTCCTCTTGTATAGAGACACGTTCGGTCTATAATTTCTTGAACGAAGCGTGACCATATCTCCTTATTTGGTAGTATCAGTCAACTATGGTAGATGTCTGAAAACCTGTCTTAACGCTTCTGTTCATGACCATAAAAGGCGCGACTGTGTAAGACTTTTATCTCGAATGTTCTTAGAATCGTCTATGTGAACGGCGACTCAGATATTGTTGTTCTGCGCATGTCTCGACTTGGAGAGGTCGTTTGTGGTTCCGCCCAGCTCGGGGCAGTTAAGAAATGGTCTGAGTAGCGAGCAGACGCAACCTGCGTCTTGTGATTTTCTGAGGGAAATACATTGTCTTTGTGAGTTAGTTAGCTAACTAGACTATTTCCCAGTATTATTCAAGCCTGCCTGGAGGCATATGTTCGTGGTTGATTTTCCGAAATAAGGTAATTCCTCTTGTATCGAACTTTATGCTATCATCTATAGGTTCGTCATTTTGTCGCCTTTTGCTCGCCTGTGTGATTCAAAATGGAGAGGTACTTTGACTAGGATTAAGTCACCGGTATCTTTATACCTGAACTAGTTATATATATATATACATATGGGTCGCTCTAGACCAGCAAGACTATTGTCTGTGTTCCAGGATTCGTTATATCAGAGATCACGTCCAAGTCAGATGGTTAGACTTAGGAAGGTTATAAAGGTCGAGCTGACCTGTAATCCATGTATGCTATTCACGTGCAGACAGTAAACGGACTTATTGTATACATCTGATCTGCTAGCATCAGGAAGGGAATATTTATTATTGTCTATGAACATTGTTGAGCTGCAGCTGACACTGTTGCAGAAGTTATATATATATATTATTTATACAGCTTCACGAACCAGAACTTTAGGATATCGAACATACAGAAGCTATCTGTTTACAATACAACTATTGAGTATTGAATCCTAGATGACTATCGGCTAATATGATTTGAATGCTGAACTCGTTGAACTATGTTGATGTCATAAATATCATGACTGTTTTTGTGGCGTGCAATAAATGGTAAAAATTATACAACGAAGTTACCATTTCTATGACTCTACACATCATGTTGCCTGTGTTGTACCCTGTGAACTACTCTACTGCAACATACACAGCAACATTATAAACCAGATAAGACACCCACATCTTGCACTTTAATACCTGATGTCGATAGGGGTGGTAATTTGACGTCATCCTAAATCCACCCTTATCAGTGACCACAGCTGAGGTTTAAAGATATGAGCAAGAAAGACATGAAGGCACGTGACACAAATCCGGCAACCTGGGAGGATGAAGCTGCCGATCGCACCAAATGGCAATGCTCCCTACGGCACCACCTCCAATTGGGTGAAAAGAAGCTCTCACAACAAGCAGAAGAGAAAAGAACACACCGAAAGGAACACCAGGGGAAAAAAAACAGCAGAAGGCCGTCACCTCAGGGGCGCATACCAACAGTCAGTCATGACTGAAAGCGCTACTACTACTGCTTTGAGGTTTCCAACTACAGCTCAAGGCACCGTGTACTTATTACTGCGCCCGCATGAAGCTGAACAGCGTTAGAGAAATATTATGGAAAGCCAATAACAGAAGAACACGATAAATGTGATCATAAACGTCAACTACATGGGAGGCTGCCGATCGCACACACAGCGTCACATTATTTGGGTTTCATGAACTGCCTGATGGAACAGTCATCCTATTCTTTGTCTTCTTAGAGCCTCCTTCCCCGGGGGAGTAAACATGTCCAATATTGTTGATACATTACGGTACCGTATTCTTTTGTCAGGTTCATATATTCTACTTGGTAGGCCCATTGTGAGGTTAAACTATTGTGGTTGTGTGAAATCTAAATAACTCTACTGCGAGTTTAGACTATAATCTACCATGGCACCACTCAGGTTTTTCAGGCCAGGGATGTTGCAATGAGATAGGATCCACCGTATCACAACTCTTTTGAAGCGCTGACATCGTTTGTAGAGTATTGCTGTTAGGCACAGATACAATAACTTCTGAACATCTGCTGTAATATTAAATAAGACGAACAGAGAGGGCACACATGGCCTTCACCACTTCGTTGCCAGGACAAACTCTCTGGAGATTAACAACCTCATGCTCACCACTGTTTTCTTTAAATGTACTCATGCTGACTTTCGAAAGTGTGCGAAGAAAGAATACTATTCTTTTAATGGGTCTTCGTGAAGGACTCATACAGCCTGAAATGTCAAGCCGGGTTATAACTGTTCAGTTACACGGAAAAGGGAGATTATCTGAGGTAATCAATATCTGTAATCTCCGCCGCTCGTCGGTAACTGTGTAGCCACAATTTCATGCTATAGTGATTACTCGAAGAAGAATCCAGATAGGCTGGAAAAGAAAACGGAAAACAAGCTAATAGACATGCTGAAGCAGCTAAGCGAACAAAGTTCTCAAGATAATAGTTTCTCTTACAACATGCACTAGCAGCCCATTTCTATAAACACGAGGGAGAGCACTACCACATTTCAAAAAGAGAAAAAAGACGATTAGATCAACAAAAGACGGGTAGATCAACAAAAGACGGGTAGATCAACGAACGAAAGGTAGATCAACAAAAGACGGGTAGATCAACGAAAGACGGGTAGATCAACAAAGGACTGGTAGATCAACAAAAGACGAGTAGTTCAACAAAAGATGAATAGATCAACGAAAGACGGGTAGATCAACAAAAGACTGGTGGATCAACAAAAGACGAGTAGATCAACGAAAGATGGATGGGTAGATCAACGAAAGACGGGTAGATCGACGAAAGATGGGTAGATCAACGAAAGACGGGTAGATCAACGAACGACGGGTAGATCAACAAACAACAGGTAGATCAATAAAAGACGGGTAGATCAACAAAAGACTGGTAGATCAACAAAATACGGGTAGATCAACGAACGACAGATAGATCAACAAAAGACGGGTAGATCAACGAACGACAAGTAGATCAACGAACGACAGGTAGATCAACGAACGACAGGTAGATCAACAAAAGACGGGTAGATCAACAAAAGACGGGTAGATCAACGAACGCCAGGTAGATCAACGAACGACAGGTAGATCAGCGAACGACAGGTAGATCAACAAACGACGGGTAGATCAACAAAAGACTGGTGGATCAACAAAAGACTGGTAGGTCAACAAAAGACGGGTAGATCAACGAACGACAGGTAGATCAACGAACGACAGGTAGATCAACGAACGACAGGTAGATCAACGAAAGACGGGTAGATCAACGAACGACAGGTAGATCAACGAACGACAGGTAGATCAACGAAAGAGGGAAAGATCAAAGAAAGACGGGTAGATCAAGAAAAGACGGGTAGATCAACGAACGCCAGGTAGATCAACGAACGACAGGTAGATCAGCGAACGACAGGTAGATCAACAAACAACAGGTAGATCAACAAAAGACGGGTAGATCAACAAAAGACTGGTAGATCAACAAAATACGGGTAGATCAACGAACGACAGGTAAATCAACAAAATACATCAACGTTTTCTTCGACCCGTATCTGACTCAAAATCCATCAACTGTTTCTTCTACCCGAGATCTGAGCTGCAAGAATGCCATCAACTGTTTCTTCTACCCGAGATCTGAGCTGCAAGAATGGCCGTCAACTGTTTCTTCTACCCGAGATCTGAGCCGCCAGAATGGCCGTCAACTGTTTCTTCTACCCGAGATCTGAGCTGCAAGAATAGCCGTCAACTGTTTCTTCTACCCGAGATCTGAGCTGCAAGAATGGCCGTCAACTGTTTTCTTACTACTTCTTCTACCCAGATCTGAGCGCCAAAATTGCCGACGAAATCAACTGGTCTTCTACCCGATAATCTGGAGCCGGCCAGAGAATGGCCGGTCAGACTGTTTTCTTCTACCCGAGATTCTGAGCCGCCAGATATGGCCGTCTCAACTGTTTCTTCAACTCGAGATCTTGAGCTGCCATAGAATGGCCGTCCAACTGTTTTTTTCTACCCGAGAATCTGAGCCGCCAGGAATGGAGCCGTCAAACTGTTTCTTCTATTCCGAGATCTGATCCAACAGAATGAGTGCACGACAACCTGTTTTCAGTCTACCCGAGTATCTGAGCTGCAAGTCATGGGCCAGGTCTAACTGTTTCTCCCTACCCGAGATCTGAGCCGCCAGAATGGCCATCAACTGTTTCTTCTACCCGAGATCTGAGCCGCCAAAATGGCCATCAACTGTTTCTTCTACCCGAGATCTGAGCCGCCAAAATGGCCATCAACTGTTTCTTCTACCCGAGATCTGAGCCGCCAAAGTGGCCATCAACTGTTTCTTCTACCCGAGATCTGAGCCGCCAAAATGGCCATCAACTGTTTCTTCTACCCGAGATCTGAGCCGCCAAAATGGCCATCAACTGTTTCTTCTACCCGAGATCTGAGAGCTGGCAAAATAGGAGCCTCAACTGTTTTCTTCTACCCGTTAGATCTGAGCCGCTCAAGAATGCCATCAACTGTTCGGTCTACATAGAATCTTACCTGCAAGCCAAATGCCATCCAACTGTTTTCTTCTACCCAGATCTTGAGCTGCAAGAATGGCCGTCAACGTGTTTTCTTCTACCAGATCTCTGAGCTGCCAGTAGAATGGCCATCAACTTTTTCTTCTACCCAGATCTGAGACTGCAAGTAATGTACCGACTCAACTGTCTTTCTTCTACCCCGAGATCTGATAAATAGCTGCAAGAATGGCCCATTCAACTGTTTCTTCTACCCGAATCTGAGCACGCAAGAATGCCCGTCTCAATCTGTTTTTGTTCTTCTACTCCCGAGATCATCTGGTAGCCGCCACCAATGTCCATGAATCCTCAACTGCTTTCTTCTACCCAGAATGACTCAATCGAGCCGCAGAATATGGAGCCCGAGCAACTGTTTCTTACTTCTAACCCGAGATCGGAGCCGCCAAATGGCCGTCAACTGTATTTTTCTACATCCAAATCTAGCTCAAAAATCCTGCAACCTTTTCATTATTCCCATTCTTCCACCAGAATGCCTCAACTTTTATGCTTCTACCCGAATCTAGATCCGCAGAAAGGGCGTCAATCTTTTATTTTTACTTCGAACCGAGATCTGAGACCGCCATATGGGCCTCACTTTTTAGTCACAAACACCGAATCTACTCAAAATAATCATACTGTTTCTTCATCGTTACCCAGATCTAGATCCCCAAAATGGCCGTCATACGTGTTTCTTATACCCTTTTATACACCATAAGCAGTCAACATTTTCTTCTCTCAAACCCAATCTAGCCAAAATGGCCGTCCAACTTTCTTCTACCCAGATCATGACGCCTAAGATATGGCCGGATCAAAGTTGTTATTAGAATACCCGTAAAAAGCTGAGCCCAACAAATCTCACCTAATGCATCAAAGTTTTCATTCTACCCGAATCTGTCTCAAAACCCGCACAAAGTTCTTCGTTAAACAACGGGGTATTCTTCCTACCTCTTGTATTATAAACAAGATCTGACAACCAATATGGCCGTCAAACTGTTTTTCTCTACCCGGAATCTAACTCGCCAAATACCGGGCAAACTAGTTACGTCTACCGTAATCTGAGCCGCAGAATGGCCGTCATACGGGTGTTTTTCTCCTACAAAATCTAATCATATGCCTCAACTGTTTTCTTCTAGCATCTAGACCCCAAAATGAGGCCAGTCAACTTTTCTTTCTTCTACCCGAGATCTGAGCCGCCAAAATGGCCATCAACTGTTTCTTCTACCTGAGATCTGAGCCGCCAAAATGGCCACAACGTATCTTCTATCCCAGTATCTGAGCTGCAAGATTTGGCCTCAACTGTTTCTTCTTAGCCGCGAGATCTGACCCACAGTAATGCCCACCAACTGTTTCTTCTACCCGAGATCTGACCAACAAACGCGCAACTTTTGCGTCGTCTATAACCCAGATCGAGCAACAAGAATCCGTCAACTTTTCTTCTACACGAATCTGAGGCCCGCCAATAATGGCCGTCAACTTTTCTTTCTACCCAGATCTGAGCCGCCAGAATGGCCTCAACTTTCTATAACCCTAGATCTAGCCCAAATGCCGTCAACTTTTTTCTTCTCTTACCCGTATCTAGCCCCATATTGGCCGTCATTTTCTTCTAACACAATCACCTGACCCCCCAAATGCCTCAACTGTTTCTTCTACCAAGATCTGAGCCAACAGAAATAACGTCAAACATTTATTACTTCACTAATCCTGAGCACAAAATGGCCGTTCAACTGTTTCTTCTAACCCAGTATCTGACCGCTCTAAATGGCCATCCAACTGTTTTCTCTCTCACCCAGAGATTCGGACTATATATGGCAACTTTTCACGTTCTTCGACCCAGAATCTAGCCGCAAAATGGCCGTCCAACTGTTTTTTCTTCTACCCAGATCAGACTGGCCAAAATCCGTCAACTTTTTCTTCTTCTTCTACCAACCAGATCTGAGCCGCCCATAATGACGTCAACTGTTTCCTTCTACCACTAGATCTAGATCAAGAATGGCCGGTCAATCTTTATTCTACCCGAGATCTGAGTAGCCATAATGGCCATCAACTGTTTCTTCTACCCAGAGATATGAGCATGCAAGAAATGGCCTCAACTGTTTCTTCTACCCAGATCTTGGGCTCAAGAAATTGCCGTCAACTGTATTCTTCTACCCGACATCTAGCAGCATAGAATGCCGTCAAACTGTTTTTTCTTCCTACCTCCCAGATTCTGAGCTCACAAGAATGGAGCCGTCCAACGTTTTGTTCTTCGTACCCAGAAAAAAAATATCCGATGCAAGAATGGCCTCAACCTATTTCTGTCTACCCGAGATCTGAGCCGCCAGAATGGCCCTTCAACTGATTTCTTCTACCCAGATCTGAGACTGCAAAAATGGCCAACAACCTGTTTTTCCTTCAAACCCGAATCGTGAAAGTCCGCAAAATGAGCCCTCATATCCGGGTTTCTTTCTACCACGAGATCCTACCGCTCAGAAAGGCCGTCAACTGTTTTCTTCTACCCAGGGTGTTTTTTCTACTGCAAGATATGGCCGCCAACTGTTTCTTCCTTCTACCCACGAATCTGACTGCAAACAGAATGCCGTCACATTTCTGGTTCTACCTTCTACCCTACCCGAGATCCTGAGCTCCCAGAATTGCCAGTCAACTTTTTCTTCTACCCAGATCTGAGCTCATGAGAATGGCCCCATCAACTGTTTTACTTCTACCCGAGAGTCATTATACTGCAAGGGTTGATCCGCCTACAACTATTCTTACTTACTCCTTCTTAACCACCCAGAAATGCTAGCTGCAATAATGGCCGACAAACTGTTTTCTTCTACCCGAATCTGAGCCGCAAAAAGGCCGTCAACTGTTAGTTCTTCTAACCCAATCTACCGCAACAAATGGGCCGTCAACTTTTCTTCTACCCCCAATTTACAGCAAAATGGCCGCAACTGTTTTAAGTTCATCCTACCCAGATTCTTAGACCGCAAGTATGGGCCGTCCAAACCGGTTTTCTATCTAAACCTCCTAGAACGAGCTCAAAAATGGCCGTCAACTTTTTCTTCTACCCAGATCTGAGCCGCAAGAATGCCGTCCAACTGTTTTTCTATTTTTTCGTCCTACCTAAGATCTGAGCCGCCAAATGGCCGTCCAACTGTTTCTTCCTACCCGAATCTGACCTCCAGAATGGGCCGTCAACTGGTTTCTATGCTACCGACGAGATCTTAGACCGCCCATAAATGGCCTCAAACTGTTTTCTTCTACTCGAATCGAGGCTGCAAAATGGCCGTCAACTTAGGTTTTCCTTCTCCTACCCGAATCTAGCCATACTAATGGCCGTCAACAGTTATCTTCATACCCGAGAATCGGGGGGTGGGGGGGGGGGGGGGGGGGGGGGTGGGGGGGGGGGAGACTACCAGAGAAAGCCTTTCAACGGTTTCTTTCCTACCCCGAGATCCTGGACCGCGCAAGAATGTGTCCGTCAACTGAGTCGTTCTTCCTACCCCAGACTCTGAGCCCATAATGGCCTTCAACGGGTTTTTCTCTCTACCCGAGATCTGAGCCCCACATATGACCGTCCAACTGTTTTTTCTTCTAACCCGAATCTAGCCGCCAACAAATGGCCAGTCAACGTGTTGTTCTTTGCTACCCGTAATCTAGCTGCAAAAATGGCATCAAACTGTTTCTTCCTTCAACCCAATCTGAGCCTTCAAAATGCCGACAACAGATTCTACTACCCAATCTTACCCCAAATGCCTCAACCTTTTCTCTACCCAATCTACCAACTAATGGCCTTCAACTGTTTTCTCCATCTACCCAATCTGAGCTCAAGAATGGCCGTCAACTTTTTCTTCACCCTAATCTGACTCAAGAATGGCCATCAACTGTTTTCTTCAACTACCCCAATCTGACTCAAAGAATGCCAATCAACTTGATTCTACTACCCAATCTGACTCAAAAATGGCCATCAACAATAATCTCTACCCAGATCTGACTTCACAATCCTCAACTGTTTCTTCTAAACCCATATCTACTGCAAAATGCCATCAACTGTTTCTTCTACCCGAGATCAAGCTCATAATCCATCAACATTTTCTTCTACCGCGAAACTGAGCACAAGAATGCCATCCAAACAGTTGTTTCTTCTACCCGATGATCGTGTCTAGCCGCCAGAATGGACCATCTCTGTTTAAAAAATATCTACCCGAGAACATCAGGCTCCAGAGAATAAAAAGCCCATCAACTTTTGTCCTTCTACACCCAGATTCTGATTCCGCCAACGCAATGGCCATCCATCAACTGTTTAACTTCATTCTAACCCGAGAACACCAATAAGCTCAAAAGAATGGCAATCAACCTGTTTCATCTATCCTAACAACACGACTGAAGTAAATACCATCAACATATCATTCGACCAGAAATCATTTCCCTAGAATGGGCCATACAACTGTATACACTTCTACACGAGATGGTCTATCTAGAGCTGATGCCTGCAAGAATGGCCATACAACTGTTATCTTCCATCTACCCAGAATCTACAGCAAAATACCCCGTCAGATCTGAACAACTAACCGAGAGCCGCCACGAATGGCCCAAAAAAAATCCATCAACTGTTATCTTCTACCCAGATCAAGCTTCAAAACTGAGCCGCCAAGAGATGGCCAGGTGTTCTCAACTGCATTTCGTTACTAGCCGGAAATGGCTCACCCGAGCTTTTCTTGAGACACGCACAGATATGATAGCCCATCCAATAAAGGCCGACAACTGTACTATCTTGGCTCAACCGAGATCTGAGCGCCACAATTGACAGGCCAACAATCTGTATATCATCTACCGACTACTCTAGCCGCAATTAATGGGGGCCATCAATCTAGTATTCTTCCTACCCGAGATCTGAGCTGCTAACAACGCCAGCAATCAACAACTTTTCTTCTCACGTACGCCGAAGATCTGAGCCCCCAGAATGGCCGTCACATGTTTCTTAATCGGTTCAACCCTCGAGCATCTGATCTAGCCCAAGAAATGCCATCAACTGTTTTTAAACTCCTACTCTAGATCTCCACACATCTCTCTCTCAAGATCTGCCTCAACTGGTTATCACTTCTAACCCAATCTGAAGCCCAAGATATGGGCCTCAACTGTTTTCTTATCTTCTACACCGAGATCTGAGCCCTGCAAGAATGCCGTCCCAACTGTTTCCTTCTTCCAACATACCCAGATCTGAGGCCTCCCAGATAATGGCATAACCATAGATTTCTTCTAAGTTCTTTCAATACCCCCCCCTAAATTCTGAGCCCATCCACGAATGGCCATCAGCGCAACTGTTTCTTCTACCCTATCATCTAGGACTCCATTTCTTCATATATAATGGCTGTCAACTGTTTCTCGCTAGGCCCCAGATCTGACTGGCCATAAAGTGGCCGCCTACTGTTTCTTATTCTATCATCTACCCGATATCTAATGCCCCAAATGCCGTCAACTTTTCTTCTACCCAGAATCTTAGCGCAACTTAAATGCCGTACTAACATACGGGAGTTGTCTATCTTGCTACCCGTGATCAGATCTTCAATGAATTGCTCCATCATCGTTTCTTCTAATCTACCCTAGATCTAGAGCTGCAAGAATGCCGTCAAACGTATTCTTCTACAAGGAAACTACCCCAATCATACTCCGCTATCAACTGTTATTCTACGACCGAGATTCTGAGCGCCAAGAACATGCCTCATCCTAACCTTTTCTTCTACCCAGATCTGAGCCGCAGAAAGGCCATCCCATCACTGTTTTCTTCTACCCGAAGATACTGAGCGCCATGAATGGCCGACATCAAAACTGGTTCTTCTTCTACCCGAGATCAGCCGAGCGCCAAGAATCGCCATGGTACAACTGTTTCTTCTACCCCCCGAATCTGAACGCCTCCAAAATGGCCATCAACTGTTTTCTTCCTACCCGTGATCTGAGCAGAACTCCTACCAGCAAAAATGCCGTACAACTGAGTATTCTTCCTACACCGAGATCTACGCCATGAAGTGGCCATCAACGTTTTTCTTCTACCACCCAGAGCTCTGAGCTGCAATAAGGCCAATTCAAACTGTTATATTCTTCTACCACGAAAGATCTGACCTCAGAACCCTAGAGAATGGCTACATCAACTGTTATCTGTCTACCCAGAAATCTGAGAATACCGCCAAAATGGCCTGTCATAAACAACTGTATTTCTCTACCGCATGATCATGAGCTCATTAATGGAGCTCGAGCAAAGTTGCTTCAACCCGAATCGTGAGCTCGCCAAATGGCCAATCCAACTTGTTTCAATCTAAAATAACCCGAGATCTGAGCCCTGCATAAATGCCATCACACTGTGTCTCGTAGTCAAAAACCCCAGTAAACTAGCGGCAACGGATGATGGCCGGGCATCTTTACCGGCTAACCCGAGACTATCTAAGACAATAAATGGCCATGAACTGTTTTCCAACCCTAACAATCTGACATCATAATAAACTCCATCCAACTGTTTTCGTTCTACACCCAGAATCTAGCGCTCGCAGAATTGCGCCGGTCAACATACTGTACCTAGTTTTCTCATTTCTACGCAGACTGAGACCGCCACAAATGCTGTGACAACGTGTCGTCTACCCGATGCTGAAGCCCAACAACAGTCCTCAACATTTAGCATCTGCTTACCATGAGACGTAACCGGCACAGATGAAGGACTGCACGTCAACTGTTATACTTTCTACCCAATCGATAGAACCTGCCAGAAATGCGCGCGTCGAACTTGGTTTCTTCTACCCGCCATCTGACTTCGCATAATAAATGCCTTATTCAACTGATTTTCTAGTTTCTACCCTAGATCTGAGCCGCCTTAATCACGTCAACCGAGTTTCATGATCTAAGCCGATCTAACCCCAAGGGGGGGGGGGGGGGGGGGGGGGGGGGGGGGGGGGGGGGGGGGGGGGGGGGGGGGGGGGGAGATTTGGCTTCATCCTAACGTGAGTCATCTAACTCCAGAATGCCGTGCTACTGTTCTTCTACCCTAGAGAGTTCAGATGCTCTGAACACAATAATGGCCATCTAAAACTCGTCTTCCTACCCTAATACTATACACTATATTACATCAACTTCACTGGCTTCATACAGAGATCCTGAGCCGCCAGAATGGCCGTTCAACTTGTTTTCTTCTACCACCGAGACTACGTCGAGACCGCAAGAATAGGCCTATCAACTAATAATTAAACCTACACTTTTCTTCTACCACGCCAGTAATGCCGTCAACATTCACCTACCAATAAGACATGTACCAACAGAATGCTGTCAATCTTGTTACTTCTACCACGATACTGAGCCGACTCAGGAGTAATGGCGACACATACCTATCAACTGTTTTTTCTTCTATTACTCTACCACAAATTCGAGATCGAAAGCCGCCAGAATCAGCCACCAACTAGTTTTCTTCTACCCTTCAGATCTGACCTGCAAAATGCCGTCACATGTTTCCTTCTACCCGAGATCTTTAGCCGCCAAATGTCCCATCAACTAGTTTCTTCTAACCCGATATCATGAGCTATACAAACAAGCCGGCCAGAATGCCATCAATACTGTTTCTTCTAACCCCGAGATCTGACGCAGAACCAAGAAATGGCCATCAACTGTTTCTTCTACCCGAGATCCGAGCCGCCAGAATGGCCATCAACTGTTTCTTCTACCCGAGATCTGAGCCGCCAGAATGGCCATCAACTGTTTCTTCTACCCGAGATCTGAGCCGCCAGAATGGCCATCAACTGTTTCTTCTACCCGAGATCTGAGCCGCCAGAATGGCCATCAACTGTTTCTTCTACCCGAGATCTGAGCCGCCAGAATGGCCATCAACTGTTTCTTCTACCCTAGATCTGAGCCGCCAGAATGGCCATCAACTGTTTCTTCTACCCGAGATCTGAGCCGCCAGAATGGCCATCAACTGTTTCTTCTACCCGAGATCTGAGCCGCCAGAATGGCCATCAACTGTTTCTTCTACCCGAGATCTGAGCCGCCAGAATGGCCATCAACTGTTTCTTCTACCCGAGATCTGAGCCGCCAGAATTGCCATCAACTGTTTCTTCTAGAACCGCAGATCTGACAGTAAGCTACATGCAATACAACTGTTTTAACTTACTACACCAGCGAAGATCTTGAGCTGCCAGAAACGAACCACTACAACTGTTTCTTCTACCCCGAGATCTGAGCCATGTCAAAATGGACATTCACAACAGTTTCTTCAACCCAGATCATGAGGCTACGCCAGAATAGCCCAATACAAGTGTTCTACTTCTACACCGAGTACACCTGAAGCCAGACCAAAATGGAGATACCGTCAACTGATTCTGTTATCAACTTAACCCGAGCATCATGGAGCTGCAAAAATGGCCATCAAGAAGTTTCTTTCATCTAATCAGACTTAGAGAAAGTGTGGCCATACAACATGATTTCATCCTAAACCCCAGATCAATGCTCGTAGAATGAAATCAACTTTTTCTTCCGACCCCAATCTGACCGCAAGAATGGCCTATCATACTGTTTCTTCTTACCGAAGATCTGAGCCGCCAGAACGGCATGCAAACCGTGTTTCTTCTACCATCTGTAGATACTGAGCCGCCAGAATGAACGGCCATCAGACATGTTTTCTTATTCTTCTACCCGAGATCTAGCTCAAGAGATCATACAGAGCTAATCTTCTTCTTCTAGCCGGATCTGAGCCCCTGAGAAGTAGTAAGGCTCCCGAACTTTTCTCTACGGCCATCAATTTGTGATTATCTCATTAGAACTGGCCAATCCATACAAATTTCTTCATATACCCAGATCTGAAAGCAGAATCCATCAGACAAGTTTCTTCACCCGAAGACCAGCCAGCAACGAGTACCCATCAAACTATTTATCTTCAACCCTATATCTGATAACCAGCAAAATCGGCCACTCAACTGTGTCTTCTTACTACCCCGAGATCATAGCTGCATAAAATGGCCTCGCAGTAATCGGCCATACAACCATCTCTACCCCACATCTTAGCTCTAGAATCCGTCAGACTGTATTCTCTACGCGAGATCAAGTCTCAAAGAACCATGCCCAAACTGTTTCTTCCTACCCGAGATCTAGAGCCCACGAGACGCAAGAACCGGCCATCAACTGTTTCTCTTCTACCCGAGATCTGACGCCAAGAAGGGCCATCAACTGTTTTCTATGGTTTTTTTTCTTCTACCCAATCTGGATCCGCAAGAATGGCCATCAACTGTATCTTCATTCTTCTCACCCAGAGCTTAGCTGCAAAATGCCATCAACTGTTTTCTTCTACCCCGAGATCTGAGGCTGCAAGAATGAGCCATACAAGTCAACTTTTCTTCTACCCATATCTACTTCAAGAATGCCATCAACTTTTTCTTCTTCAGAACCAATCTAACTCAAAAAATGCCATCAACTGTTTCTTCATACCCGAGAAAATCTGAGACATCAAGAACAGCCACTTAACATTTGCCTTCAACCATAGATGTTTTCTGATCTCATTTCTGGCCGTCACTGTTTACTTCTACCCATATCTAGCCGCCAAATGTGGCCATCAACGTTTTGCTTCTAACCCAAATCTGTATCTGCAAGATATGTCCGCCAACTGTTTCTTCTGTCACCCGAGATCTAGCTGCGCAAGAATGGCCTCAACTGTTTTCTTCGTCAGACCAAACTGACCAACTCTTAATGCCGGTCAACTTTTTCTGTCCTACCCAATCTGAGAACCGCCAGAATGGCCATCAACTGTTTCGGCTAAAGGGAGCCTAAAAGAGCTCTAGAATGGCCGTCATCGGTTGATGCTACCCGAATCTACCGCAAGAATGCCGGCATATGTTTTTTCGTACACAGAACTGAAGCTGCAAAATTCCCGTCAACTGTTTATCGGTGCATCCCTGTTCTATACCAGCTAGATATGCCGCATCTTTTCTTCTACCCAATTCCTGAAGCCAACAGAAGGAGTCATCTGTTTCCTGTCTTCTACCAGAGATTCGGAGCTCCAGAATGACCATCAACTGTTACTTCTACCCGAGATCTGAGCCGCCAGAATGGCCATCAACTGTTTCTTCTACCCGAGATCTGAAGCCGTTCAAAAATGCCCTCAATCTGTGTTCTTACAACCCAGAGAGATGAGACCCCCTCCTAAGGAGCCGGCAACGATGTATCTTCTACCTCGCGAGATCTAGCTCAAATCCCCGTCCAACTGTCTTCTTCGTACCCCCGAGATCTGAGTCCAGAATGGCCGTCAAAGGTTTCGTGTCCTACCCGAAGTATGAGCCGCCAGAATGGCCGTCTTCGGTTTGCGTCTACCCTAGCTGAGCCGCCACAATACCCAACTGTGTCTTCTACCCGTAATCTGAGCCGCCAGATATGTCCTCTTCTGTTTTCTTCTTACCCGAATCTGAACCGCCAAAGGCCTCAACTGTTTCTTCTACCCGAGATCTGAGCCACCAGAATGGCCGTCACGTTGTTCGTCTACCCGTATAAGCGAGCTGCAAGAATGCCAGCACTTGTGAGCCTGCTACACGAGAATCGGAGCCGCCTGAATGGCCGTCAACTTTTCTTCCGACCCGTATCTACAACTAAATGCCACTACTGTTTCTTCTAAACAGATTCTGAGCCGCCAGATAGATGGCCGTCAACTTTTCGTTCTAACCGAGATCTGAGCGCCACCAAAGGCCCTCCTACGAGGGCGCGACCAGATCTGAGCCCCATATGAGCAACTGTTTCTCTACACGAGAGTCAGACGCCAGAAAATGCCGTCAACTGTTCGTCTACCCGAGATCTAGCCTACAGAATGGCCGTCAACTGTTTCTTCTACCCGAGATCTGAGCTGCAAGAATGGCCGTCAACTGTTTCTTCTACCCGAGATCTGAGCTGCAAGAATGGCCATCAACTGTTTCTTCTACCCGAGATCTGAGCCGCCAGAATGGCCATCAACTGTTTCTTCTACCCGAGATCTGAGCCGCCAGAATGGCCATCAACTGTTTCTTCTACCCGAGATCTGAGCCGCCAGAATGGCCATCAACTGTTTCTTCTACCCGAGATCTGAGCCGCCAGAATGGCCATCAACTGTTTCTTCTACCCGAGATCTGAGCCGCCAGAATGGCCAGCAACTGTTTCTTCTACCCGAGATCTGAGCCGCCAGAATGGCCATCAACTGTTTCTTCTACCCCAGATCTGAGCCGCCAGAATGGCCATCAACTGTTTCTTCTACCCGAGATCTGAGCCGCCAGAATGGCCATCAACTGTTTCTTCTACCCGAGATCTGAGCCGCCAAAATGGCCATCAACTGTTTCATCTACCCGAGATCTGAGCCGCCAAAATGGCCATCAACTGTTTCTTCTACCCGAGATCTGAGCCGCCAGAATGGCCATCAACTGTTTCTTCTACCCCAGATCTGAGCCGCCAGAATGGCCATCAACTGTTTCTTCTACCCGAGATCTGAGCCGCCAGAATGGCCATCAACTGTTTCTTCTACCCGAATCTAGCCAACAAATCCGTCAACTTTTCTTCTACCCGAATCTGATCTGGCAAAATCCATCAACGTTTCTTTCTACCCGAAGATCTGAAAGCCTCCAAATTCCGGTCAACTGGTTCTCCTACCCGAGGATCTACTCAAGAATGGCCACACTGCGTCTCCGTTCCCGAGAGATCTATCCCCTTATAGGGCCGTCAACTGTTTCTTCTACCCGAATCTGTGCTGCAAATTGGCCTTCCAACTTTGTCTCCTATCCGTAGCTAGCGCAAAATGTGGGCCCTCAACTTTTTGTTACTTCTTCCCAGATCTAGCCTCAAGAATGGCCGGCAACGTTTCTCCTACCCGGAGATCTGATCCCAAATTGCCTGTCAACTGTTTTCTTCTACGCGAAGTCTAGCCGCAAGAATGGCCTCAACGGTTTGCTGCTAGGGTATCAGCCTCAAGAAGCCGTCAACTTGTGTCTTCGACCCTATCTGAGCCGCCAAATGGCCCATCACAGTGTTTTCTTTCTACCCGAAATCTGAACTGCCCCAATTAGGCCGTCCAACTGCTTCCTCCTACCCTAGATCTGAGCGCCAAAATGGCCTGTCCAACGTGTTTCGTATCTCAGACCGAAGAATCAGACTGCCAAGAAGCCGATCAACCTGTTTACATCCGATCCCAGATCTGATCTGCAAAGTATGTCCCGTCAACTGTTTTTCTTCTACCCTGATATCTTGCACCGTCAAGAATGCCGTCCAACCCCCCTTGTTTCTACCGACCACGAGATCTGAGCTGCAATAATGGCTATGCATACTGTGTTTTACGTTCTACCCAGTATCTAGCGAGCAGAAATGCCCGTCAACGGTTTTCTCTCTACCCGAGATCTGGACCGCTAAGAAGCCGGACATCTGATGGGTCTTTCTACCCATGAAGCTGGGGAACTTGCTAAAGGCCGGCAACTGTTTTTCTTCGCTACCCAGATCTTGAGCCTGCAAAATGGCCGTCAACTTTTTGTGCTTTCTACGCCTGATATGAGCGTGCAAGAATGCCCGCATTCTGTTTTCTCCTACCCAGATCTGAGCTTGCAAGAATGCCGTCAAGCCTGTTTTTCTCTACCCGAGTATCTGAGCTGCAAGAATGGGGCCGTCTACTGTTAGTCTTCTACCCAAGATCTGACCGCAAGAATGCCGTCAACTAAGCTGTTTCGTCTACCCGAGATCTTGACTGCCAAATGGCCGATCAACTGTTTCTTCGTACCCAGAATCTGAGCCGCCAGAATGCCGACAACTGTTGTTGCGCTTCTACAAAAATCTGTGCCCCAATTAGGGCCCAAATGTTGGCTTGCCTATCCCGAGACTACCCCCAGAATGGGGCCGGCAACGGTTTCATTCGACCCAGATATTCCAACAGAATGGCCGTCATACTGAGTGTCTTCTACCCGAATCGAGCCACCAAATCCCGTCAAATTTTCGTTCTACCCAGTATCGGAGCCGAGCTAAGAAGGCCGCTACTGTTTCTGCTCTACCCGTAGATCTAGAACCCCAGATATGGCCGTCCAACTGTTTCTTCTACTCCGAGATCGCGACCGCCACATACCCTCCAACTGGGTCGGTTCTAACCAGATTCAGCCTCCAAATGGCCCGTACACTGTTTCTTCGTACCTAGAGGTCTGACGTAATCTGTGCGTAGACCCGAGATGCTGTGCAGCCAGAATGCCATTCTACTGTTTTCGTCTACCCGAGATCTAGCTCAAGAATGTGCCGGCATTCTGTTTCGTCTACTACCAATCTACCGCCAAATAGGCGCGTCATGTTTTTCTTCTACCCGAGATCTGAGCCAACAGAATGGCCGTGTCTACCTGTTTGCTCTTCTACCCGAACTGAGCCGCACAGAATGGCCTCCAACTGTTTTCCGTCTACCCGAGTATCTGAGCCGGCCAAATGGCCGTCTACTGTTTCGTGTCACTACCCGAATCTACCTCCAGAATAGCCGTCAACTGTTGGCTCTTCTACCCGAGATCGATAAAGCCGACCAAAGGCCGGTCAACTAGTTTCTTCTACCCGTAAAATCTGACCGCCCAGAATGGCGGTCTACTGTTTTCATCCTACCCGATATCTAGAGCCCCAACTGAATGCCCTTCAAGACTTTTTCTCTTTCTACCCGAAGATTCTGAGCCCCCATATCCACGTCAACTGTTTTCTTCGACCCGAGAAGCTGAGCCAACAAATGCCGTCAACTTTTCATCTACCCAGCTCTGACCGCCAGAATGGCCGTCAACTGTTTCTTCTACCCGAAACTGAAGACGCCAGAAAGCCGTAAACGTTTTTTCTACCCGAATCTGAGCCCCAGAATGCCGTCAACTGTTTCTTCTCCAGATCTGACCAACAAAGCGCGTCAACTGTTCTTCTACCCGAGCTCTGAGCCAACAAATGGCCGTCCAACTTTTCTCGACCCGAAAGTCTGAGCCGCCAGAATGGCCCAACTGTTCGTCTTACCCGAATCTGCCGCCAGAATGGCCATCAACTGTTTCTTCTACCCGAGATCTGAGCCGCCAGAATGGCCATCAACTGTTTCTTCTACCCGAGATCTGAGCCGCCAGAATGGCCATCAACTGTTTCTTCTACCCGAGATCTGAGCCGCCAGAATGGCCATCAACTGTTTCTTCTACCCGAGATCTGAACCGCCAGAATGGCCATCAACTGTTTCTTCTACCCGAGATCTGAGCCGCCAGAATGGCCATCAACTGTTTCTTCTACCCGAGATCTGAGCCGCCAGAATGGCCATCAACTGTTTCTTCTACCCGAGATCAGAGCCGCCAGAATGGCCATCAACTGTTTCTTCTACCCGAGATCTGAGCCGCCAGAATGGCCATCAACTGTTTCTTCTACCCGAGATCTGAGCCGCCAGAATGGCCATCAACTGTTTCTTCTACCCGAGATCTGAGCCGCCAGAATGGCCATCAACTGTTTCTTCTACCCGAGATCTGAGCCGCCAGAATGGCCATCAACTGTTTCTTCTACCCGAGATCTGAGCCGCCAGAATGGCCATCAACTGTTTCTTCTACCCGAGTTCTGAGCCGCCAGAATGGCCATCAACTGTTTCTTCTACCCGAGATCTGAGCCGCCAGAATGGCCATCAACTGTTTCTTCTACCCGAGATCTGAGCCGCCAGAATGGCCGTCAACTGTTTCTTCTACCCGAGATCTGAGCTGCAAGAATGGCCGTCAACTGTTTCTTCTACCCGAGATCTGAGCCGCCATAAGGCCGTCAACTTGTATCTCTACCCGAGATCTTAGCAC